>CM021100.1:720197241-720285057 GCA_007115665.2 Sequoiadendron giganteum
AAGATCCTATGAGGTACAAAAAATTGATCAATCAATACTAGTTGAAGGATAAGTAGGCCAGTGTTAGGAAGGTCCCGCAGGAGCTCTTCCATAGTGGTTTCTTCGAGGATTACCATGACCTCGTCACCTTGCTAAGAAGAGTAATGGGTCTTCCTATTGTGGCCTTCTTCCAGGAATGGATGTTTTACTTTATGGAGCAATTTTTTTGTGGTGACGTTGCCTTTGATTGGGGATAAATAATCATCAATTGCTTCCATGAGAAATTTATCGAAGGGAAGAAGACCATTCAGTTCTACATGACGTCCTACCTAGTTAATTCACTTGCCAACCGGCAGCATTATCATGGACTCAACACACTACCCAATGTGGCTCTAGGGAGGGAGAAAAATCCTTATGACAAATACCCTTAGTTGCAATACAAAAACTTCAAGAGGGATTACTATAGGGTGAATGACACCTTCATTGCCTACATCATTCGACTACTTGGAGGGGGTTTTTAGAGAAGAGTATCCCATAGTGCTAGAGCCCTCCTTAGGTAGTACACCTTCTTATACATACAATTCCCCAATTTCACATACATTCATGCCCAAGCATTCACGACAAGGCCGAACAAGCTGCCCCGGTACCCCAATGACCAGATCATACTATTAGAGCTGACCTCGCAGCTGTGCCACATTCATAATATTCTAAGCAAAATAAATATAGCAAGGATGCCTTACCCTATCAACCTCGACCGGGGGGTGTCTATCATCCATACCTCCCAATGTGCAGGGAATTCAAAATAAGAATTGGCCAAGTACCACTTCCGACAGTATACAACTCGACCACAAATGGACCCTTATGGTCATATTAGAAAATCATTGGGACCCAAGTATGCCCACCTCCAAAATATTGAGAATTTTTGGGCGAACTGCAAGGATGATCTTGAGGTGTGGTTGCAACACTTCATGAGCATGACTTCCCTCTATGTGCGAAGAGTGAACTTGTGCCCGGTTTCGAACCAACATGAAGAAGATGAAAGCACGGTGATTGACCCAGGATATAGTGTTGTTGCCAACCTATGATCGATTGGGATGACCAAGAGGTTGATAAACTTGACATACTCACCAAGCTTGTGGAGGTCTGAACAAAGGCATGGATCAACCAGCAAGTGGCACAACTGAAACAACAGGGAGTCACCTTAACATTGAAGGGACTTGAAATTGATCCAAGTGGCTCTAATGGTGGGGTATCTACTGAAACAACTGCGGAAACCTCCAAATCCCCACCATCTGTCAAAACCAAAAAGAGAAAGGAAGCTAGTAAGGGAGGACCTAACCCAAAGATTTACGCTCGAAGGCTTCAGAGAGTGAGCCTTCCAAGAAGCAAAAGAAGACAATCGGGATTATTGAGATGTCGGTCATACCTAAAGACCCACTCCTCGAGGGTAGAGAGGAAGAGTCTGACCCATTAAGGTCTCCCTCTGCTATAATTATTGCTGCTATTACCACTATTCTGCATACTTTGGTTGCATTTTCACTTCCTCCTCGCCTGTGGTGGACATCTCTGTCCACCTAGCCTCAACTTCTTCAATCATGCAAGTCATATCAGTGGATTCATCCTTCGCCATGACCCCACTGGTATCTTCTTCTTATATGTCTCCTTCTCTTCCATCCTCTTCCATTGCTACAATGTATGCCCTTAGTCTCCTTGAATCCTTCATAAAATACATGCAAAATGTGCCATCTGAGCTTTCAAGGATGCTTACTAGTCTAATAGTGCAAGCTGCAATAGCCCAGACTATGGCTAACGCTCCAGCTCTCCCTCCCCCAACCGAACCACCAAGAATGGAGGAAATAATGCAGATATTCGATGAGCTTGAGTGAAAATAGCTAGAGGCTACAAAGGGGCCTAAGGATGAAGAATTTGAATATCATGAGCATCCGATGTTCAAGTTCCTAGAGATCGACGAGTTGGCATGTGAATCCTCTAACAAAAGTAGTGAGGAGATAGACACTGAATTAATCCAAGAAACACATGATCCAAAGCTTGATGTTGAATGGAGAAAGCAACTTAAGGAAATTAAGGATAAAGAAGTTGAAGATCGGCTTACAATTGAAGAAGAAGTTACTGCTCTAGAGATTGAGGCTAGTGGGCCACTAGGTGAAAGATAGGGTCAAACACCGGAGCATGAAGAGACATCCCCCATGTGAATGAGCAAGAGGATAGGCCCAAGGAACATGAACACGATCAAGATAAAGAGGAGAAGGATGTTTTAAGAGAAGATCCCTTCAACAAAAAGCTGCCCAAGTCTCCTACCAAGTGTATGATGCTCATACAGAACTCCGACGAGAAGAAAGAGGATGCAAGAACTGAGAAGGAGGCCCTTGTCATCAGAGCCATTGAACTTGGGGCGGAAGGCAACAAGGACCAAGGTGAATCACCTAGGAGAGAGCTCCAAATGCCTGATTGGCTAGGGAAACAGCTTAAGAACAGGACTTCCACCCTAAAGGATCCCAAGGCAAGGCTAGAAGCCATACTAGCAAGAGCACAGATAAGCGCTAAGAAAGAGAAAAAGGAAAAGATCAAATCAAAAGTAACCATGGATGCCTATGGATCCAAGGTAGTAAAAATAGAAACACCGGTAGTTGAAGAACATGGAGTGACTTATTACATCTCCACTCGATTTGGGGGTGGCCATGAGAGAGCAGAAGGTCGACCACCTCTAGGAATCGATCACCATAGTAGTGCACCTTATCCTGTAGGATAAGGTTTCAAAGGAAGAACTCAAAGCATAGGTGGTTGATCTGATGGCCTATATCTAGTAGTGGTCGTCCTCGGATGAGTAGCCCACCATTTCATCGGCCTTGCCTCAGTTGTTGTCACAAGATAAGATCAATAAATTGGAAAAGAGAAGGAACTTGGATAAGACTATAAAAAACTAGTTCCGACAGGTCCTAGACATGGGAAACATGGGCATCAACTTGGTGGTCTGAACCACAAATAAGTTCTTGGAAGTGCAGAGAATTCTTGAGGGTACAAGGCAAGTCTATGAGGGGTTCTCGAGGAAGTATAAAGGAGCCTACCCAAAAATTGAGGCCATACTAATGTTGCCAAGCGAGGTTTGGGAGAAGGACCTTGCCCTCGAGGATGATGACCACTGGTTGGTGGATGTATGGAAATGATATTTTGATCATCGAAGGGGAAAGCTAAAGGATATCCTCGAATAGGTATTTTTGGATATCGAATGGGCCAAGGAGGCTAGGGAAGAGTGTGCTCGGTACCTTAGGCTAATGACGGGGTACGAGCTACCTGCTGTTGAAATTAATCCAGAGAGCATAAAGCCCCACTTCTTAAAGAACATGAGAGATAGGATGTCAGCTGAAATCACCATAGATTTCATGAGTTTTGTTAATCGAGCCTTCGCCCAATTTAAGCTTTTCAGAAGAAATACTGCCAAATATGATGATGACTAGAAGAAGCTCGTTAACAACTCTCAAGAATGAAGCATATAGGTGCTACGATCAGATATCATGGAGGTCGACAAGCTTCAGCCAATGATCTTGAGCCTCATGGAGTATGTAGCTTTGAAGAAGCATGACGGAAACCCTATCATCAATGAAGAGTTCTTAATAGAGTAGCTACAACAAAGGGTAAACAACAAAAGATGAAATTGCTATAGTGTTGTCACTAGATGACAAAATAGGGAAAAGACAAAAGGTATTTTAAACATGTAAAATATTTGGGGGTAGGTGAAACCCTAGTGTAAAGTGAATCTTGGCCACACAATAGAATCAAATCTTGGCCACTCATTTTTCTTTTTGAAAACTATAAATAGGGCTCTCCTCTGTCATTTTAGGGGAGTTGAGTTGTTGTAAAGGCATGCTACATAAATTTTAATAGAAATACATTGACTTGGTGCATTTATGGATTTATTCCCCTATTGTGTGATTCTTCTCCCATTAGTTAAAACTTTACTTCAAGTTATTTCTTTGTTCTAGTTTCCTTTAGTTGACTTTGGTAGATTTGGTATGTTGTCTTTGGTTATGAAGATTTTTGTTGTGTGTATGCTTTCCTCGTCCACACTTTTGGTCATTTGTTATTGGTAGGTGACTGTGTAAAGTTAGTCTAGACTGTAATTCTATAGCTACTCTTTAAACTTTTTCTTTGTTCACATTTACATTGTGAATGAATGATGAATATCTATAGTTCTTAGAAGATAGCATAGATTTCATAATACTATGAGAATTTTGGTTAAGTGAAATCACATTTTAGGAAACTATCCACATTAGGAACCTCCATGATCATTGTTCATCAATAGTTGTAGACCCAAGAAACTTCCTTCTTCCCTACCTCTTTTCCTTTTTTTTTAAGAAACAACCTGTGTTAAGGTTCATTGCAAATTGTAAAGCCAAATCTGACAAAATAATGGAGTCTAAGACTACTATCTGAGCCTGCAAGAATGTGCAGTAATTTCCTATTTGAAGAACTCCATTCATTGAACCAATTATCCTATAGCTTTAACTAACATAATACAGCCTTGTGATTCTAGAAAATCACATCAAAAAACTTATATATTCCAAGCTTCGTCATGACCTGACATCCGAGAGACCTTGGGATAGTGTTCCACAATTTGATTGTGGAAGATTGTCTTTCAAGAGAGGTAGTGCACCTACGTATTACTTGTGTTGTGAAGTGCATAAAAACACCATCAAAAAATTGGTGCTAGAAGGAGGGCAATAGGAGATAAATATGGATCAAATTGGGTCATTTTCCATTGAAATATTTCATTGAGTTTTGAGGTCTACCCCAAACAAGGGAGAATTTCAGGAATTACAACCCCCTATCCGAGCTAAGAGAGCTAAATCAAGGGAACCATCCATCACCAATTCGCCAGACCAGCACACTAATATTTTACCTCCATTTTGTCTAGCATCGTTCATAGTAACACCTTCCACTCATCTAATCCATATAGACTTCCAAGTTGCCACCCCATCTGGGCTGAACACTGCCTTTCAGCCAAACATAATTACTAGCCCTATTATTGTCCTATTAGTTGTTGCTGCTCATTTACAATTACAAGCCAATCTAGTGCAACCACCTCCACCACCCCCTCCAATGGCGTCGCTAGACAATAACCCATCTCCTTTGTCCTTCAACCTCTACCATGATATGTCGAAGAATCTCGAGAATTTTCGCACAAAGTTCAACTCTCAGGATCCACATAGGACAACTAAGGAGCATGTTAAGATTTTTGAGATTTCCTTGAAGACTATGCAGATCATATATGAAGATGTGGCTTGCAGAATCTTTCCCTACTCATTAGGGAAGAAGGCCTTCTACTGGTATGTCAATTTTCTAGTCGAAACTATAAACACATGGGATCTTCTGAAGAATGATTTTTTGTAGAAGTTCAAGATCCCAATCATCCCCGCAGATTTGTATCGACACTTCATGTCATTTCAAAGGGAGATCAATGACTCGATCAGTTTGTTCAATGACTATTTCCATAGAGCGTACACTCGGATACAAGCCCCATACATCTTCAATGATGTTGTTGTCTTACCTATTTACTATGCAGCATTGGATAACCTCACTTTAGCCCTGGTGTAAAAAATGAGAATGTTGCCCACTAGGTCGGTCGATGCATATGCCGAAGCTATTATTACCAACATGGATCTAGGGTAGAATATTTCTGGTCCATTGCCTTCTCTTGGTCAAACCGCGCATCCGATACAGATTCAGGGGCTTACCCAAGCGTTGTAGCACTAGACACCCCTATTGAATCCAGTACCACAACTACCTATGGTTTCGCACCTTGGGCAGCCAATGAATTAGGTGTATCTAGTACCTCACCACTTGCTGCCCCAGTAGAAACAATCACATCCTCAACCATCCTAGGTGCCTGCATACCTCCAAACAGCGGAATTCCCACCTGCTCATCAGAATCAGTCATTTGCACAACCTGTGTTCCTTCAGAACACCGTGCCGCAATCAAACAACACCGAAAAGGATAGGATTGATGAGCTTACATAAATGATCAAGAATATGTGCACAGAGATGACTCACTTAAGAAACTAGAATAATTAGCTACAAGCATTACAAAAGAACATCCAAGCTAACCTTAATCATGACAACCGAGATCATCGAGAAAATAGGGCCAATCAGGATGCTAGCATGTCGTCCAGGCATAATTATGACATAAATCAAAATTCATGCCAAAACCTTGAAAGAAGGCCCTTCCAAAGGAAAAACTGGACATGGAACACAAGACCCAATAACGACGATGTTCCCACACCTCTGGATGAGTCTGGAAGCAATGAAAACCCCGCAAATAGATTTTACTTGGTGAAGTTTTCTCTATTCAGTTGGTGTCACATACACAAAATGAGCCGCCACTCCGAGCTGGATTGGCCAGTTTTCCAAACTGCTGCTGAGATTTTCTAAGTTGAAGTTTAGAATGCAGTGGACAATTCGGGGTGCAAAGACATTGTCCCATCTGACACATACAACTCCTTGGTGTTGGTGCTAAACTAGGCTCCTTTCCCAAGGGTGGAATACAACACACCAGAACATGAGGGTGTCAATTCAAAAAACAACGATAAAGCGGAAGAGGTAAGTTTCGAATATCCTTTAGCTCAACTTTTTGATTCAATAGATAATGGTCCCAAAGATGATGAAGAAGAGCCTAGGGGGGACAAAGTCCAAATGTTCCACCAATGGACTACCTCATATAACCTCATAAATAGACATGTCGGTGGTCATGTTGGAGTACCTTTTACGACCTGCACTCCCCCAAATGATTTCAACACCCCTTCCTATCCAAATGCAAGTAATAATCTGGGTTTTCCTCATACACCCACACAGTATCTCAATAGAAATAAATAGCAAAACAATAGCCAAATCCAAGCCGCTAGCTCCTACTAAAACATTTGCTTTGATCAAGAAGTTGAGTAGATGGGGGAGTATACTACCGAGGAATTCAAAAAGGTGAAGCTAAGCGTGTCGGCATTTGAAATTTTAAAGGTGCCTGCCGTCAGGAATTCCTTTTTCATAATGATAAATGGGACTCTGTTACAAGGGTCAACTCAAGAAACTTTGGTAAAGAGGGTCTCCTTTGACAATCGGCAAAGTGATTAGTTCATTAAGAAGATCTTCAATAGTAAGGCTAACCCGCCAACAGGTCAGCGAACCAACAAGTTGCTCGATAGGGAAGCTAATCAGATACTGACCCAAGGTAGGGCAACGAGAAAGACAAGGAACAAGTTACCCAAGTGGATGTTTCTAGCGGACTATTTTAGGGGAAATTTGAGACTCCTCCATTTCTAACCACCATGCGCGTGTTCAAGAAAAACCTCCATGACTTCTTGCTAGATTCAAGCGCATTGGCTAATGTCATTCCTTTGAGCATGTACGAATAGAATACCTATGTAGGTTGTTGTTTATCCTCAGATCCAACAAACCATTGACATTTAGGTGGCCGATATCTCAAATATATACGATATAATCTGAGGGAGGGATTTAATGAGGGCATTAAATGGATACACTAGAAATGATTACTCACACATGTGGTTGAGATGGAAAGGAATGCCAAATCAGATTCGAATTGACCAAGAACCATGAATGAGATTTATGATCACTAAGTACAACAACACAAATGAGGTGTTGTATGCTAAAACAGGTTTGGGACATTATTCTACAGTATCATATCGTAACGAAGAAGAATACTTAGAAGATTAAGGAACGAGTGGGGTTTTCCTCATACTATGCAGCTGGCCTGCTATTTTGACCAATGTTTCTTAGAGCACTAAAATTTTGGTCAAATCCGATGATGAAGAACTAGGAGAGGATGACACTTGGGGGTTGCTCGATGGTTTCCAAGATTTCATGGAAAAATGTGTTCAGGACCAACTTAGTTTGGGAACCCGAATGAACTTTCAGGAACTCCTATTCCCTAGCTGGCAGGGTACACAAAGCTGCTCACTCATAATTTGATTTTTGCTTGTGTCAATCAAAAATTGAACACGTTAAAAAATAGGCTACTCCCAAGGAGAAATTAGGATCAAAACTATGCAAACAAACATATTATGTCCATGTACCTCCCAAGGCAGTTACTGAAATGAAGGTCCCACCGAAGGTGAAATCTGGATCTATCATTTCTATGTTCAAGGATGCTCCTAGATTCTAGACATTATGCTTTGATGGATCTAAATCTAAGCACGGAGCTGGGGCGGGATTCGAGTTGATCAATCCCAAAGGTAAGTCATACTTTGTTGTTGATAGGCTTTAGTTTTATTGTACCAATAACATAGCAGAGTATGAGGACTTAGTCTTGGGCCTCTTAGTGGCATTAAGAAAGGGTGTCAAAGTGCTCCAAGTATATGGAGACTCAGAGTTAGTCATAAATCAAGTTAGGAAGCTTTATTCTTGCTATGCTCAAAGATGCACTAACTATCGACAGCGCATATGGGATCTGCTAGAAGGGTTGGATGCATTCAACATTCAATTGATTCCACATGCTTAGAATCATACTGCTAATGCCCTAGCATAAGCAGCAAGCACATTACAACCATTGTCCCTATCAAGCCTCAGAAGATTCATAGTCGAGCTCACCTTTGTCCTGTCGGTGCCAGATAATTTAGCTAATTTCTAGGTATTCAACGATGACAAACATATACTAGATTTTATCACCAGTTCATATGTGTTTGCTACATAGATAATCAATGAGGTCAAGCCTCAAGGGGAGGACCTGGATATAGATGGGGTTATCAACCTAAGGACCAACACCATTCCAAGGGGAATGGTTCAATTAGAGTGGATCTTTGACCTTGATCAGATCAGAGATCATGATCAGCAAGCTAAGAATGATACCATTAGCAGCCAATGTGACACTTACAACCTAGGAATGGCTAGAAATGTCAAGAACATGTTCATTGATAAGGTGTGCACCCATGAAGAAAGAAAGGGGATAATTGAGGCTCTATGAAAGTATCACGACGTCATTGCCTAGAACTAAGAGGATCTCAAGACTTATGATACGCCAATTATCACCCACACCATCCCTCTTAGACTAGATGCAAAGCCATTTTGGCAGCACAACGCCCTGTCAATGCTTTGTTGGAACCGATAATATACAAGGAAGTACAAAAGTTGCTGTCAGCCAGGATCATTTTTCTGGTTAGACACTCCACATGGGTAGAAAACCTGGGTCCTATCAGGAAGAAAAATGGGGAAATCAGATTATGCATTGACTTCCGCAATCTGAACCGAGCCTCAGAGAAAGACAAATATCTTGTACCCTCATTGGATGAGGTGTTACCGATAGTAAATAGCTCCTAGATGATGTCCTTCCTAGATGGGTACTTGGGGTATAATCAGGTTATTGTGCAGTATGAAGATCGACACAAGATGACATTTACCACCAAATGGAGAAATTTTGCTTATAGAAGAATTTTGTTCGGACTAATCAATGTTGGTGCCACTTTCCAATGTGCCATGTATATCACATTCAGGGACCTAGTTGAAAAATACATAATCATCTACATGGATGATTTGATAGTGTTCTCAAAGCAACGGGGTAATCACGTCACTGACCTACACAAGGTCTTTGAACGGTGTCGTGAATTCAGGGTTTCTCTTAATCCGAAGAAGTGCATCTTTGGGGTCACTGAGGGAAAGCTCCTTGGACATATCCTATCAGAATGGGGAATTTCTATTGACCCCAAATGTATCCAGTCGATCATGAAAATACAGCTGCTAGGCAGTAAACAGGAATTAAAATCTTTTTTTTGGAAAGATCAACTTTGTTCGCAAGTTCATCATGGGCTTCGCAAAAATCGTCAAACCACTAAATGCTATGTTAAAACAAGATACTAAGGTCAAGTGGACCCCATAAGCAAAGTAGGATTTTGGGAAAATCAAGAAGGAAATTATTGATGCCCTTGTGTTGGTCAGCCCTAATTAGTTGAAGCCCTTCTACATATACTCCTTTGGTTCGGATCATTCTTGTGCAAACATCTTGACACAAAAGGATGATGAGGGGAGCAAACATCTAATCGCCTTCATGAGTGCCCCCCTGAAGGATGTTGAACTACACTATCATAACATTGAAAAATAGGTCTATACCCTTGTTAAGGGAGTCAAGAAGTTCAGGCATTATATCTTGTGCAACAAGGTGTTTGCTATAGTTCCCGATCTTGTAGTGAAAATGTTGCTTATGTAGAATGAGTTAGGAGAGAAAAGGGAAAAGTGGATTTCATTGCTGAAATAGTATGATATGGAAATCCAGCTGATGAAGCTTGTGAGAGGGTAGGTGCTTGCTAGAACAATGGCAGAGGTGGTTATTGATGCTGGACCCGAGCTCATGGTGCAGCAGTACCAGCTGGAGGATGTCTCTCCAAGGTAATGGTATGATGAAATTGTATATTACCTATTGAATCATAAATTTCCACCTCATCTGCAGGGAGTCCAAAGGTGAGCCCTTAGGTTTAAAACCAGTAGCTATACGTTGTAGGGTACCATATTGTACAAGAGGAATCATGAAGGAATCTATTTGAGATGCCTTGGTAGGGAAGAAGTTGATCATGTTCTGAAGGAATTCCATGATAAGTTTGGCACTGGTCACGATTTCGGTTTATCAAATGCACACCAGATATTAAGAGTTGGGTATTATTGGCCCACCGTATTCAAGGACGCCCATGGTCATGTCTACACTTCCCATGTGTGTCAGACTTCTACCACCTGGGAAAGGAATGTTGTCCCGTTGCAACCTATTCTAGAGGTAAGACCTTTCGCGCAATGGGGTCTTGACTTCATTGGTCCGGTAAACCCTCCATCGTCTGTTGGACACATGTACATTTTGAGGCCTTCTGATTATTGTACCAGATGGATAGAGGCAATAACTTGTAGGCAATGTATGACTGAAGTGGTAACTAATTTTTTGGAAAGTTTTATTTTAAATCGCTTTGGTTGTCCTTATACTCTAGTGTGCGATAATGGCCCTATGTTTGCTTCATTAAAATTCAAAAGTTGGGCCTTTGACTATGGGATCGCCCTTAAATTTTCATCTAATTATTACCCTCAAGGAAATGGCCTTGTTGAGTCAACCAACAAGAATTTGATCACTTGATCAAGAAGCTGCTAGATAGGAATCCCAAGGATTGGCATACCCAACTTCATTTTTCCCTTTGGGTGGATCGCACCTGTCACAAGGCTACCATAGGAGATTCCCCATATCATCTCATTTATGGCATGGAGCTAGTATTCCCATACACTTAAAAATCCCTACCCTCCATTTTATTAATGATTTTTATGAAGGAGGGTACCGCAAAGAATCTTGCCTCGCTGAGCTATTGCACCTTGAAGAAGTACGAGACCGTGCAATAGAAAATTTCACCAAACATTAGGGCGTAGTCAAAAGATGGTTCGGCCGCCGAGCCAAAATTAAGGCCTTCCACATTTTTGATCTAGTACTTTATTGGGAAAAGGCCCATGAAAAGAAAGGGGTACAAAAAAAATTCGACAAGCTCTAGCTTGGACCCTTTCAAATTGCTGAAATCCTTGGAGATAATGCTTTCCGCTTTAAGACTTTGATTGGTGAAGATGTCACATTTCCTGTCAACAAGCAGCACCTTAAGCATTACTTTCAGGCCTGAGCTCTTCCAAAGTTGTTTATGTAAATACCTATACATATGTTAGGATAGGTTTCCTGCTACGTCCTTTAGTTTTCCTTGTTGTCCTATCTATTTCATGTTGACCTTGGATGAGTCTTCTCATTCTATTGTGGTGTTCGTACTTGGCTCGATAAATGGTTCACCCTACTACCTGCTCTTGTGTTGTTCTCTAGATAAACCTTCATTCCCTATTGCTAACCTCTGAAGGCTCTTAAGCATTGGTTTTCAACTTTCAAACTCTCAACCAACCTAGGATGGCTATCTGATTGGATTCCCTACATTTATCTTGGAACACATAGAAACACATTTTAAAATTTCCAAAGAATGTTATGGTGACTACTGAGAGGAAGGGATAAGTGAAAAATATAAAGTATGCTCCAGTGACAACTGCGATTCCCAATTCCATGGTGAGTTCCATTGCTCACATAGTTGAACATGAAAGAAAAAGAAGCAAATACTGCAAATAAATATCAAATAAAAGGAATGAACAAAGTGAAAATAACAACCGTATGGGTGTGCGAATATCTCTATCGGGGTTGTGGATGCCTGGTTGGCAGTAGAGCTATGTTTGTGGGGTCACCGCGAAAACTCCGTCGGGGCTATTGACACTTGATTGACAGCAGAGCAATGTCCAAGCTACTTTTGGGGTTAGGTGAACTACGTAGCTTATCTCTCCCGATCAATTTTTTCTCATGCTATCTCCAAGGAAATTAAATGAACTCACCATGCACACAC
Organism: Sequoiadendron giganteum; assembly: GCA_007115665.2. Classification (NCBI taxonomy): domain Eukaryota; kingdom Viridiplantae; phylum Streptophyta; class Pinopsida; order Cupressales; family Cupressaceae; genus Sequoiadendron; species Sequoiadendron giganteum. The sequence goes on from CM021100.1 coordinate 720,209,628, forward strand.
CTCCATGATGATGTCGCAGCATGATTCAACCCCGCCTGCCTTAACCTATTCTTAGTTCAGCTTTGAAAATCAGCTTTGGTGTACCAAACCAGAGATCATGGATTTAGAATGAATATTTATCTTTAGAATTCCAAGAATTATCTCCCAACAGAGGTTCCATTTTTTGTTCTTGTTGCACACACGCCCCATTCAGAACAGGCACCCTCTCTTCCCTCTTTTGCTTGTTGGGTCCTTTTTGCTTCACCTTGTTTTACGTGCCCATTTTTGCATCCTAAAAGGTCAATATATTCTCAAAGTCACATTTTAAATTGACCAAACTTGGCCCCCCTTGAAAATGTTAAGATCTTAAACCTTTTCAGGTTTCCCCCTTCAAGTTTTCATTCCAGCTTCGTCGTTGCTGATGGTCGGCGTTCAATGTCTTTCCATCCTACCGGGCTCGACCTTCCGGGATTCCCTTCTTGGGTTTCCTCTTGGACTTCATCATTCCAAGCAGCCGCCAGCTTTTTTCTCCCCAGACCTCGAACCCTGGGTTCTTTCCCGCCATTTCGACTCAACACATCACACATTCCAAACCGACTGCGGGTCAATGTCTTTCCAGCCACCAGGCTCCGGATCACCCGTTGCCGCTCTAAAATTTTGAATTCACCAACCCCATCTGTTGTTGTACGGGAATTTGATTACGACATTAATTACATGCAGGGCTATATAAACATGTTTTTTCCTATCATTTTCACATGATAGTGAAATTTTGAAAGCTCGACGGTGCCTCGACATCTTCCACCTCCACGCCTGAATCCTGCTTTACTGTTCTTCACGAAATATGGCATCGAGCTTCTCCGAGAATTAAGGGTAGGTTCATCGCCGCCCCTAATTTCAATTTTTTTCAAGGAATTTAAAGGTCAAAAACAAGTAAGGAATAAAGTAAAATTGAAAACCTGGTATGGTAGCACCATGACCCGAAAACCCATGTTTTAAAATTTGCAAAATCAATCATCTGAAAGACCAAAACAAAATCTAGGACTTGACTTTTCCATCGTTGTTCTTTAGAAGAGGCAACCGCCTCCCTAAATCCCGAACTTATTTGTGGTCGTTCCTAAAATTTGGACTTCGAAAATCCTACTACGACCGAACTCATCCCGGACCCCAGCCTCCATACTTCCCCTCTCGGGTTTCCGGTGTGCCTTCACCTTTCCAAAATGGATTTCCCTGAACGTCCTTATAGACCTCAGACCCTAAGTGCATGGTGTCCATCTCAAACTTACCAAAAAATCAAATGGCCATCCTCACCTTAGACTCCGGTGTTTGGATTTCCACCTCCATATTTCCATGTTTGTTTCGCCGTTTTTGATAGCGGATTCCGTTCATCTTCCCAGAACCTGTACCCTGACTCTACAAATTCTATCACAAACCTACACAAAATCCAAATGTCCAAGGCATCACCAGACCCCAACCTCCAAAATTCCCTATTCGGGATTCTGGGTCGCTCTCACCATCTCTAACGGCTATCTCCAAACGTCTTTCTGACTCCCCAACCCTGGCCATCTTTTCACCAAGCATAAATTCTAAATGAAGATCATAACATCCAAACACCCTTTGAACCTTGGACTCCAAAATTCCATGTCTGAGATTCTGATCTAGTTTCACTATTCCAAACCTAACCGTCTTTCCGGCCTCTGGGTCGCGACCCTTGGTTCACCGCCGAGCTTTCCCAACTCTTCAATTTGTCTCCAAGGATTACCCTCTGAACTTCCATCCTCGGATTTCTGCTTGCATTTCGCCGCTTTGTATGGCTATCCTATGACAACTTCCCAATAATGACAACCTGAACTCTAGAACCCGATGCCCAAAATTTCGTCTTCCCTGCGTTGTTCCAAATGGCCTTCCTGTAGCTAAAGCTCAAACACCTAAATGAGAACTCAGATGACATCCAAATTGAAATCGAACTTTGACCCACTTCCTAAAATTTGGTCTTCTTTCACGTCATCCCTTCATTGATCAAATTCATGACCAGAAAAGTCATCAGGAGTTTCGTGCCTTGTTTGCACTTCCAAACGGCACTCTGCCAACAGATTTTTGGCCTTGGGAACCCGGATTGCTTGTTTTTCTTCCTTATGATGTTTTATCAAGTGGTAGATGCTCATCAAATGTGAATGATGATTGCAGAGCTAACCTTAATGTGCAGGGAGTTGTCTAAGGCTGATTTCCATATTTAATGTTATTGATTCCCATCTCTTTGTGCAAGATTTATGTAGAAATATTCAGTGTTGCTAAGGAAAAGGGAAAGGGAACTATCAAACACCTCAAGGAAAGGAGGACAAGGATCAAATGAAGTTCAAATTCCAAGGGGCACCATTGCAATCTAGAATCACCACTCTTTGCAGAGATGTCATAGATACCAATATCGGGCATTTCGATATTGAAGAATTCACAGGGAGGGTTGGGTTGAACCCTGCAATGGAAAATGCAAAAATAATTAGGAGCAGCAGACTTGCTAAGGTTGCAGGCTTCCCGCCAGCTTTGGTGGCCCCTGAGTTGGTAATGGCATGTCAGGAAGTGTATCAACCTCAAAGTACGACCATAGTGGATAGAGATGGAAACATTCTTGCAGACATGTCCCCTCTTGGAATAGCTACAACTTTTGACATCCCCGCCTTTGAAACTATGGAGACACCAACTATGGAGGAATGCAAGGCATTATGGGAACAAGATCCTATGAGGTGAAAAAAATTGATTAATCAATACTGATTGAAGGATAAGAAGGCCAGTGCTAGCAAGGTCCCATAGGAGCTCTTTCATAGTGATTTCTTCATGGATTACCACGACCTTGTCACCTTGCTAAGCAAAGTAATGGGTCTTATTGTTGCATCCTCTTAGTTGTACATGAAATCCTACCTGGTTTATTCACTTGCCAATCGGCGGCATTATCGCGGACTCAACATGCTGCCCAATGCGGCTTCAGGGAGGGAGCTCAATCCTTATGACAGATACCCTTACTTGAAATATAGAAACTTCAAGAGGGATTACTACAAGGTGAATGACACCTTCATTGCCTACATCATCCGGTTGCTCTGAGGGGATTTTTAGAGAAGAGTATCCCACAGTGCCAGAGCCCTCCTTAGGAAGTACACCTTCTTATACATATGATTCCCCAATTTCACATACATTCATGCCTAAGGATTCATGGAAAGGCCGAGTAAGCTGCCCCGGTACCCCAATGATCGGATCATACTTTCCAAGTTGACCTGGCATTTGTGCCACATTCATAATATTCTAAGCAGCAAACATCTGGCAGGGACGCCTTACCCTATCGACCTCAATCTAGGGGTGTATAAGATCCATTCCTCCCAATGTGTAGGGAATTCAGAAAAAGAGTTGGTCGAGTACCACTTCCGGTAGTATATAGCTCGACCGTGAATGGACCCTTACAGACATATTAGAAAAGCATTGACACCCGAGTATGCCCACCTCCACAATGTTGAAGATTTTTGCGCCAACTGCAAGGATGATCTTGAGGTGTGGTTGTGGCACTACATGCGCATGAATTCCCTCTATGTGTGAAGAGTGAAATTTTGCCCAGTTTTGGACCAACTTGAAGAAGATGAAAGCACGGTGATTGACCCAGGATATAGTGTCATCACCATTCTTTCACTGCCTATGATTGATTGGGATGAGCAAGAGGTTGATAACCTTGACATATTCACCAAGCCTATGGAGGTTTGAACAAAGGTATGGATCAACCAGCAAGTGGCACGACTGAAACAATAGGGAGTCACCTTAACAATCAAGGGACTCAAAAGTGAGCCAACTGGCTCTGATGGTGGGGTGTTTGTTGCGACAACTGCATAAACCTCCAAATCCCCACCATCTGTAAAAACCAAAAAGAGAAAGGAAGCTAGTAAGGAAGAACCTAACCCAAAGATTTATGCTTGAAAGGCTTTAGAGAGTGAGCCTTCCACGAAGCAAAAGAAGACAGTTGCAGTTTTTGAGATGTCAGTCATACTTGAAGATCCACTCCTTGAGGGTAGAAAGGATGAGTCTGACCTGTCAGGGTCTCCCTTTGCTGCAATTTTTGTTGCTATTATGACTATTCCACATACTTTGCTTGCAGTTTCCACTTCCTCCCCACTTGTGGTGGACATCTCCATCCACCTAGCCTCAACTTCTTCAATCATGCAGGTCATATTGGTGGATTTCTCCTCTGCCATGACCTCGCCGGTCTCTTCTTCTTCTATGTCTCCTTCCCTTTTGTCCACTTCTGTTGCTATAGTGCCTTCCCTTAGTCTTCCAGAACCCTTCATAAAATAAATATAAAACATGCCATTTGAGCTTTCAGGGATGCTTGCTAGTCCAATAGTGCAAGCTATAATTTCCCAGACTATGGCTAACGCTCCTACTCTCCCTCCCCCAATCAAACCACCAAGAATGGAGGTGACAATAGTTAGAGGCTGCAAAGGGGCCCGAGGATGAAGAATTTGAATATCATGAACATCCGATGTTCGAGCGTCAATAGATCGACGAGTTGGTACATGAATCCTCCAGCAAAAGAAGTGAGGAGATGGACACTGAATTAATCTAGGAAACACATGATCTAGAGCTCGACATCGAATGGAGCAAGCAACTTAAGGAAATTGAGGATAAAGAAGCTGAAGATCGGCTTATGGTTGAAGAAGAATTTAATGCTATAGAGACCGAGGCCAATGGGTCTCCAGTTGAAAGATAGGGTCAAACTCTGGAGCATGAAGAGACATCCCCCCATGTGAATGAGCAAGAGGATAGGCCCGAGGAACATGAACACGATCAAGATAAAGAGGAGAAGGATGTTGAAAGAGAAGATCCCTCTGATAAATAGTTTCCCAAGTCTCCTGCCAAGTGTATGATGCTCATACAAGACTCTGACAAGGAGAAAGAGGATGTGGGAACTGAGAAGGAGGCCCTTGTTTTCATAGCCATTGAACTTGGGGTGGAAGGCAAGAAGGACCAAGGTGAATCACCCAGGGGAGAGGTCCAAATGCCCAATTGGCTAGGGAAATAGCTTAAGCGAAGGACTCCCACCCTAAACGATCCCAAGGCAAGGCTAGAATCCATACTGGCTAGAGCATAGATAAGCACCAAGAAAGAGAAAAGGCCAAATATCATATCAAAAGTAACCGTGGATGCCTCCAGAACCAGGGCATTACAAATAGAAACAACGGTAGTTGGAGAACAAGGAGTGACTTATAACATCTCCACTATCAACTTGGGGGTGGTCACAAGAGAGCAGAAGGTTGAGCACCTCCAAGAATCTATCACCAAAATGGTGCACCTTATCCAAAAGGATAAGGTTTTAAAGGAAGAACTCAAAGCATAGGTGGTTTATCTAACAACCTATATCCAACAGTGGTCATCCCTAGATGAGCAACCCACCACGTCAATGGCCCTGCCTCAATTGTTATCTCAAGAGCATATCAATAAATTGGAAAAGAGAAGGAACTTGGATAAGACTATAGAAAATAGGTTTTGGCAAGTCTTAGACATGGGAAACACATGCATCAACTTGGTGGTCTGAGCTGCAAATAAGTTCTTGGAAGTGTAGAGAACTCTTGAGGGTACAAGGCAAGTCTGCGAGGGGTTCTCGACGAAGTACAGAGCAACCTACCCAAAAAATTGAGGCCATACTCGCATTGCCAAGCAAGTTTTGGGAGAAGGACCTTGCCCTCATCGATGATGACCAATGGTTGGTGGATGTATGGAAATGAGATTTTGATCATTAGAGGGGAAAGCTAGAGAAGATTCTGGAATGGGTAGTTCTGCATATCGAATGGGCCAACCAGGCCAGGGAAGAGTGTGCTCGGTACCTCAAGCTAATGATGAGGTACGAGTTGCCCACTGTTGAAATTAATCTGTAGAGCATAAAGCCCCACTTCTTAAAGAATATGGGAGATGGGATGTCAGTTGAAGTCACCACAGATTTCAGGAGTTTTGCTACTCCAGCCTTCACCCAGTCTAAGATTTTTAGAAGCAATACTTCCAAATATGATGACAAATGGAAGAAGCTCATTAACAACTCCTAGGAATGGAGCAACTAGGCGCTACGATCGGATAGCATAGAGGTGGACAAGCTTCAGCCAATAATATTGAACTTCATGGAGTATGTAGCTTTGACGAAGCATGAGGGCAACCCTATCATCAATGAAGAGTTCCTAAAAGAGTAGCTACAACAAAGGGAAAACAACAAAAGATAAAATTACTACAATGTTGTCACTAGATGACAAAATAGGGAAAAGACAAAAGGTGTTTTAAAAATGTAAAATATTTGGGGATAGGTGAAACCCTGGTGTAAAGTGAATCTTCACCACACAATAGAATCAAATCTTGGCCACTCATTTTTCTTTTTGAAAACTATAAATAGTGCTCTCCTCCTCTCATTTTAGGGGAGTTGAGTTGTTGTAAAGGCATGTTGCAGAAATTTTAATAGAAATACATTGACTTGGTGCATTTCTAGATTTCTTCCCTTGTTGCTTGATTCTTCTCCCATTAGTTAAAACTTTACTTTAATTTATTTTTATGTTCTAGTTTCATTTAGTTGAGTTTGGTAGACTTAGTATGTTGTCTTTGGTTATGAATTTTTCTATTGTGTGTATGCTTTCCTCGTCCACACTTTTGGTCATTTTCTATTGGTAGGTGACTATGTAAAGTTATTCTAGACTATAATTGCATAGCTTCTCTTTAAAATTTGTCTTTTTTCACATTTATATGGTGAATGAATGATGAATATCTGCAGTCCTTAGAAGATAGCATAGATTTCATGATACTGTGAGAATTTTGGTTAAGTGAAATCATATTTTAGGAAACTGTCTACAGTAGGAACATCCATGATCACTTTTCATCGGTAGTTGCAGATCCAAGAACCTTCCTTCTTCCCTGCCTCTTTTCCTTTTTTTCTAAGAAAAATCCTATGCTAAGGTTCATTGCACATTGTAAATCCAAATCTAATGAAACAATGGAGTCTAAGACTATTGTCTAAGCCTGCAACAATGTGCAGTAATTTCCTATTTGAAGAACTCCATTCATTGACCTGATTCTCCTACAGCTTTAACTCGTGTAAGACCACCTTGTGATTTCAAAAAATCACATCAAACAACTGATATATTCCAAGCATCGTCATGACTTGACATCTGAGAGACCTTGGGATAGTGATCTGCAATTTGATTGTGGAAGATTGTCTTTCAAGAGAGGTAGTGCACCTATGTATTACTTGTGTTGTGAAGTGCATAAAAACACCATCAACAGTAGCCTAAAAAGATACCTTCATCATAACGAGACTCAAAATTACCTTGATTTTCATCATCTCTTTTCATAAATTATTTTCTTCCAAAGATTTTGAAGTACCCAACATTTGTTGACTTGTCATACCACAGTTCATATGGAGTATAATTGGTTTTTACCCTTAACTGTACTTTGTTTAATGTATAGACTATTGTATGTACTACTTCTTTCTAGTAGATGTTAGGTAGATTTTCATATTGGAGCATTGTTCTTTGCATCTCTTTAATAGTTCTATTTTTTCTCTAAGCTACTTTGTTTTGTTGTTGTGTCCTAGAGGTTGAATATTGCCTCTTAATGCCATGTTCTTCATAGTAGTCCACAAATTATTTTGAAGTGTACTCTCCACCTTTATCTGATCTTAGGAACTTGATCTTTAAATATGATTCTCTCTCAACCATCTTTCTAAAAATCCTGAATCTATCAAAATCTTTTGACTTATGCTTCAAAAAGGTCACCCAAGTCATTCTGGTATAATCATCAATAAAGAGCATAAAATATATTTCACCATTCAATGAATTTGTCCTTGTAGGACCACATAGATCAAAATAAACAAGTTTTAAAGGCCTAGTAGAATAATACTCTTTGGATTTAAAACTTCATTTTGTTTTCTTACTAAGTTGGCATTCCTTGCAAGTATTGTTCATAGGCTTAGAGATGATTGGAATATTCCTTACATTTTGATTTTTCATGATCTTGACAAGATTTTCAAATTTTATATGCCCAAGCCTTCTATGCCAGATTTTACTTTCTTCAACTTGAATCATAAAAAAAGCATGTCCATATTTACACCTATTTTTTGTCTCATGAATATTATAAATGTTCCCTTTTTTCCTTAAGCCTATTGCAACTGTTTTTCCTTATTTCTTACTTATTTCACAACCTTGAGCAGTAAATGTAACTTTAAATCCATTGTCAAAAAATTGACTTATGCTCATAATATTATGTGTTAAACTTCTACATAGTATACATCATGTAAAGGAGTATCATCATCTAGAAGAATGGTACCTTTTCCCTTGATCAAAATACAAAAATCATTCCCAAACTTGACTGAACCACCAACATAATCTTCAAAATTGACAAACTTACTCTTATCGCCAGTCATGTGGTGAGAGAATCCATTGTCTAGAACCCATATTTCTTTCTTTTTGACATGTAGTATTGTTTGAACAAGCATACTTCAGCCTTTTCTTCAACCTTGTTTGGTCTCCAAACTATTTTTTCTATCAACATTAGAAGATGTCTTGAGATGAATGCTACTTTTTCTTTATTGCATTTCAAAGTTAGGTTTGTAAAACCTAGTTATATGTCCAATATTTCCATAGTTGAAAAACTTCAACTTATTCAAGAACATAAAAACATTTCCATTCACAAAGCTTGGTATCCTTCTAGACATAATCCTATATTCATTTTCCTTATTCCCATATTTGTTACAATAGAAGCAATAGCCAAAGAAATGCATATTCCATCTAAATGGAATATTCCTTTTGTCAATTGATGATTTCATAAGCTTTTCATTTATGACATCAACACATTGTGTTCATTGGAATGTGAGCATCTCCCTTCTAAAAACCCTAGACCAATCTTATCCTTATGGTATTTTTGTTTTCCTAAGAGGTTTGCTAACTTATCATTGATATCACAAATATCAAGATTTTTTCTCAAGGCTACAATTTTTATCTCTAATATGCAACACTACTTTTCTTTGGTGTCTAACTAGATTTTAGTAACTTCTATAACTCTCTTGTTTTCTTCAAGTTGCAGTTTCAGATCTGCAATTTGTTTCTCAAACTCGTTAATTTTGTTAATCATATTTTTAGTGTCTTTTACGGTTTAGTTTTTTTTTACTACAATCTCCTTCTTTACTTTTTTTTTTTTTTTCACTAAGGGCACATCTTAATTCACCCTCTAGATCAACTTCTTCTTCATCATGCTCAAATTGATTTGCAATATTTTCTTTTTGATTCTTATTTGGACTAATGGTAGTCATAAACAAGGTTTCTTCTCCTTCTTCAATAGACCCTTATGAAAAACTATCTATTACATTAGCAAACAAAATTTTCTTCTTTTTAAAATTATACTATTTTTTCTTTCCCTATCTTTTACTATCTTCCTCATCAATTTCAAGGTCTTTGTTAGGACACTAAGCAACATAATACCCAATCTTACCACAAATGAAGCACTTAAATGGAAGATTACTCTTATACCTATCTGACCCTCTTTTCAGTTTTCTTACAAGGATGGATTCACTATCATCCAATTTCTCTTAGTTAGAATTTATGTCATTGTCCTTTTTTATAGACTTAAAGGCAGTCTCTTTGCAAGTGGGATTATCATTACAGACTCTCATCTCATAGGCAATAAATTTACCATGAAGTTAATCTAAATTGAGTTTTTTTATGTCCATCTCTTCTACAACAAAAAATTTTGGATCATATTTAGGTGTCAGTGATCTTATCACTTTCTTTACAATAGTTGGTTCTTCTAAAGTCTCACCAAGACCAAAAATTGAATTAACTATTTCTTGAAATCTAAGAAGGTAATCAACAACCTTCTCTTCCTCATTCATATTTAGACCTTCAAATTTTTCTCTAAAATTTTGTAACTTAGTCTCTTTAACTTTTTCATCACCCTCATAAATACTAGACAGTTTATCCCAAATAACCTTTGCATTTTTACAGTCCATAATTTTAGAAAGTAAATAATTAGTCAGTCCAGAGAAAATAGATTTTTCAGCCCTAGCATCACAATCATAGGATTTTTTCTCCTCTAGAGTAGAGGGTGTCGTTGTGGTAGTGTACTCAGTCTCAACTGCATGTCAAACCTCATAGCCTAGAGAACTTATATGACGCTACATTCTCTATTTCCAAAAATTATAGCTAGTACCATCAAATAATGGTGCTTTGGAAGTATAAAAACCTTGGAATCCCCTAAGCTAGTTAAATTTTTGGCAAGGGTATGACTCTGATACCACTTGTTGGAGTATGAAAACATTGAGAAGGAGAGGGGTGAATTAGTGTTTTAATAACCAAATTCAATTCAATTATTTCCCAGAACTCTTAATTTATTTGTTATAACTAGGTGTTCAATTACTAGAATGTGTTCAAATGAAATAGAAAATCGTAGATTCTTTAACAACATGAAAGTTCAAATGTTGCAAAGTACATAAATGAAATAGTAGGATTTAATTACATGAATCAAGAAAACCATATGAACCAAAAAACTATAACACATTGATTTATGAGTGGAAAACCCTTTATAGGGAGGAAAAACTACTCTAAAAATGTATTTTATTAGGCCTCACTAAAAAAATGGTAATCCCACTAATTATAGCCTCACTAGTAAAGAAATCTCACTAATTACTACCTCACTAGCATTTATAAACAATCAAGATAAATAGTAGAAGACAAACGATTACTCTGTTTCTCTGAAGCCCATGTTAGCTTTTTTCCTTAATAAATTTCATGTCCTATAGGTTTCATTACATTTGAGACCTAGAACACACAAAATTCAATAATCTATTCACTATCTTTTTACAATAGTCCTTTAAAGAAAAAAAATTAGTTTACAGTCAAATTGTAGAAGTATACTCAAGGAAACATTTCGACTAGCAACTACAAGATAGGGTTTCGAAAGAAACCTCTTTTTACAAAACAAAATAATCAAAACAACTAATTGAATCGTGAAATCTTAAAATTTCATCACATAGTCTAGCAATATGCCGAGATCAAACATCTAATATATATAGCAATCAATGACCTTACAAAACTCAATAAAGCCATACCCCAACTTGTAACATAAACAACTTATAAATTTTAACTACACAAACCACTGAGTCTTCCAACTGTCCATAGCCACCACTGACTGTCAATGAAATCTTGTAAATTTTCTACTTTCCAAGTTGTGACTCATGTCAAGCATACCATTGTCATAAGTATTTTCACCCGCATGCAAGGTAGGAAAGCTCTGCAATCTCGTGAACATTGGACTAATTCCAGGTTGTGCGTACCCTATACAGAACTAGATCTCTGAATTCTAGGTCGACTTCCTTTATGATATTCTAATGATTATGTATAACTTGTTTGGAAAAGGGAAAAGGGCTTGAAATAAATGCATAAACTGGACTTAAAGATGAATGGTGAAACACCTAAATCTAAATTAAGATCAAACTTATTCACAACTATTAATCATAAAATCTATTTTGATAACTCAAATTGGGAGATTTAATCACATAAGTATTTCATAAAAAAGGCCTGATCATTTATCCTCTACGAAGGAAATGGTGTTTGCACAACCTAAAGGAACGATAATCAATGTTCATAACCTATGACTAAAATTGATTTAGTATACATGCATTCATGTATGCCACAAAAATTTAAAGGTTTTTAAATTAGAACTCATTAAATTTGGATCCAAATCATTCACAACATATAAGACACTTGAAAATGAGAAGCGAAACACTTGATTTTAACAAAATAGAAGGAAAAATTCTGCAAGTAGCAATATTCCATAACCTATAAAATTTGTTAAGTATATTAATCACTATAAAAATGAGTTACAAATCTCTCACTCTGGGAAAATTACAAGAGGATAAAAGGCAAGAACTGAGGAAAAAAAACTAATTTTTTCCACATATACAATCTAGGACACCAAAGTGCATGAGAAAAATACTATAGTCTAACTCAAGTCAAAAATATCCCCTCCCAAAATGATCCATGAGCAAAGGCAAAAAGCCTTGAAAAAAGGCTTCAAATCTGAAGTTAACTTGACTAATACACCTCCAAATTGCTCTCCTCTATAAGTTTGACCAAAAGGTGCACCAAACTCTCCAAATTTGGCCAAAAAACCATACAAAGAACTCCAAAGACTTTAGTTAACTCTCTCCAAATTTGCATGATTTTGGGTTATGTGAGCAAGAAATAAAGTAATTAGGATAGTTATAATTTGTCTTATCTTCTTGATTTTACAACTTGTGAAAAAATAATAAAGTAATTTATAAGCACATTACTTTATTATTTGCTTACATATATTTGGTTGTGAAATCATGCAAATTTGAATGTTTTTTCCCTTTAGAAGATTGAAAAAAAACAAATAAAAACTCCTTATCTCTCCCATGCAATATAGAGATGAATTATATAACATCTTATAACTCCTATGCATACATTCTCCATATATTACTCATTCCTATTGCATGTTTTAACACGTGCGATACATTGTCACTCCATATGCAAAAATAGAAATCATACCTTAACACGACCTTATAACTCCATGCATATGTAAAAAAAGGTGTAAGGAATAAGCTTTAAGGAATATTAACCCTCACAGGCCCCTGTGGCATCATTATTCAAACTATTAGGTTTGAAAGACTTTAAAGTCTTTACCATAGTGCAAAATGGATAATAATGATTATCTAGAAAAACATAAGTCAAAAATTGATAGAATGATTAGGGCATTCGATCAAAACAAAAAAAACCCTAAAATCATTTGACACTTTTTCACTTTGCATTGCTTTAAAGAGGCATGTGGTTCAGCATTGCCATGATGGGAAACTCCATGAGCTATGGTTTTTGGAGGATCTTGAACTTCCAATTTCTTAGCTATTTCCAATGAATTTTCTTGTTGAATCTCTCCTCCTTGCTTCTCAAGATGGAGGTGTCAATGGTGGCTTTAGAAGCAATGAGGAGAGATTCAACAAGAAAATTCATTGGAAATAGCTAAGAAATTGGAAGTTCAAGCTCCTCCAAAAACCCTAGCTCATGGAGTTTCCCATCATGGTGATGATGAACCATATGCCTCTTCAAAGGAATGCAAAGTGAAAAAGTGTCGAATTATTTTAGGGTTTGGTTTCTTTTGACCGAATTCCCTAATCATTCTATCAATTTTTGACTAATGTTTTTCCAAATAATCATTATTATCCATTTTGAACCATGGTAAAGACTTTAAATTCTTTCAAACCTAACAATTCAAATGATGATACCACAAGGGCCCGTGAGGGTTAATATTCCTTAAAGCTTATGTCCTATACCTTTTTTTACATATGCATGGAGTTATAAGGTGGTGTTAAGGTATGATGTCTATTTTTGCATATGGAGGAAATGTATCGCACATGCTTAAATATGCAATAGGCATGAGTAATATATGGAGCATTTATGCATAGGAGTTATAAGATGTTATATAATACATCTCTATATTGCATGGGAGAGATAAGGAGTTTTATTTTTATTTTTTTAATCCTCTAAAGGTAAAATACATTCAAATTTGCATGATTTTATAACCAAATATATGTAAACGAATAATAAAGTAATGTGCTTAGAAATTACTTTATTGTTTTGTCACAAGTTATAAAATCAAGAAGATAAGACAAATTATAACTATCCTAATTACTTTATTTCTTGCTCACATATCCCAAAATAATGCAAAATTGGAGGAGAGAGTTAACTGAAGTCTTTGGAGTTCTTTACATGGTTTTTTGGTCAAATTTGGAGAGTTTGGTCCACCTTTTTGTCAAACCTATAGAGGAGAGTAGTTTGGAGGTGTATTGGTCAAGTCAACTTCAGATTTGAGGCCTTTTTTCAAGGCTTTTTTCCTTTGCTCGTGGATCAGTTTGGGAGGAGATATTTTTTACTTGAGTTAGACTATAGTATTTTCTCATGCACTTTGATGTCTTGGATTGTATATATGGAAAAACTTAGTTTTTTCCTCAGTTCTTGCCTTTTATCCTCTTTCAATTTTTATAGACTAAGATTTGTAACTCATTTTTACAGTGATTAATATACTTAGTAGCTTTTACAGGTTATGGATTATTGTTACTTGTAGGATTTTTCCTTCTATTTTGTTAAAATTAGGTGTTTCCCTTCTCATTTTCAGGTGTCTTAAATGTTGTGAATGATTTGGATCCAAATTTAATGAGTTTTAATTTCAAAACCTTTAAATTCCTGTGTCATACATGAATGTGTGTATACTAAAGCAATTTTAGTCACAGGTCATATGTTGTGCAAATTGATTATCATTCCTTCAGGTTGTGAAAACATGATTTCCTTCATATAGGATAAATGATCATGCCTTTTTATGAAATACTTATGTGATCAAATTTCCCAATTTGAGTTGTGAAAATAGATTTTATGATTAATACTTGTGAATAAGTTTGATCTTCATTTACATTTAGGTGTTTCACCATTCATCTTTAAGTCTAGTTTATGCATTTATTTCAAGCCCTTCTCCCCTTTTTTAAACAAGTGACACATAATAATTAGAATATCATAAAGGAAGTCAACCTACAATTTGGAGGTCTAGTTCCATATAGGGTACCCACAACCTAGAATTATTCCAATGTTACACGGGATTGCAGAGCTTTCTAGCCTTTCATGCGGGTGCAAATCCCTATGATAATAGTTTTTGGCATGCCCGATGGAACTTTGAAGCACACTTCAAAGAAATAAGAGTTCAAAAGATGCAAGTTATTGTTCTGGTATATACAACAACATTTTTTTAACCTTTCAGAAGTTATTTATACCTAGCGACTTTGAGCATATTTATTGGTTTCAACAAGACCCAATGCTGGTATGTTTCAAACAAAAGCTTTATTTCTGATTTCTAGCTAATTATATGAGTAAACATGTCAGGTTTTCATAGTCAGCATGTATACCCACTTTTGTTTCATGAAATTCTTGCCTATCCACATCCTTAGCAGCCATATTAGGCTAGTTGTGCTACCGGTTTTATCCCAAACAACCATGTCACAGTGAATACCCAACATGTTTATTATGCTTGTCACCCACCCACCCCTACTCAACCTCCATATCAACCTAAATACACTCAGATTCAGCTCCAACAGGTTGATGATATGAAGAATAGTATGAATGACATCAAGGATATATTGTTAGACATTGCAAAGCAGATAGAAGAGTCCAAGAGGTAACAAGATTTTGATATGCAGCAACAAGAGTTAGACTATGAGGCCTTTCTTCATGAGCAGGAATTGGAGACACAAAGGATATAGTTTGAAGAAAATATTAGGAGGGAGTTACCTATATAGGAGGATAATATCAAGTCTTTTCTTACTCAAAAGCATGTCATCCAAACAACTTGTATTTTAGATCAGTTTCAAGAGGAAGTACTTTCAAGGTATGAAATCCCAAGTTTTACAACCTTTCATCCTTCACAAGTAGAGGAAAGTAATCTAGTACAACCTAGTGTAGTTATAGAGTGGCCAATTGATCACGATACCTTACTCCTCATGGATAAGATTAGAAACATAAACCCATTGCGTTTAGCTTTGGAATTTTATCGATTAGAGCAGGAAAAGAATGAACAAGAGGAGCAGGAAGTTTTTGTTGTTTTTACTATGTCCCCAACTCAAAATTACCATAGTACATGTGAAGAGGATATTGGTTCAAACTTGCTACTGAACCCCTTGGATTTTGATTTATTTAAAAAAAATTCTAATGTTGTTTATAACATGGATGAAAGCAGATTATAGGAATTACCAGTCAAAAATATTCACTTATAGAGACAAGATGCCCAAGCTTCATTGGAGAAGGAACCATATGAGGAGGAACAATTGTTTTATCTGTTTGATCAATTACCTAGTTTTATTGAGCAAGTTGAAGAGAATGTGCAAGTACCTAACTTAAATCTTAAATATAAGGCAAACCATCTCATGCCACAAAGTAATGAATAATATGAAGAAGCCCTATTTTGGAATGACCTTGAATCCTTTGTTTCAAGCTTAGATGACAAATGAGAAAATTAAACATGTCCATGTAGAGAAAATTGAAAGTGAATCTCAGAATTTTTCTATTTTTTTTTTATGAACTTCCTCAATTTGTTGATGAAAATGAGGATATCACATGCATAATAGCATCAATGCCTGGTATGGAACAACTAAATGATAAAACTCATATGGATTTAATGCAAATTTATAAGTTAGATGAAAATATATTTTGAGGCATAATAGAGGTCTTTTGTTCTAACATAGATGATAAGCTAGGATCATATGAGCCAACAATATGTAATTAGCCTATTCAAGCTAAAGAAGAAATCATTCCTTTATTTCATTCATGTGAACCGACTCCTTCAAATCAAATTGAAACTGAGATAGAAGATGGAAAAATATCTTTGGATGAAGAGACAATAGTATATAAGCATGAATACAACAATAAGAGGCCAATTTTTATGCTCTCAAAAGGGTGTCTAATCAAATATTTTTCTAAAGAGGATTCTACAGAATTACAAGTCATAATTCTACCAAGGCATGTGATTGCAACGGAAGAGCATCAACAAGTTAATCAAAATAGCATCTTTGGTGGTCAATCAATTGAGGAAGGTGTGTCTTTTGTGATGTTCCAAAATTTTCTACAACAGTTAATCAAATTTTTATTATTTCCATACCTGTTTTGGGTTGCTCTTAAGGATTTGAAGCATCCTTTGGTGATACAAAAGGGAAACTATTTCTCACAAACAATGAATGGTCATGTATGAGCACTACTACTGCTGGGTAGTGTAGGGTAGGGTAGATGTTTTCTTTCAATAAGTGCTCATTGCATGCTAGTTTCATTTCAAATTTTTCTTTCAATAAGTGTAGTTGTTGCACGGGTTTTCTAACTCTATTTTAAGTAGAGCTATAGTATTTTCTTTCAATATTGTGTATTTTGCAGTTTCCACCAATAAAAAACTTGTATGCGCTAAACCATGGCTCATATGCGCCAAACCGAAGCTCCAGTCCGTCACCTGTCAGAAAATCTACATTAAAAAGGATTAAAAGTAGTGCAAGGCCCCACGATGGGCACCAAAAATATGTGTGAGAATATGTGGACTAATTAATAAGATAAACTAACACACCAATGAAACATTAAATCAAAGGAAACTAATTCAAAACATAAAACAAAATCTAAATAACAACTCCTTTAAATGCATCCCATTGTCCTCTATCGCCAAGGATTTGATGCAAGTCACTGGCTCTCAGTTGGTGTAAGCAACATCTTGTTGGAATGACAACTTAGGAGAATGATATTATGCAACAATGCATGTTCATTTCCTAAATGGTTTGAGCTATGAAGTTAATAACTAAAATTCTATGTTATAAACTTGAAATGCTAAAATTTTGATTCAAATGCAACTATAGTAATCATGCTAAATTCACAAAATCTGGGATCCTTTTCAACTCACAAGAGGGTTGTATTTATAGATTTTTGGAGGCAAGAATCTAGTTGGCAAAGATCAACAGTTGAATTCAAACTTGTCAAGATGAACGGTGAGAGATTGAGAAGTTGAGAGAAAGATGGAAGGTTGAGAGAATAATGGGAGATGTTTCCTCCTATGCAACCTTCTCCATTCAAAAATGAATGAAAGTTGTCATTTGTGCACTTCATTTATGAGGATTTAGGTGGTAGTTGAGGATAAATCCTTAATTAAATAAATAATTTATTTAATTACATGTGACAATGAATTTAGAAGCTTCCATAGTTAAATAATTAATATTTAATTATGTGTGAGAGATTAAAAAGGAAGGTAAATACAATATTTAATTATGTGATATGAAAAATTTATTAAATATTTTACAATATTTAATTTAAATGTGAAATGAAGAATGAATTAGAATAATGTTCCATTATTTGGATTTAAAAATTTAAACTTAGAATAATATTATAATTAATATAAATAAATGATGGAATTTATTTAATTTAATTAAGAAGAAGATGGTAATAATTAAATAAAATTATTTATTTAATTAAGCTAGAAGAATTAGAAAAGTGAATGATATAAATAAATAATTAAATTTATTTATATGTAGATGACTTTAGAAGATTAATTAAATAATTCATATTTAATTAATTAGTAGGTTTGATTAACTATGACCATTTTTAGATGTGTACAATAGAAGTCAAGAGTTTGAGAAAGACAAAATAATGGACTCCATGCCTAATGGATATACAAGGAAACTAATCCGGCATGCTTACCAGGCAAGCACTCAATAAAGGTCACCAAATTGTTACCTATTTTTAGCTACAACTCAAAATAGGTAGAGCTGAATTGCAAATTCAAGCCAAAAGGTACACCAGATATTCAAAAAAAATTGCTAGGTATCCATTATTGTGCAATGATTGATTACAAGGTGAATTTCAGTTTTATTATGCAAGAATATTTCAAAACAGTATCATGAAATTGCATAGTTTTCTTTTATTCATAATGTAAAAATGAAGTCCCACACAATCCATGGGAGTAGCTTGATCCGATCACCAAGAGCCTATGGTAAATGCATAACGGAGACAAGCTATAAAGATGAAGATAAAATTGAGTATAAGGAAAAGGGCGATTTGTCATTGCCTGGAATGACAAATCATTACAATTGTCTTGAGTCTTCAAATGATTTATCTTCACTCTAGCTTCAATGCATCTAGCTCCAACCTTTTAAGCACCTTCAAAATTGTTGAAGTGTCATGATGGAGCAATGAAGAATCATAAATTTCCTCATAAACATATACCAACAGAAGTATAACTTGTGCCCTATCATGTATTTATCACACAGTCAAAGTCACTAGAAAGCATATATTCCAAGAGCACAAAGATTCATTGGAAGTTTTCAACTTCAATTATTTTTCTAACATGTTTGTTCACTATGTAGGTATAAGTACACTATCTCATGTCAATCAACAAATATCGTTCAAAGCTGTTATGTGTAGTGGAAAATGTGGCTCCCACAAGGGTTGAGCCCAACACATAAAACTAAGCCAACAAAAAATATTTGTTGATTAAGGAAAAAGTCAAATCCTCAATGGAATGTCATGAATTTCGCTGCATTATCTCAAAAGACCAAGTGTCTTATATGCTTACAAGGATGCATACTAGTCTATACACTTTCCATGTTATCTATAGAATATTAAAAGCATTCAATTAAAGATACAAAACACACATTGAACTACATCATCAATTTGGTCATAACGAGTTGAAATATAATGGATGTTGTAGTAACTAGCACAAGAAAATGGCATTCCTTCTATATAATTCTTAGATACAACAAAGAGCCCAATGGAAAAACAATGAATTTTAACATAGAACCTAAGTTAGAAGTCTATTCAGTTTTTTCACCTTTGCAATTCCATTGAATAAAAGATGGATTCATACAAGATGACAGTCACCATTACCAAAGGGGTAATCTTCAAGAGTAAGAAATATAGTTATAATGCCATGGATAATGGCAGTTAAGAAAGAGTTTCATATTGTGCATTTTTTGCACACACGCCCCACTGAAAGTAGGGACCCTCTTTTGCCTAGTTTTCTGGCTCTTTTCTGTGGTCTTGCCTTTTGAAATTGTCTTTGAAAATCTTGAGTTTTCGATTTTTGGGTGTTTTGGCCCTTTGGTCCTGGTTTTGTGCTACTTTGCAATGTTCCTTGATGCTTATCTTTCTTGTAAAGTGCCCCTATTGAGATAACACTTTGAAAATTTTGAGTCTTTGGGTCAATCTCAGTTTTTTCTCTATTTTTTGAGATTTTCCTTCCTTGGGGGATTTCCATGGCTGCCTTGCAAACCCGACTGGGTTGGTTTTGCACTGATTCTAAAGATTTCAATGCTTCACAAATTTTTGTCTCCCTAGGTTTTTTTTTACTTTTCCTTCGCCTCTTCGTTTTTCTGATTTGCATTTTTTTTGGTTGGTTCTACGCTGTCTTCAAGGATTTTGGTGCTTCGCGGAATTTTTTCTTCCCCGAATTCCTCTAAAATTTCCTTTACTTCTTTGTTTTTCTAGGTTGCGCCTCTGGGCCATTTACCTCAATACCAAGGGAGTCTTTGAGCTAGGCCACGGTTGTGAGGTTCACCGCCATACCGTGAGGGTCTGTGTTCGATGTTGCGGTAGTGCAGGGTTGGTTCATTTGGCATGGTAGCGCAGTGGTACCACCTTACTGCAAGAGTCTTTGGTCGATGACACTGCCACGCAAGGTTTTGTCTTTCTAGCATAGTAGTGTGGTTTACCTCAATGTCGTAGGTGTCTCCAAGCCCGACCACAATTGTGCGGTTGACCACCATAACACAGGGGGGTTTGTGCTTGGCTTGTGGTGTTGCGGTCATCGTGTTACCTTGGTGGTCGAGCGTCTGGCTCGCGGTAGTGTGGTTTGGTCTGTTTGGGGGCATCGGGAGGTCAAAATTGTTGGTCAACGGCATGTGAATTATGTGGACTTCATAAGAATCCATTGCCTTGGGAAAAGCCCGATAGTCCATCCCTGTTTCATTTTTTTGGATGTGCTAAGTATTGCCAGTTTCAGTGATTTAAGTCCCTGTCATATTTTTTCAAAAGTTTTTTATTTGTCAAGAACTAAGAGGATTCATGGCTTAGTGGTTTATGGTTCTGCATTGCATAATGAATTTGGATGATTTAATGATATGTGCAGGCATTTCTTGAGTTTTTTCTAATTTGTGATTGACCTTTTGGTGATTTTTGTGCTTCCCTCGCTAAAATCCACCTGGCCCAAAATTTCCCCAATTTCCTTCCTGACCTAAATTCCATGAAGGGGTGAAAATCTCGAGCTTTGATAAAGGTTGTTTTAATGATATTTTAAGGGATTCTAATGGTTGTTTTGATCTTTCTGATGATTGCATATGTTTTTTCATGATGGAATAACTTGGATTCTCATGCTATACTGGTTAATAATTATGGCTTTTTGTGTGCAATCTGGATCGAGCAAGTTGGTGTTGTTGAGGCTAAAGAGGAAAGGGATGTGCATTCTTTGAGGGTGTTGCGGGATCCATGGGATTCAACTAGGTACACTTTGCAGCTGAGGGTGGGTCGAGCTCGCTTGTACGTGGCCATTCTTCTGCTTCGTGTGGCTGAGGCATTAATGGCAAGAGCGACTCACAGGCTTGTTTATTCTATACCAAGATTTGTAAAATTCCAAGACCGATCTAAAGGGGTACCTCATGCATTCAATGCAGGGTGGTGATTTATTGCTAGTTGTCTGGGCTGATATGATTGGTGGTCGATCTTCCTTCTAACCCTAGTTCAAGACAAAATCTCTATAATTATGGCCTTTGGCCTCATTTGAAAGGGTTTATGGATTGTTGTTATTATTGTAGTTAGACAAAGTTAGTTAGATAGAGAGGAAAAGTTAGTTGGTTCAAAGTTAGAAGACCAGATCTTGTAAGTAGATTAGCAAGTAGAGCAGGAAGTAAGAATTAGGAGTTAGTCATATTTCAAGCATGTGTTGTAACATAGATCATAATTTTTGTTATTATTGGTGATTCAATGCAAGCGAAGACATTGTGTTATTGTTGGTGCTTTCTTTGAATTGATTTGTCTTGCATGGTTCTTGTTTTATCTTTGAAATTGCTTGGAAATATTTGAATACATTTTAGATTTAGAGTTAAATAATTTAATGGTGCTTTTTATTTAATGCTTAGAGTGTTGTAGCAATCTCTGGTTCATACTTTGGGAAGCTTCTTGATTGTGGGATTGTTGTACAAGGTCAACCTTTACCTTATACTTGTGTGCTTAGTTCAATTGTGGGTATTTATCAAGTTCTATTGAATGAATTTCCATAATCTGAAAATATTTAATTCCTTAGAAGATTGCATTGTTTCTATAGGATTGCAGGTATAGCCTGGATTGAGTAGAAATTAGTTTTGAAGGATTGGTATGTTCCAAGTATTTCATCATTAGTATTTTTTATTTTAGGAGTAACATTAATTTTAGGATTTCTAAAACCCTTATCTTTTATTATTTCTTTGAACTTTGGTTAGAGCCAAGAATTTGAGTATCATTATGTTGTAAAATCTGATAAGTTTAGAGCTTCCAACATTTGTTTTGTAAGGTCCCTTTGTAATTACAAGTATTTTCACATTTATCACTGAGTGGTTTCACTACATGGTCATTACTTGACACCTGAGAGACCTTGGGGTTATCTCTTTTCTCATAGAGATCAACCTTTCAAGAGAGATAGGATATTTTATATTTTGTCTGAGTTGTTGTTGTGCAAAAAAACACCATCAACATTTCATACCTAGCTAAAAGGGCATCCATCTAAGCAGTAAGATTACCATGAAAAGTCACTATACAATGATAAATATAGGACATCCAACAATGGTGGATAGTGTGACAAGATTACTATGAAAACTAATACATGATGATAGTCAACAATCCAGGAAAGGGACAATAATTTTAATCAAAAAGGTGCATCAAAACAATAATCATAAAAGTGCAGAAATTTCATTTATAAAGGTGCATAAAAATGATGAAATCAAGCTACCCATCAATAATGACCATGAGATTCAAGTTACAATAGCGTTGGGGTTATAAACTTAGGTTTTCTTTATTGAAAGCAATTACCCATCGTTGGAATAGGGGTAATAAGATACAGTATGAAGTGTGAAGTTTTGACAAAATGATAGAGTAAGAACTCAAAAATGACAAGGAAAAAATAATAGTTGATGAAGATAGTTCTTGTTTCGACTAAAATCAAGAAATCTCATTTATATTATGATCTTGCATAATCTTCTCATTGCAGAGACTAAAATCAACAGGAAATAAGAGACCAAGGGTTTTGAACCCATGAGTGATTGATAGTCTAAATGGAAGGGTCAAGAATGCAAGCATGAAATACACCTACAATAGGGAAGAATCTGTTCTCTTTTCTTTAGGAAGGAGCAACAGTGTAGGTCACATTTTCTTTTAGCAAACCCATTTTCTATTTACATGATGGAGAATAAGGTATAGAAGCAATGTTTAGATGTCATTGTTGAAGTCATTGCCTGTAGATGCAAAGCTTCCAAAGTTCGAAAATAAAGAGAATGGGGCCATGTTCTTTCTCTCAAAATTAAACAAGAAAATGCCTCATAGAGTCTGTTGTCATGCAAATACAAAGGGGTCATGTAATTGATGAAAATGATAAAGAATGAGAAGCTTAGAACTTTCCTAAAGTGTTCAGTTGATATAATAGATCAAAATCCAAGGGTATGTTTCCCAAATAATCAAGATGGAGGTTTCAATGGTAGATTCAAAAGAAAGGAGGAGAGATTAAACAAGAAAATTCGTTGGAAACAACTAAGAAATTAGAAGTTCGAGCTCCTCAAAAAACCCTAGATCGTGGAGTTTCCCATCATGACGATGTTGAACCACAGGCCTCTTCAAAGGAATGCAAAGTGAAAAAGTGTTGAATGTCCAAAAACCCTAGCTCATGGAGTTTCCCATCATGACGATGCTAAACCACATGCCTCTTCAAAGGAATGCAAAGTGAAAAAGTGTCGAGTGATTTTAGGGTTTTGTTTCTTTTGACTGAATGCCCTAATCATTTTGTCAATTTTTTACTTATGTTTTTTCCAAATAATCATTATTATCCATTTTTCACCATGGTAAAGACTTTAAATTTTTTCAAACCTAATAGTTTGAATGATGATGCCAAAGGGGCCCATGAGCGTTAAGATTCCTTAAAGCTTATGCCATACATGTTTTTTACATATGCATGGAGTTATAAGGTGGTGTTAAGGTATGATTTCTATTTTTGCATATGGAGTGACAATGTATCACACATGCTAAATGGTGCAACAAGCATGAGTAATATATGGAGCATGTATGCATAGGAGTTATAAGATGTTATATAATACATCTCTATATTGCATGGGAGAGATAAGGATTTTTTATTTGTTTTTTAAAATCTTCTAAAGGGAACATACATTCAAATTTGCATGATTTTAAAACCAAATATATGTAAATGAATAATAAAGTAATGTTCTTATAAATTACTTTATTATTTTGTCACAAGTTGTAAAATCAAGAAGATAATACAAATTATAACTATCCTAATTACTTTATTTCTTGCTCACATATCCCAAAATCATGCAAATTTGGAGGAGAGATTTAACTAAGTCTTTGGAGTTCTTTGCATGGTTTTTTGGTCAAATTTGGAGAGTTTGGTCCACCTTTTGGTCAAAATTATAAAGGAGAGCAGTTTGGAGGTGTATTGGTCAAGTTAACTTCAGATTTGAGGCCTTTTTTCAAGGTTGTTTGCCTTTGCTCGTGGATCAATTTGGGAGGAGATATTTTTTACTTGAGTTAGACTATAGTATTTTTCTCATGCACTTTCATGTCCTGGATTGTATATATGGAAAAAACTTAATTCTTTTCCTCAATTGTTGTCTTTTATCCTCTTGCAATTTTTGCAGAGTGAGAGATTTGTAAGTCATTTTTACATTGATTAATATACTTAGCAACTTTTATAGGTTATGGAATATTGTTACTTGCAGAGTTTTTCCTTCTATTTTGTTAAAATCGGGTGTTTCCCTTCTCATTTTCAGGTGTCTTGTATGTTGTGAATGATTTGGATCCAAATTTAATGAGTTTTAATTTCAAAACCTTTAAATTTATGTGACATACATGAATGCATGTATACTAAATTATTTTTAGTCACAGGTCATAGGCTATGAAAATTGATTATCATTCCTTCAGGTTGTGAAAACACCATTTCCTTCATAGAGGATAAATGATCATGCCTTTTTATGAAATACTTATTTGATTAAATTTCACAATTTGAGTTGTGAAAACAAATTTTATGATTAATAGTTGTGAATAAGTTTGATCTTCATTTACATTTAGGTGTTTCACCATTCATCTTTAAGTCCAGTTTATGCATTTATTACAAACCCTTCTTCCCTTTTCTAAACAAGTTACACATAATCATTAGAATATCATAAAGGAAGTCGGCCTAGAATTTTTAGGTCTAGTTTCATATAGGGTACCCATAACCTAGAATTAGTCCAATGTTACATGGGATTTCAAAGCTTTCTAGCCTTGCATGCAAGTGCAAATCCCTATGATAAAACATACCTCAAGTATCAAGCCCTAAGTTAATTACCACATACACCAAACTTCTAACCTTTATTATACCCAATAAACCATTATTTTGCAAACCACATGAACTTAACATGCTAAATCAGTAACCCTATAAGGGGTCGATAAATAGATTGTAATAAACAACCTTCAACCCTCTCACAAGCACCTATAACCTGCTAGTGTAGGTCACTCCTTAAACAACTTTATTTGATACTTTGAATTTATAAATAAATTACAAACACTTCAAAGACCTTGAAGGTATACAAATGTCCCTAGTCACCATACACAAAAGAAAAGTTTACAACAAGTTTCTCATTAATGAATATCTTCCAAGAAGAACATCAAGGGTAGAATAACCAAGTGCCAATACTATACCATTAATAACTTGAACCATGGAGAATACCTTTGTATCATTGCAAACCCAAAGGAGTGATAAAAATATGATTGACATCAATAACAAACAATGCCAAAGCTAACAATGTATTATTTTAATGATAAGTATGGGAAGATTTAGGTTAGCCTTAAGACACTAGTTAGATCTATTCTTCTAAGAAGTAAGGGAATTCTAATCTCAACCATGGCATGGCTATATATGACTTATGGAATCTTGCTAACTTTGTATTTAATAAGGATTAAGCTATTATGATCAAGAGTGAGGTCTATTCTTTTAAGAAGGGCATGATAATCTCAATCATGGCATGTGTATGTATGAATTAAGGAAAACTACTAACTTTATATTTAAAGATGATGTTGAATTAAACTAATATGATTTGATGGTGTGAACAACTCTTATTAGGTATGGATGGTTTTCCTTCCCTCAATATGCATTTGGATCTATGTTGAGTGTAGGATTGACTTCCTTAGGATGACCTTTGCTAACTATGGTCAATTGATGGTAGTTGTTGCCAAATATGATATGGTGTTTTCCCCTTAAATGTGTTTGGTGGATAATTGTGTGCTGAGATTTATGACTGATAATATGCAAACATGTTATATACTCAAAATTAAGATAATGTTTAATATATTACAAATGTGGATTTAAAATATTTATAGTAAATAATTTTTTTTTGAATTACAATTGAACCAAGATGATATACTTTGATTTCTATGCATTTGTATTGGTTTATGTATATGTGTTTAGATAGAGGCCAACTAATGTGAATTCAATGTGTTACTTACGTGTTGGTAATTTGACCCCAAGACCTATAAGGTCATGTATAAGGGTCAATGTATCCCTTTACATGGCATTTGTAATTAATTTAATTAGTCTAAGATTCAAACCATTAAGACAATATGTTTTGAATCAATGTTCTTATACCTTCTAAATGGTAGAAGGTTGAATCAAGATTCATATAGGAGGTGACTTCTTGAAATCACAACTACGGTTAATAATCAAACTCTACAAGGGCATAGGTAAAGGATAATTGTTCTCTTAGTGTAGCTTTCCACACTCATTCAGATCTATGGTCAAAAATTTTGTAAAAACTATAATCCACTTATACATAATAATATTAGTGTTCCAACATGATAAGATTCAAGGAGCATGATCTACCAATAGATTTATTTGGTCGTATCATTGGGTTAGTCAAATTTCACTAGTAGTATGCACCTCATGCTACTTGAGATAGGTAAAGGATAATTGTTCTCTTAGTGTAGCTTTCCACACTCATTCAGATCTATGGTCAAAAAAATTGTAAAACCTATAATCCACTTATAAATAATAATATTAGTGCTCCAACATGATAAGATTTAAGGAGCATGATATACTAATATAGTTATTTGGTCGTATCATTGGGTTAGTCAAATTTTACTAGTAGTATGCACCTCATAGATGCTAATTGAGATAGTCAATTTTATAGGGTTACTTGAACTTTACTAGTAGCATGCAAGTGCTAGATGTTCAAATCTATTCAACTTAGGAGTTCAATATTAGCACTGATCTATTCAAAAAATATGCGTGCTTCCAACGTGGTGTCTACTAAGGTATGCTTCTTAAGGTTATAATTGTTAAATTAGTTTAGTTAATTTGTATAAATACTAATATTAGGTGAGATAATACCATATAACATCTCATTTATATTTATTCAAATATAAAATGAAATAAAGGCTTAGTTGGCAATGAAAAAATTATTAATGGTCTTATGTGATGTATGTTGTTACTTGTGATCTTGTTGGTGATGTAAAATAATAATATAAGATGCTTCTCTTATCATCACAACTAACATTGAGCTAAAAAAAGGATGGGACACAATATAGTATGGAATGCATTGGCATTCCTCTTTCTAGTTCAGATGCACTTAAGGAATTATATGTTACTGAACCAAGTAAAAGGGAGAATACTTGTAATAAGATTGCTTGCTAATCATTATGCATGTATATGTGATGTACATATAAGTTGCATCGTTTATGGGTTGTATGGATAGTGTATTCTATTTTAACATGCCAACTATATCTTATTCCTAGAAAGGATTAGGTTTGAGTCTATATTAAAAGGGAAAAGTGAGATTCTAGATTTTCACTAGGATTAGTCACTTTTTCGTTAATATAACATTTGAATTAGGGGTTGGAAAGGGTATGAGATTGACTTGCAACCTAAAAGGTGATCAATCAACCCTTGGTGTGTGATTATTGTGGATTTGGAAATGGATTTGAAATGAAAATGCAATAATGCAACTAAATGACTATGAGGATGCACTATTCTAATATGAATACAAAAAAACAAGAAACTGATAGTCAAATTTAAAGACCAGAAATGGATAAAGCAGACATGTATTCAATTGTGGTTCAAATATGAGATTATTTTGAGTAGACTAGGGTGCAAGGATGCCCTAGTCTAAGTGTTTGAAAATGAAATATGATTTTTCAGTCCTCAAGTCTCCAATCTATATCCTCTTCCTTTTGGATCCTATCACCGGATCTTCGTCTATTGCTTAGATAATGTAGTTTATGTATCTTGCCAAGCTGCAGGGACTGTATGCATTAATGAGTGAATTGTCTTTAAATATTCCTTCAATCCTCTTCAAATTTATACTTGCAAATTCAAAAGGAGAGAAGGGGTTGTGCCATATAGGGGCTTGCCTCGGTCAAGCCTTGTGTTGGTTTTTCCACCTCCACAATGGTAAAATTGATG
Organism: Sequoiadendron giganteum; assembly: GCA_007115665.2. NCBI lineage: Eukaryota > Viridiplantae > Streptophyta > Pinopsida > Cupressales > Cupressaceae > Sequoiadendron > Sequoiadendron giganteum. Next base: position 720,237,873 of record CM021100.1, read on the forward strand.
ATAAAGAGAGCTTATCCTTTTGAGGGATAGATGATAAATGATAAATAAATGATGAATCAATAATTCAGTACAACTCACCACTCAGATCTGATATTCTTAAAGAATTGAAGTCATGCACATCTCCTCAAGGATTTATTTCAATTTAACTTGAAGACCTACAAGTGTTAGTCCTCAAAAAAATAATCTACGCATAAACATGAACAAACTCACATAAAACCTGGCATGATTCTTTGACAATAAAATTTGGCAATAATTCTACAAAATATTGCTCTTAAATGCTCTTGAATTGAATCTTGAAGCACATCAATTTCTCTTTTATTTCTTTGTTCTCTCTTCTTCTTGCTTGTCCTTCTAAAATTGTGAAAATACTTAGTATTTATATGATATTACTCTAATTTCCCAAATAATTAAATCTCGATGGTCAACAATCAAAATTTGAATTTCAAATAGTAAATTACTATCACCAACACTGAATTTTGGGGCCACATTAAGAGGACTAGGGTGCCTAGTCTAGATCCATCATTTTCTAGGATGTAAAATGTTGGGAGAAAAATATTAAATGTATAATTAGGTCTTGCACATTTGATTTCTTGGTCAATTTTAAAATTGTCCATGCAATTCATAATCTAGGAAATTAGGTGGACAGTTAGGTCCAATCACTTAGGGGGGAAGCAAAACATAGTGTGAAATTGTCAAAGGTGAAAATTTACGATGCTACAGAGTCTAGAAATTTGTCTTGTTATGCAAACTTATTGTATTCAATGCAAGATTGTACATCAAGGAAAACTTTAAGAAACCCCCCCCCCCTCGGCTAAGGTGTAAAATCCTGGTGAATCTTGTATTATTTCTGATAAAAATATTAATTTTATTAGCGATTTTTTTTGTTTTTCGAGGAAAAAAAATCCCAATTGGCAAATCTTTTACAATCGCTAGAAGTTTGTGAAAAATCATGGTGAAATGCAATTTTTTTTAAACAAATAAAATATTTTTCATTGGCAACTAAAACCTTTTTTCAAACCATTTTTATTTCTATTGGCAACTTAAACATAATCTCAAAGTAATAAAAAATTTCAGTGGCAAAATAAATAGATATGCCAAAAGAAATCAGTGTGGTTGGCGAAAATATCAAATTCCGGGACATATTTTTCGTACATTCAAATTCCTTCATAAATAGTCTGGAATGTGAACAATTGCCAACATATTTATTATTTCTAAAGCCAAATATTAGTACAAATTAATATAATCTATGACTGTTCGATGAATTTTTGATGAACAACTGTAGTTGCATTCTAGAAGTATTTCTCTGAAACACTAGACTTGTGAATTGAAACCTCTGAAATAACACTAGAACCGTTAGATGCATCCATGTGGCGAGATCAAGGCTCATCACTCATTATGTCTTTTCAATGCCTCGATGTCATACATTTCATTTAATTGAAATTCTCAATCTTTTTGAAGAGAGTTTGGTTGTCGTACTACTAGTGTTGGCAATGGTGGTGATTAATGCCATATGTGATATGAGCATCCGAAGCAATTTCTTGGACAACTCATAGCTTTAATGAAACAATTTTTGTAATGATTTCATATCGTTTGAGTGGCACTGGTGATTTTGACAGCTTGTCAGCTTGAGTTATAGTTTGTGTGTAGCTAGATGTCAATCAAATTAAAGATTTTAATTGTACAAGAATCGTGATTAATATTATACCCAGGATGGTAGCGGCACTGGTGTTTGGTGGCCCATAAATAGGGATAGTGAATAGTGGATAGTGTCACAATGGTTTTCATTTTCTAGGGTTAATAAGGATTCAGGAAGAAGATGATGTGGTATTATTGTGGATATTGTAAATTATCCTGCCTACAGTTATGTTACAGAGTAATCAGTAAAATATGAATTTCCTTCAAGTTCAAAATGGGTGGAATTGGAAAGAAGTTGATTTGGTTAACCTAACTTCTCAGACAGGTTTTGAACGAGGATGAGGAGCTCTGATGGATGTAAGTGCTATACCATTGCATGGAAGTTGCGTGCAAAAGATGGGAGCAGATTTGCTACTCCTCTTGTATCCTCACAACTCCCTTTTCCCCAGCATGGTTGTCCTAGCAAGTTCCATACATTTATTTTTAGAGACACATTTGTATTACATCTTCTGCATGACTCTGGTTCTCAAAGGGGATAAATACATTTTGTATCTTCATAGCTCCCATTTCCCCAAAATAATTAGAACCCCCTTTCCCCTAGCATGGTTGGAATTGGGAAAATCCCTTGTGTTTAAACTTAATTTTCAATGCCACATTTGTATTATGTTGTCATGAGCAGAAGCTTGGAATCATGCATTTATTTTTAGAGTTAAATTTGTATTAAGTTGTCACCAGTAGAATCTTGGAAATTGGAATCAATTTGCAATCCATTGTAACAAGAAATAGCTTGGAATAAATTATTAAATTGTGTCTATGTAAAGTGACACACTGACATATGTTATTTATACAAAATGGGAGATTGTCTACTCTACAACTACTTGTCTTTAAAAATATATGTAATAATGTGACATTGAAATTCAGTTGCAATAAAATAAATGGTTGTGTTGTGCTATTCTTCGTTATTCATTTACACTTACAGTAAAAATTTATTTTTTGAGTTCAAAACTTCAGTGTCTATTTATATTAATTATTCAAATCAGTTTTTTTCCTTTAAGAAATTAAGTAATATAATTTATGCAATATGCACTTGATAATTCATGGTTAGTTGGTATGGATTTTCCACAGTCCATGTAGTTAGATGCTTAGCTTTTGGATTCAACTGTGTGTATATTTGTGTCAAAGATACACATAGTTGAATCCAAAAGCTAAGCATCTAAATTCATGGTTATATTGGGCCATCAGGGGAACATAATCATTCATTCCACCAATGTTTATGTGTTACAACGATGTGCTTACTTTTGTTGACTCTATCAATATATCAGGGAGAGCACCTTATGATTCAGCCCAATAGAATAAATATGTTACACCGATACTAAGTTGTGAGTTATTTTCTTTGGGCCATCGACGAGGCTGTGATGGGGGTTTTGTCGATGAATCATTGTTAGGCCGATGGTATTGAATTTTGTTAGGAATGGGGGAAGGACTATGAGTATGGATTTAAAATGCATAGAGTGATAGGCTTGTGAACTTAAACCTCCATAATCACCCTATAACCATTAGATTTAGAAAGATCAACAGTTAAAAAATTGCAACTTTAATGTTCCAATTTCGAAAAAAAACATTTAAAGCACTTTATATTGCTAAGTGTCAACTGTCAAGTGATTTTTTTAAAATTGTAAGTGAGAGGTTCAACACGTAGGGAGATTTTTGTAAGTCCTTTTCAATGTTAAGTTATCGGCCCCTTGGCCTTGATGCTAATCCTAGCGCACAAAAGTTTAAAACAACTTTAAAACACATGTGTCATGCTTATTTTTTTAAGTTAATATAATAAATTAGTCAAGTTTCAACTATTGGATGATCATTTGATGTATGGTTGTATTTGCACTCCAAAATGAAATGCACAAAGTGATAATCTTGTGAACTTAAACCTCTGGAATCACCCTATAACCGTTAGATGTTAGTGCAAATTAATATAATCTATGACCGTTCGATGAATTTTTGATGGATAATTGTAGTTGTATTCTAGAAGTAAATTTCTGAAGCACTAGACTTGTGAATTGAAACCTCCAAAATAACACTAGAATCATTAGATGCGGCCATGTGGTGAGATCAAGGCTCATCACTCATCACTCATTCTATCTTTTCAATGCCTCGATGTTGTACATTTAATTTAATTGAAATTCTCAATATTTTTGAAGAAATTTTGGTTGGCGTACTGCTAGTGCCGGCAGTAGCGGCGATTAATGCCATATGTGATATGAACATCTGAAGCAATTTCTTGGAAAACCCATAGCTTTAATGAAATAAGATTTGTAATGATTTCATATCGTTTGAGTAGCATTGGTGATTTTGACAACTTGTCAGCTTAAGTTACAATTTGCTTGTAGCCAGACGTCAATCAAATTAAATATTTTAATTGTACACGAATCACAGTTATCATTATACAACTTTTAAAAAACTTTAAAACACATGTGTCAATGTGTCATGTTTATTTTTTAAAGTTAATATCATAAGTTAGTCAAGTTTCAACCGTTGGATGATCATTTGATGTATGGTTGTATTTGCATTCTGGAATGAAATGCACATAGCGATAGTCTTGCAAACTTAAACCTTCAGAATCACCCTATAACCGTTAGATTTAGAAAGATCAATGGTTAAAAATTTGCAACTTTAATGTTCCAATTTTGAAAAAAAAGCATTTAAAGCACTTTATACTGCTAAGTGTCATTCGTCAAGTGATTTTTTTAAAATTGCAAGTGAGAGGGTCAACACATGGGGAGATTTTTTTAAGTCCTTTGCAATGTTAAGTTATCGACCCCTTGGCCTTGATGCTAATCCTAGTGCACAAAATTTTAAAACACATGTGTCATGTTTATTGTTTTAAGTTAATATAATAAATTAGTCAAGTTTCAACCATTGGATGATCATTTGATGTATGGTTGTATTTTCATTCCAAAATGAAATGCACAAAGCAATAGGCTTGAGAACTTAAACCTTGGGAATCACCCTATAACCATTAGATGTTAATGCAAATTAATATAATCTATGACCATTCGATGAATTTTTGATGGACGACTATAGTTGCATTCTGGAAGTAAATCTCTAAAGCACAAGACTTGTGAATTGAAACCTCCAAAATAACACTAGAATCGTTAGATACGCCCATGTGGCAAGATCAAGGCTCATCTCTCATCACTCATTATATCTTTTCAATGTCTCGATGTTGTACATTTCATTTAATTGCAATTCTCAATCTTTTTGAAGAAAGTTTGGTTGTCGTATTGCTAGTGTTGGTAGTGGCGGCGATTAATGCCATATGTGATATGAAGATCCGAAGCAATTTCTTGGACAACTCATAGCTTTAATGAAATAATATTTGTAATTATTTCATATCATTTGAGTAGCACTGGTGATTTTGGCAGCTTGTCAGCTTGAGTTACAGTTTTCTTGTAGCCAGACGTCAATTAAATTAAAGATTTTAATTGTACATGAATCACAATTATCATTATACAACTTTAAAACACATGTGTCAATGTGTCATGTTTATTTTTTAAAGTTAATATCATAAATTAGTCAAGTTTCAACCGTTGGATGATCATTTGATGTATGGTTGTATTTGCATTCCGGAATGAAATGCACAGAGTGATAGGCTTGCAAAATTAAACCTTCGAAATCACCCTATAACCATTAGATTTAGAAAGATCAATGGTTAAAAATTTGCAACTTTAATGTTGCAATTTTGAAAAAAAAAGCATTTAAAGTAGTTTATTTTGCTAAGTGTCAATTGCCAAGTGATTTTTTTTAACTTTGAAGTGAGAGGGTTAGCACACGAGGATATTTTTTAAAGTCCTTTCACCTTTGCAACGTTAAGTTACCAGTCCCTTGGCCTTGATACCAATCCTAGTGCACAAAATTTTAAAAAAACTTTAAAAAACATGTTTCATGTTTATTTTTTAAGTTAATATCATAAATTACTCAAGTTTCAACTTTTGGATGAACATTTGATGTATGGTTGTAGTTGCATTCCAGAATGAAATGCATAGAGTGATAGGCTTGCAAACTTAAACCTCCAGAATCACCCTATAACTATTAGATTTAGAAAGATCAATGGTTTAAAATTTGCAACATGTAGACTTAAGACATTTGATTCACTTTAATGTTCCAATTTCAAGAAAAAAATAACTTTATACTGTTAAGTGTAAAGTGAGGGTCAACACATAGGGAAATTTCAGTCTTCACTCTTCAAATTGCTCATTCCAGTGCACCTCCCTATTTCGGATTCCACAGTTCCACTTCCAACAAATCCATTCCAGTTTCCACAAATATTAGCATTAATCTCTTCAAGAGTCGAGACTCAGAATCCGGGTAAGTGAAAAATTCATGTGGCTACGTTTCATCGTTTGGCATTTCTTAAAATTTTATTTTGTCAAACTTTGAAGTTTGGGTTTAGAGACTTAAGAATTAAGAAAAATTAAGGAGGAATAATAGGTATTAGGGAATTCAAATTTCACAACTTCACATTGTGTAACCATGTCTACCACCAGTACCACTAGAGCAATGTCCGATAAAAAAATGCATTATGCATAATTTCTTAAAACCCCAGGTTTCATTGATGGGTACCATGATATTTATGATCCTGAAATCTATGGTAGGCGTACCTCAGAACTTATATTTTCATCTCAGAACAAGTGAATAGTATCATTGCACCGTGGGTAATTGGATTACGGCGCATGATGTTACATGAAGTTTTCCCTTGCCCATAATTTATCATGGTTTGTGTCAAAAATTGTGATGATAAGAAAAGAGCAATTGTTAATAAATATAGCCAAGTAGAATTATTATCCATTAATGTAGAAGAACTTGGAAAAGTGTTGGGGTTTACAATCGAAGAATTTGGAAATGACCAGATTGACCTAGAAAAACTTGCTAGTGATTATGAAGCAGTGGAAGAAAGGAAAAATAATAATTTCTTGAATAAAATACTTCATGATAGAAACAAATTGAAAGGTGATCATAAGCCTCCTTATAATTTGGATATTTTTAAAGCATGGGTTCGTGATACTAATTCCATGATAGCATTTTTCCTCAGTCTGGATAGCAATTTGGAAGTGGGTGCAAGCCTCCTTGAAATTGTATTTAATATCCATTATGGTGTTGAACATGTCAAATATAATTATATTTAGCACATTGTAGAATCCATGCATAAAAAAATTTAATTATTAAAAAAGCTTCCACCAAGATATTTAGGTTCATAACCTACTTGTGCTATCTTTATCTATTCAAATTTAGAGGAAAGTTTCAAACCAACAAGCTTCAGATTCAGCCCTATAGTAATGCAGAGGAAAATAAAATGGCTCCAGTATATGAATGGACCACTGAGATAAGGATGCATGATTCTCAAAGGAACTACAGTCATTTTGTAGAGTACTTTTTGGCTCCATTGCATCAAGAAATTATAAATACTCCAATGCCTAGATTGCCTATGTCATGTAGAAACTACATGCAACTAGGAAAAGAAATACAATTGGCTGATTGGTACTTAATGGAAGAATATACTATGCTAATATTTTATGGATCATGAGTACAACCATACAAAATTCTAATACATGTGACATAAAGGGTTTTTGCATTGGAATATGTAAGGCAGGTGTAGAGTATTGATGAGCTACACTTTCTCAGTCAGCAAAAGAAGACCTTATTTCCTTCTTTACCTTTTTCATGTGGAGGGTTCACATTCGAGAGAAAGCATTTAGTGTGGCACACAATCTTTTGAATTTTTTTTACTTTGATGCTATCTGTCACTGGCAGTATGATCCATGCGACATCATTAAATCAATGATTCTAGCTAATAGTAATGTTGCAAGTAGAATTCAACATCAAAGTAAACCCTTGCTTGAAAACTTGAGAAACACAGATTCTTGGGATGAGGTCAAAATAGAAATGGAGAAAAGTGTTGTTGAGAATGGTATTTCTTTTGAACAATTGTCAACAAAAATTATGGCATTACACTGAAAGACAATCAGGACATACAAAAAAATTAATGAAAAAGGTGATAAAACATCTAGTAGAGTAAAAACTCCAGGTTCTCTAGAGAAGGAAGTTATAGATAAAAATTGGTCACGATAAAAAATTACTGCCTTTTGGTCTATGAGGAATGACCTAGGTTATCCAAGAGCTCTTGCAGAGTATGGATCCAATGAAGAAGATAAAGAGTTTAGCAAATTGTGGAATATAGAGCATCCTAATGAACATGGAAACAAATAAATTGATGATGAATCTAATGATGACAGTGAAGAAGTAGAACAAAGCCATGCCAATTACAAACCTGGTTTAAGTGAGGTCACAAAAGAAACATATGCTTCAGCATATACTTCAGGAGAATCCATATTTGAAAAAATTGGTTATGAAGGTGGTCCTTTGGGGTCCAAAAGACAATTCCTTTGGATGGTAACAAATGTTGAGCATAGAAAACCAATTGATAAATCTGGCCTTGGGCTTGGAGGTAAAAAATTAGACCAAGGGCATACAAGTGAAACTCAATTTGTTAGAGCTTCTAATCCTCATCATCATGGTCAGATACAATCACAACTAGGACATGCCCTTGGTGGATAGCTTAGTGCAACTGGGAGTTCCATTGGTAGTGATGGTATGGTTAGTAGTACTAGTAGTGGTCAATATGTGCTACAAAAACAAATTACACACAAGAGGAAAAAAATACAAGATACCACAAAAACACCAGGTGATCAAGGCAATCAAAAGAGGCAAAGGATTTTGACAAGTCCAAGTCACACTATCAATGGATCCACCACAAATGAGTTATTTCCATGCACTCCCCCAATTCTAGTTAGTGTGGTTGTGACATCATTAGCAACTGCAAGTACTCATATTCCTTTGCCATTAAAGCATTCCATCGTTCCTACCTCCCCAGGTTATGATTTCATTGAAGAGTTTAAAAAGAAATCAAACTTGAATAAAAAATAAAAGAATCAACTGATGGAGAGTGCATCTATTGTAACTTTAGAACCTGCAACAACCATGGTATTACCCACATTTGACACAAATAAATAAATCATGGAATACATAATTGTTGTTCCCACAATTCAAAACAAACCAGCAAATCAGATGGATCGATCTAAATACAAGGTAACCAATTTTTAATTGGATTTTTTGGCCTAAAATATACTGACAAAATTAATATATCAAAGAAGAATAATTAATTGGTGTACGCATCATTGCTAAAGCAAGATAGAGATAAGAAAAGGTTGCAAACCCAAATAGAAAAGTTAAAGATAGACCTAGCAAGTGAGAAAGCAAAGAGGAAAGAAACAAATAACAAGAGAAATGAATTAGAAAAAATAATAATAAAATATGCCTCTACATCAACAAGCATAGAGGATAAACCAAATGAGAGAGAAGTGAATGACTTGAAGCAAAGGCTAGATGAGAGCAACAAGAAATATGATGAGGAAAAATCCACTTCAAAAAAATTAAGACTAAGCATTGCGAATGGAAATGCACAGTGGGAACAAAAATTGGGGAAACAGAGAAAAAAAAATGAAAGATTGGAGACAGAGCTAACGAAAGCAAAGGAAGAAATTAAGTCTTCTCAAAATAATTTATTTGCATTTTGTAGAGATACAAAGAGGCATATGAAACAAAAGATCTGGGATGAAATAATACAGAGGTTTGATCATTTGTGTGACATGTTTCAATTGATTGATGCTATTATATAACATTATAAGAAGCTCAACAAATATTTAGTGGACAAAAAAAATGTGTTGGAATTAGAGAAATATGCAAATCAAGTTCTACAAACAATCTACAAAGCTAGTGACAATGATTTGAAATGAAAAGGGATTACTAATCGAATTGAAACCTCAATGAATTTGTCATATATCATTGAAAAGTGTTCGAGAATGCATGAAATAAAGGAATATATGCATTTGGTTGCAGACAAGATGAAGGTGGTGAATGAAAAGGTAAGGAACTTCACAGAGTTTGGTTTTCCAGAGGCTTTTGACACAAATGACTGATTCAATGGAAAGGATGGTTTCAAAAAGAATATGGAAGGTGCAAGGAAGATTGATTTGGACTAGTTTCCTCATAACCTAGATGTGAACTATTTGGATTCCATCAGAACACTGATAACCTTGAATGCAAAATTGACTGAAGAATTCAAGATAGGTTCCACTTCCAATTACAATCATGAAATGTTAACAAAACTTCAAGTCAAACAACATCAGTTAGAACAAATGGAAATTCCACCACCTAAAGAGTGGAAGTTGCTAGAAAAGGTGATACAGTGACTTGATTTTTAATTTTCAATCTTTGATAATATGAGTTTCTAAGTTCCAACTCAGCTCTGTGTAGACTTTTCTTTGGGCATTGGCAATATTTTGCATGGCCAATGCCAATATGTACTCCTTCATGTGAAAATCAATTAAAAATCTCAAATTCAAACTTCAGTAATGTGATGATGTTCAATAATTTATATTATTTATTTTATCATATGAACTATAAGGTGATGAATTTTTAGCTCATTATATTTACTTCTTGGTAGAGCTTCCAAGTTATGGATGTTGAACTATTAGCTTATTATATTTACTTATTGGTAGAGCTTCTAAGTTATGGATGTTGAACTGTTAGCTTTTGTTATGTTGGGACTAAAAATCCTGATCTCACCAACATCCCACATAATAAAAAATACACTACATTTGATTTTATGATTAGCACAAATTACAGAGATTGGTGTGACAAGATCCATTTTTTGGACCACATTACTACTTGATCAATGATCATTTCCATAAATAAATCTAAAACCCCATGGTCACAACCCCTATTCCTGAAGAATTCAAATTTAATGTACTAACAAATTAAATGTACTTCCACACACTCAATTTGAATAACATAAACAACCACTTTGGAGACAGCCAAATAATTTAATAACATATAATCATATGAATACACAATATTTGAACACTCGAAATAAAATTAGTAATTATGTATAACCTTCTTCATTGTATTGATCTTCAAAGTTCAAATGATATGCATTATAAAAATAGTTTATGATAGAGATGGATGGGCGAATTGGTGCAATCTATTATCTATCTTCTTACTATTTTCTACTCTAAAGTCTAATTAAAAATGATGTGATGATCCATTGATCTCCTATTCAAGTCTTGATCTCTCTTATATATAAGAGGAAACAAGCTACAAACCCCTTACAAAAAGTCTTGACATTTGAAAACTAAACATAACTCAAATTATAAATAAAACAATGTCGCAGGTGAATGCACCAATTCGTTAATCTCCAAGAAGAATCTCATGACCACCTAAGATTTGTTCAAGGCTTCTACTCCATGATAGGGCACTCATCATGTTGTCGACTGGTGTTCTTACTCTAAATCTGATGGTTGTCCCATTGAATCTGATTTTGACACATCTACAGTTTGGCTAATAAATAGATTGATTGCAGAGAGGTGATGGATGTACTCATGTTCAAAATAGGTGTCCACATTAGAGATTACCTCTTTCATATCATATTCCATGGACATTATTTTTTTGAGTTTCTTATGAGATTTTTGTAAAACCATTTCCTCGTCTTTTATTTCTTGCAACATAATAGTTAGAAGCCCAACAAGCTATTCCTTCCAATCATCATATTCTTGCGGATTTCCAATGCCATTATGAAGTGTTGGGAGTGTGACTAAATCAAAGTACTCAAAATTTCCCGAAGCCTTTAATGATATCCATTATTTGATTCTACCAACTTTTTATATGTCAACAATATGTCCTTTCATGACATTCTTATCTACGAGCTCTTTTTTTTCTCCATCATTCTCCACCAATGCAATGTGTGTCTGTTTGAATAATTTCCAATATTCATTAGAAATATTCATCTTTTTGTTGAATCTTTCTTTTATCATTTCAGATACAGTGTTATATTTGATGGTTTTTGCTTCTTTCTCTAATTCTTTGCATTTCTCTAGGTATTTTAGATGGCAATTCTTCCAATAGGCTACATCAACCAATGCATCAAGCACTATCTTATATTTTTCAAGCCATGGGGAGTACAAATCTTATGTGGAGGAGGAAGATGTTCTTTCTCTTTGATTTTCTAGCTCCTTCTTCATTTTGTCATTTTCCTTAATCAGTTTTTCAATCTATGCTTTGGTAAATTTTGCCACATTTATGTTCAATTTTGTTGTCTCCATAGGATTTGTATCCACTACTCGTTGAACCAAGAGATGACCAAACACTTGGTTTGGATTACTAATTATAGCAGTTCTTTTATCATGGAGATATAGTGACCAAATAAGCAAGGTGGCTTCGTCTGGGTTGTACCTAGATCCTAAATACATTTTGTCACTTGCTTCTTCTGTTAAGTTTGTTGTCTTATTCCCTCTTTTTTTGAAGCTATCAAATACAATTGAAGAGCTAATATCCCACCCTGGCGGGAGCAACACTCTAGCTTCTTGAAGCAATTCCCTTCCTCTTTCTGGAGTGATGAACTCCATTTCCTTTTCCACCTCCCTTTTCAATTCCTCCAGAGCAGTTGCCTCCTATTCAGGAGTGATATCCTATATTTTTGTCTCATATTTATACATTTATATTCATAAACAAATGATTTAAATTCAGAAGATTTAACAAAATCACAATCAAAAATAAATTGTTGTCCAACCTTGACCCTCACGTCATCAAATAGTTCATTTGATGCCTCAAAAATTACAATATTTTTCTCTTGAGAGGGCTCGTACTGTGCAATCACAGGAGCACTGATTTGTTTGACCTTCTCACCCTCTTCATCACCTTGCTCTTCTTCACTTATATCAGTATCTATAGAAAAACATACCTTAGGAGTAGGCTATGAAGGTATGCAATCCAAGGGATCTATGTCTTCAGCTTGTACACTTGAATAGGTTGCATGAGGTGCATCAAAAACAATTGGGGGAACATCCTTTACCAGTTCATTGACATGAGCGATGAGTTGCTCAATTCTTGTTAAAGGATCCTATATCTCACCAAATGCCTTTGAATAAGATGGGACATTTTTTCTCTTCCATTCCTCAGCAAGCATAATCTTGTTATAGGCAACCATTCTTTCCTTGGTGGAAGCCTCATCATGGTTTCCTATGACATCTTCGATTGAGAACAAATGTTCATACCCTGATAGCCCCTACGATAATATCGCCTTGTGAATAAACCCTTCTACATCAAATTGTTTCCTTACATCACCTAGAGGTATTTTGTATTGTGCTAATTTACCATCAATTTCTCCATATCCTTCATTGGCAACCACTATAAATTCTCCAAAACATAAGGTGTTGGGCATAATTGATTGTTTGCTATGTCCTTTGAGGCGTTTGGAATCAGATTTTTTCAATTGCCTCACAATTTATAAATAATAAATTCGGTCAGGAACTACTCGTGGCATCAAGTGTGGAGCCCCTTCGAACCCATAAACCCTTATCACTGTAAAATTAGGGAAAGCATACCAGTCTCCCTAGCTATGATTCACTTTATTTCTTTGGTCATTTTCCTTTGGTCTTAGAAATCTTTGTACTTTTGGGGATAGGTTATAATTGGATGAATATCCCAACAAATTCATCAATGGTTTTACAAAAGAAATTTCAAAATAAAGGTAATGAGACCTACCAAATCGGTTGCCCACAATGAAGTCCACATTTGTACAGGTTTAAAATCTACATTTTCATCTGTATCTTTTATCCTTAGTTCTTCACTCCAGACCCCTCTAACTTTTCCCTCGTACAAAAGAAAATTCATAAGCAAAGAATAGTGTTCAAAATTAATATTATCACTATTATTTTTAATATTTTTAAGCCCTCGATGTAGAGCATTGGCCAAGTAGCTAGCATAATCAAATGGCCTGGCATCCTTGCTCTGTATGTCTACAACTAAGACCATTGGGGCAATCAACATGAGATGTAGAACCTCTACTCCCAAAACCTGACCAGTTGAATAATAGGTGTATCGAAAATACTCTTCAAACAAATCTTCATGGAAAGGATGGCTTTCACTGCTAGAGAACCTCTTGAGTTGGCCTCCTTCATCCTTGGGCCTATGCAAAGGTAATTTCCATCTCTTATAGCTGGTATCCATGTGGCAATACTCTGTCAAGAGATCTTTGACCATGAATGATAATTCAATGAACACTCTAACTGAAATACATTGAAATGAGATCCCTGGAAATAACAAGCATGTCACCCCCGCCATGTGAATGAATAGTTCTTTTCTTGGGGTCATTTATGATAACAAGAGATTTAATTAGCTCTGTGTTCACAAACACATTGGGCACCACAAGTCTTCCCAGGTTCAACCTCCACAGATTATAGACTAGTTGAAACCTAAATTGTTTTTTGTAATGGTACATGAAGAGGTCGTACCCTCATTGCGGTGTCCAAATATCCCCTAATCCCTTATGTTTGTCCCATAGTCAATCCATGGAAGGATTAATTTGTGCACTCCTCTTGGGTCTTAGCCCCGAACCAGGGCATTGATCTATCTGGTCTTCATTTAGGAGTCTCTTAGGATTTTTAATATCTAGTTGATCCAAAGTCTTAGTCTTTTTGGTTTTCTTTTTTATATCTTTGGGTTTGTCTGTACTCTCTTCCATTATTTAAATCTTAATCTTTTGATGAAAATAGCTTCTTAGTTGGGTCTGGAGTACTTACGTGAGTCTCACTGAGTCACCTCAATAGTCCACCGGTCTTCGTTGCGTCATAACTCCAAGTTTTTTCCTTTTTGCTTCTGCCTTAAGAAAAATCTTCCAATATTTTGTAACAACTATGCGATCAACTTGTGATATAATTCACTTCAATTCTAGTTCATAAATGCACCATCCATGGACATTCTTTTAGTCTTGTCATCAAAGAAGAACATTCATTTCAAATATTTCGAAGTCAACGATGCCTCGAGATGTCACATCAGTCTTTCACCGATAGGCACCCTCTCCACCGATGGACACCTATCCTTCGTTCTAAAGGTGGGACACTAGATAATGTTTCCCCGATGCACCATAGTTCCCCCGATATACTTTATGCATTCGATAATTCATGCCCATGGCTATAATTCATGGTTACTTTTGTTGACAAGTTGAATCTATCAGTATATCGGGAGAGCACCTTAGGAGTCATCCTGATAGAGTATTATTACAACAATACTAGGTTGTGAGCTATTTTCATCAGGCCATCGACGGGACTGTGATGGGGGTTCCACCAATGAAGCATTGTTAGGCTGATGGTATTGAATTTTTTTAGGAATGGGGGAAGGACTATGTCACTACAAAATTTAAAATTTGTTTATGGATGCAATGTGAATGTAGGCTATAATATGGATCTTGTCACACAAATTTCTACAATTTGCATTGTTCATAAAATCAAAGTGTGGTAAATTTTGTGATTATTCATAAAATTCGATAATTCATGGTTACTTTTGTTGACAAATTGACTCTATCGGTATATCGGGGGAGCACCTTAGGAGTCAACTTGATAGAGTATTGTTACACTAATACTAGATTGTGAGTTATTCTCCTTGGGCCATCAACGGGACTATGATGGGGGTTCCACCGATGAAGCATTGCTAGGCCAATGGTATTGAATTTTGTTAGGAATGGGGGAAAGACTATGTCACTATGGAATTTCAATTCTTTTTATGGATGCAATGTAGGCTATAATATGGATCTTTTCACACCAATTTCTACAATTTGCATTGTTCATAATTAAGGAATCATAAAATCAAAGTGTCATTTATTTTTGTGATTATTGATATGTGGAAGATAAGTGGGGTGGACTTGGTGGAGGCTAGTTTCTTTGTAAAGAAAAAATAATTTTCCTTTTCAGAGATCAAATTTAAATTTTAATATCACAATATCATGGATGTTGGAATACTATATATAATTTATAAAATATCATCAACTACAGTTTGACTTTGGCATATGATTCATGAAGTGCAATATAATATAAAATATCATAGAGTGCAATATAAAATAAAATATCCTAAAGTGCAATGATTCACAATTTATTTGAATACAATATAAAAAATCATCAACAACAGTTTGGAATATGATTCATGCAGTGCTTGAGTGCAATATAAAATAAGATATCATGAAGTGCAATGATTCACAATTTCAATGTTCATTGAATACAATATAAAATATCATCAACTACAGTTTGGACTTTGGAACAATGGAAATGGATTCATGAAGTGCAATAAAAATACCTAAAACCTACTAATTATATTCCATTTCCCAAACAAAGTTAGGGCCCTCAAACCAATGCTCATCTTGAGATAAAGTAAAAGAGTCATCTTGATTTTGAGTCCTCTCTTCACTTTCTTCGGCATGTGTCTCAAATTCAACATTCATTGTGTGATTTGTGTCAATTTCAATATCATTGTCATATGTCCCAGGCCCACTATCATTGCCACTACCACCAGTACCGATGATGCTTGGAATTGGAGAGCCTGTGTTGCACAACCCGGTCCCTCTTCTTTCACATGTGGACCTCCAAATTGTGAGTGTCCTTTCAAAATATTTTTTTTGACATTATACACAGTGCCTTTCATCCTCAAGAAATTTTCCAAATTCTTGTCTAGTTTGTTTCTTAACTTTGATTTCAAAAACCCCAATGTACTGAAAACTCTCTCATCCTCCATCAACCCCAATATAATTGTTTGACATAAATCAACAAGTTTGAAATATTCTAACATTGAACCACATAATATTTCACTCTAACCTAAGCTTGTCCAAACCTTTTTTATTGATCCTGGTTCAAAGGCCTTCTCCTTTGCCATGGGTTTATATTGGTCCCTCATAGCTGTTGCAAAACTCCCACATTGCTTTCTAAGCTTATTTTCATTTAAAGTTCCTTCTATTGTCTGCTCATTGTATGTTACCTCTTTCGAAAAATGTTCGATCAAGATTTTTACTTGATCATGAAAAATATTTTGGGTTATCTCGGTTTACCCAAAATTGAGGATACACAATACCCATGGCTTCAAATATTTCATGTCAAGGGAATCTTTCACAAATCTCCAAGGAAAGAGATTTTGCAATTTCCTTCTAGAGCGTTTGGTTGTCTTACAATGGTACATTGGTATCTCATATCCACGTACATAGATACATAAGTGCTTGCTTGCATTGAACTGTAAATAATTATTAGGATTATTCAAATTAGTAATTTTCCACCAGATCAAATAATTTGTGCCTTCTTGTGTTAGATCTAGATATAGATGATCAAGGGCCAATCATGTAAGTTTATGTAGATTGACATTTTCATAAATATACATAGTTTTGTCTTGGGATTTCTTCACAAGATTTTTCATCCTATCCAACATGGGGAGAAGACTAGCTAAAGTCTAGAGTGTCTCTATACCGCTTAACCTATGTAAGAGGTCAAGAGCTTTGTCTACCGTTTTGTGATGCTCGTACATCACTCTAATCAAGGATTGATATTTTGAAAGAACTCATTGTGTTGGTCCATGCAGGGAGATCCATCTGGTATTGACATCCTTGAGAAGCTTGTTTCCAGGTGTTATTCCCTCAGCAAAATGATGAAATTCAAGGAAATTTTTGGTACTTCAGTAAAAGTATGTGTGGATCTCACGAACTAGATTTTCAACTTTTGATATTGTAGGAAACTTGCTTACAATTTTGAATGCTAAATTCATTATGTGGGCCATGCAGTGAATTCCAAGCATGTATGTTGCACAAGTAGTTTGTAAATTTGTGCAAAGACCACTCCTTTGACCTTGCATCACTACAGCTCCATCAACTCCTACACACACCAAAATTTTGACAATTATCAACTCATCCATACGTGCAATTTCATTCAAAGATTTCTTGACTAGTTCAAATAGATTTTGCGATGTTCAATTGTCCTTCATTTTATGAACACAAAGAAGATGATCTTGGTGAACATGTTGTTCTACAGTATACAAATGCATACAAACCCAAGAAGTATTGTCTACCATAGTAACTTCATCTAAATATAATGCAATGAAATTTGACTCTTTTACTTTCTCCTTTAAATCTTGCTTTTCCATTGCAGCAAGACAACTCGTTCATTCCCACCCAATGTTTACTGACTAATGTGAGAAGGGAAAGTGGGGAACACTCAAATAAGATAATAAATCAGAATATTTTGGGTATTCTATCATAGGACGCCCCCTGGACAAAACATGAAAAACAACACTCATCTGAACAATTTTTGACAGATTTGTTGTTGCCATGGCTTTTCCAAAATGAGCCTCAAGTGTACCTTCACATTTTTTAATCTTCGACATTATATGGTTATGCTCTCCATAATCTACAACATACTTAACATGAAGACATTCTTCCTTTAATTTCCATCGTACGACTAATTGTTCCTTTCCATCTATGATTTGTTTTTCCTAAACTTTACCAATATGTTTTTCTATAGTGTCAAGCTTTAGCTACATCATCTTGTCTCTTCCACATTTCCAACTACAAATCTTACATTTGACCTTTGTTTGCCTTTCAATATCGTTTTCATTTGATAACCCCATTGGTTCAAGGAATGGGTACTTCGACAACCAACCAATTTGAAAATTCCTTGTCATTTCCCACTCGCACCCCAATTTTGATTTGCCTTTTCTTTTCTTGCTACCAACATCATCCTCAACCAAGTCAATTATCTCATTCTCACTAACCAGGGTATCCCTTGGAACATCTTATGCGGTATTGCCATCCTCATTTGATACATTTTGATTTAACTCAATGACAATCTCACCTTGACCTTCTTGTGGCGGTGAGGTATTGTCAATGCCATGTTCAATAATATTTGGTGGAAGAGTTGATGATGTAGCTTCACCTTGATTTGATGGATTAAAATATTTTCCAATTCCAAAGTAAGACTATATGGTACCTCCACGTTTTGGGTGTTTTGATGGCCTCCCAGTCTCTTCATTACCCTCAAGAGTCTTACCCTTTCTACTCGACATATTGGTATCTCACTTTGAATAAAAGCTAGAAAAAAATGTCTTCTTGTTTAAGAAGGACAAACCGACAAATAATATAGATCCCATTCCCTACTCAAAATCCTATTTAAGACTGAAGCAAGAATGGAAAACAGATAAAGAAATCTTATTATTATAACTAATAACTAATAATAGTATGAAGAAATGATCACTCACCTTTGAGTCTACATTTTTAGGTTTCGTTGACTTCTGAATCAAGAAGTAGAACCTTAGAACTGAAAAAAAATTGTAAGAACAAATAACAGTTTTAATTGTATTTATATCAATCCATATTTTGTGAATTCCGAGGGATTTTTAAATGGTATGTTAAAAATTTGGCGAATCTCACGTGCTTATACAACGATACCTTGCAATTTTCAAGGTGAACTATGTCCTCAAATATAATTATTTTCAAATATTATTGGCAAAAGAGGTCCTCATAAGAAACTATTTATAAATTTTAATTGGTGAAATGGATCTTCACAAGAAACTATTTGTAAATTTTAATTGGCGAAATGGGTCCTCATATAATGATGTTTTAATAGTATTGGCGAATATGTTGGTGTTTTATGACATGCTCCCCGAGATTCCAGGCGAAAATATTAATCGGTCCATTGGAAATGTGTAGTCTATTGTGGTGAATTTATTTCCTAAACATGCCTTGTAAAAAAAATCGTTGGTGAATGGACATGCATTGGACCGATAGTTCATGAAATCCGAGCGATTTGAACACCCTATTGGATACGGTAAATTCACCAATTTCGATTTGCCTGATTCCTAGAATTCACCAATTGACGAAGATTCGCCACTAAAGTTTTCCCTATTGTACATTGTGGTGCAAAGCTACTACCCTTGCTATGGTTGAGTAAGATTATAAAATTATCTCTTCTAATTGAAAATAATTTGGTTGATTGATTGAGAGGATATTGAAGGTATAATGAACTTAAAAAAAGAGACATTTGGTAGTAACCAAGGTGGTTATTACAAATATATGATTTGATCTATGTATTGGGTTGACAATAATTTTAATTTTATTTTGATGTGAAAATATAAAATAAATCTTATATAATTTGATCTATGCATTGATTTGATGGTAATTATAATGTCATGTCGCTACAAACTATTTTCATGGTTAGATGATGACCTAGTCGCCACTTTGTTTTAATGGCTTCATTTTCTAAACATCCATTTATTTTGGTGTGAATACATATATTGAACAAGTATAGTAATTTTAACCAATAATGACCAAATTTTACTCATTAATTAACTTCTAGTAATGTTAACCCATAATGATTAAATTTTACTCATTAATTATTTTTTAATTATAATCAAACCATGTAAAATATATTTTAATTAAAATCAATGTTTTTGAAATGTTAAGCAACATTTTCAAGGCGTCGTACCCTTCACAACGAGCCACAAGGGCCAAAAAGAAGCAAGACTAAAAAGAAAACATTAAAGTAAACAGAAAAAAAGACAACCCACAGACAACACATAAACCATGGAGAGGCAGCCAAAAGACAAGACACTGACATAGGTAGCAGCTAACTGGCGTTATCCCAGTTTTTAAGCAGGAGGTCCACAACCTCATCACCAACCCAGTCTTTGTTCTCCTGACTGTTATTTCCCTCTAGCTCC
Organism: Sequoiadendron giganteum; assembly: GCA_007115665.2. Taxonomy (NCBI): domain Eukaryota; kingdom Viridiplantae; phylum Streptophyta; class Pinopsida; order Cupressales; family Cupressaceae; genus Sequoiadendron; species Sequoiadendron giganteum. The sequence goes on from CM021100.1 coordinate 720,258,141, forward strand.
TCCTTAATAGCATTTGATAGGGTGGTAGTGAAAAAATCACCCAATTTCATAGTGAAGCGGGTCAACCCACGAAACCTTTTGTTGAGCGTGTTCATTTTCTTCTCCAAATCACAGGGCTCCTCCCTAATGTCCATGGTCCCCGGGACCTCTCCAAGCTCTTCAACCAAGGGATGCAAAGAGTGAGAGGCGAAGCCATCTTTAGGAACCTTGCTATCCTTAGGAGTAAATTAGGGCCCCTCCACTTGATCTTGTCCTCATCATCCTCAATTTCCTCTTCCTTGTACTTTTTGTTGTCAGACCACTCCTCCTTTGAATCCTCAATTATCTACCTCTTTTTACTATTATTTACAAGCCTCTCAAATCTCCTTTTGGAATTTTCCCCACCTATCATCACAGTAGTCCCCACAACAGTGTCTCCTCTGGAGTCTTTCCCTATTATGTTCTTGCCCTTCCCTTCCTTAACAATCAAGTCCGATGCACCTTTCTCCTTCCCTTTTTTTGCAGTGGTGGCCTTGTAGGCCGATTTTGACAAAGTGGACTTCAAATCACAGAGACCATCCACTGCACTGGCATGCGCCTTACCCAACCCTCCCTTTAATTCTTGGTGGCCATCTTGGCTTTGGGATTCCCCGTAGTGCCCATATTGGATTTTCGAGGAGGGCTTTTAGACTCGGTCGAGGAAATATTCACAGCCGATAGGGGTTCGATATCGTCAATGTGCACAATCGTAATAGCTCTAGGAGGAAAAAGGGCCAGGTGAAAGTGGTAAAGTCTCAGAATGAGCCCCTGATGGAGTGGGAGCGGCGGGAGATCACTGGGGTTAAGGCTGGCTAACTCTTTGCAGTTTTCTACCGAGTTTTCCAAATCCATTAGAAGAAAGAATGGAAAACTAAGCAATATCTTGTGTCTTAAATGATTTAACAAGGGAAAGTGATTAAAAAATCAGGTTTTAAACCTACCTTCTAAGGTGACGTATTTCATCAACGCAAGGCACACCTGATCCTAGAGCTTCGAGAGAGCTTCTCTCTCAAAACCTGATTGGTTCCGCACCGGTTCCTCATCTCCTCTAAAAAACTATTTCAAGCTTTCGTTGTTTGGTTTCTTCGTTACAATGTTACAATCACATCAATTTTATTTTTAACAAAGATTTATAAATAGATTGTTATGTCATGAATTGAAAAATAGTAAAATAATATTAATATATTATTGATAAATATTAGTCCCAAAAAATACAAAATGAAATTGTAAGTTTCTTTAAAATTGTATAGGAAGTTGGAACATTAATAAAATATAAAACATCTAAAATATATATATGAATGTGTGCAAACTTGTCGTTCAATGACTAATATAATTTATAATTAGAAATTCTACTCAAAACATATGGAAATATATTATTATATCACTAATTAAATAATTAAAATAAGATTGATGATATATTATATTTTTTCTTTTCAGTTAGTTAGGCTTAAGGGAGTCATACCCCATAAACTAGATGTAAAATAAAATTGATATATTGCATGTCCTAGACACAGGGGTGCATAAAGAACTCTAATATTGCTCATTCTAACTGATATGGGAAAAAGCACAAAAAACTAATAAGACTTTTATTTTACCATTCTATGATTTTTCCCTTTCTTAGCAGGTCCATTTGGATCTTGGAGATTGTCAGATTTAGCTCCACATTTTGTGTGGAAATGAAGATGCATGTTCAAAATGATCTCATTTTCTTCTTTTTTTTCTTTGAACAATTGTCCAATTTTCGCATTTGTCCCATCATTTGTAGTTGTTTCCCTTTCCTCTAGGGACCTATTTTCCCACCCATGAGACAAAATCACTGAATCCTTTGATTGATTTTTCGGTTCTTCATTCTATTTCTAGTCCTTTGTAATATTAATACAATCACTTCTTGAGAGAGCAAAGCCTTCCATAGCCTCAAATGTGAGAATAAGAGGTGGATCCTTTGGGCTTCCATCCACATTTTTTTTCTCTTTGGTATCTTGGGCTTTTGCTTCCTGGTAGGAGTTTAGGGTTCATCCTTTTCTATTGAGTAATGGATACTTCTCTCCACCAAGTGGCTTGACTTTCATTTTTTCTTTGAGATAGTGAGTTGCAATGTGGCCAATATTATAACATCTACGACACCAAAAAGGTAAACCCTCATAATCTATCATTTGCTTCTAAAGATCATTTGCAATTTTGAGGGGGATATTTTCCAACAGATCCTTTGTGACATTTATCTCCGCCCAAGATGAGAGCATATGTAGTGTGCAAATAATTTGATGAACCTTCATCCACATCTCCAAAATTTCCTAAAGAATTTCCCATAGCTTTAAAACATGAATCAAACCAAAACCGAAGTGGAAGATTTGGGAGTCTTACCAAAATTGGAATAGTTGTGATTGATTCAGAGGCAAGGTCAAGAAAGAGGGGTATTGAATTTTCAACATAAGCATATGCTCCTCCCAACTCCATTGATAATCACAAAGAACTGTGTAGAAATCTTAAACATTGTCAAAAACAACAACAAAAAACCTCATGCACAAGGGTATATTTAGAGATCGCCATCTAGAATGGGTCACCAAGTTTCTAAGATCCATTTGTGAAGCTCAGAGAAGCTAAGCCAAAATCCTCTAAATCTTCCAATTAGGCCCTTCTTTGCAAAAAAAAACTTCATTTTCAACAACCTCTCACATAATTTCCTCATCAAAAATCATTGTTGGGAAGGCATTGGCACATTGAAGGGGTTGGACCCTCAGTTGGATCTCGAGAGCAATCACAACTCTCCCATTTTTGTTGGACACGGGTGAAAGAACATCCCATAACGTTGCCCATCACCTGACTATTCAAACTACAAATTTTTGATTGAGGTTTGGCAAATTATTCCTGCATTTGTGCCCCACAAAAGCACAAACACATAAGCCCTACCCACAATAAGTACTCATAGCTTTGACATCGCAAAATCAATTTTTTAAACCAATATATTATATAATCTATTAACTATTAACAAAATATTATATTAATGTAACACATAAATAATAAATCTGCACATTTCATTAAAATAAAATTGATGATATATTTCATAATTTATTAATTGCTAATAAAATATTATATTATTCTAGGACACATAAATAACAAATTTACATGTTCCTTTAAATATCCAATCAGTGAAGACTACGAAGATGCAAGTGCTCTAGTGTCAACAAAGAATAAACTAGTGCTTGCACCTAAAGGAGGTTCAAGGATTAAACTGATATAAAATTATTTGTATGTTAAATATTAGAGAGTATGTGTTTGTGCATGGGTGTGTATGGATTCCATGTGCTACAAATCCTAGTTGTATGTGGTTGGATTAAATAGTTAATAACTAGCATTCATGCCATGGTGTGCAATGGGTATGCTAAAAAGTGTGGAAGCTCAATTAGGGAAAAAAATGGTCTATTTTTTGCACATATTTAAAGTATGTGAGGTCAATTGGTAGGTCATTTAGCAAATGATGTTGTTTATGCAACAAAGGTCTTAAACGATTAGTGATAACTTCAAATCAAGTATGCGTTGACACTTACAAGGATCCAAACATGACCGAAATAAAACCTCTCAATTGGGAAGATAATTGAGCTTCATTACTAAGAGAGTCATGTTATGTTTGCAATATGGAGAGAGATGAAGAGATATGGATAGAAATAATGAGAGATAGAGAGAGGAAGAGCATGCGAGAGGTGGATAAGGGGATAGAGATAGAGAGGAAGATAGATATAGAGATGGAGATGGATATGGATATGGATATGGAAAATGAGAGGGGTATGGAGAGAATGATAGATAAAGAGAGAGAGGAGAAAGGAATAGATAGAGATGGAAGAGTACATATATAGATATGGAGAGAGAGGGAGAGATAGAGAGATATGAAGTGATATATAGAGAGAAGTGGATAAAGGGAGAGATAAAGGGGTAGAGAGAGATGGAGAGATAACAATATAGATATAGAGGGAGAGATGAAAGAAGAAATATGAAGAGATGGAGAGGTAAAGAGATATAGATATATAAGTCTAAGAAAGAGGGAAAAGGGGAGATGGAGAGGGATACATGTTTGGAGATAGAGGAGGAGAAAGGAAGATAGAGGTAGAGATGAAGATAGAGTGAGGGAGGAAGAAGAAGACAAACAAATAGAGAGATAGAGAGAGGTAAAGGGAGAGATAAAGAGAGAGATAGGGAGATAAAAAGGGAGAGATATAGGATATAGAGGAAAAGGGAGAGGGAGAGAGAGATATTTATATATGATGAGATAGAGTGATAAATAGATAGAGATATAAGGAGATATAGAGAGGGGATAGGAGAGAGGTAGATAGAAAAATAGAGAGAAGTAGAGGTAGAAAAATAGAGACAAAGAGAGGGAGAACTTCTATATACATGGGAGAAGAAAGATATATATATATATATATATATATATATATATATATATATATATATATATATATATGAGAAGAGAAAAAGAGAGATATAGATATATGGGAATATAAAGGGAGAAAGAGGTAGAGATAAATAGATAGATAGGGGATAGGGAGGGAGTGAGGGAGAGAGAAGTAAAGAGATATTGGAAGAGGGAGTGATAGAGAGAGGGTGGCAAGAGATAGAAAAGGGAGAGATAGGAAGATAGAGATAGATGGGGCAAAAGGAAGAGACAAGGATAGAAAGAGGGAGAGATGAGAAGATAGAGATAGAGTGGGAAAGAATAAGAGATAAAGGAGATGACAGAGACAAGTGATGGAGCTCAAAGAGATATAGATATAGAGACAGGAAGGGAGAAACATGGAGTGTGTGTGTGTGAGTGAGAGAGAGATAGAGAGATAGAGATAAGGAGGGGTAAACACAAAGTGTGTGTGTGTGTGTGTGTGTGTGTGTGTGTGAGAGAGAGAGAGAGAGAGAGAGAGAGAGAGAATTAGAAGAGGGAGTGATAGAGAGAGAGATTCATGAAGAGGTAAGGAGATAGAGATAGGGGAGAGAGATGGAAATGGAGATAGGGATTAATATATAGAGAGGGAGAGAGAGGAAGAGATGGAAAGAGAGAAGAAGAGGGATAGGAAAAAAATAGAGATAGAGAAAGAGAGAGATGGAAGGGAAAAAAATAGAGATATGAAGTGATATATAGATAGAGCTCGATAGAGGGAGATAAAGAGGGAGAGAGGAGGGAGACAAATAGAGATATAAAAAGAGAGTAAGGGAGAGAGAGGAAGAGAGAGATTGAGAGATAATGAGAAACATAAAGATATAGAGGGAGACAAAGATATAAAGAGCTCTCTTTTTGTTCTCTCTCTCTCTCTCTCTCTCTCTCTCTCTATATATATATATATATATATATATATATATATATATCTACCTCTCTATATATCTATCCCTTTCTTTGTATTTTTTCTCCTTTGCCTCTCTATATCTCATCTTTATCTTTCTCTCCCTTCTCTCTTCTTGTCTCTTTTATCTCTATCTATTTTCCTCAAGTGTGCAACAAACGCATTGATGAGATCTTAAAGGTAAATTATCATATCTTTAATCAAATGACATGCTACCTTGAACATAACTCCTTAGGGACACATGCTATCCTTAGATTGTTGGCATGAAACAACTAATCAAAAATTAATTTCTCTCTAACTTTTAATTTAGATTTTAAGTTTAAAATCTATTATTATAAAAATTAATATATATATATATACATTTTTCACATGATTGATGATGCTGATGCGACACGTCCCTCGATATCACAAGGATGGGGGAGATTAGACCTTGTAACCTCTTGCTTGCAATATGATGCTTTAGTCAATTGAACTAGGCCCCTCAACCCCATTATAAATTACATTAATTCTAATAACTATTTTTCTTTTTGTGATTTCATAAGAAATAAATAATTAAAATAAATTTAAAGCTTAAGTCTAAATTAAAATTAAAAAATAAAATAGAATAAACTAAATGCAAATATTAATAAAAATAATAATTTTAAAAAATTATTAATAAATAATAAACTTATTAGATTAATAAAAAATAATAAAAAATAAAACCAATTTTATATTTATTAAAATTGAAATATTAATAAAATATAGTTATATTTTTCATTTCAATTTTATCATCTTCTTTTATTTTCTTTGTTTTTAAAACATAAAATCTTACTTTTAAATTGTCAAATCATTTTAAAAATAAAATACAAAAAGTGATTAGAATTGATATTTATTAATAAAATATGATTCTATTTTTCATTTCAATCTTATCAATTCTTTTTAATAGAAAAATACTTTTAAATTGTTAAATCATTTTAAAAATAAAAATAGAGAATGAAAAGAAAAATAATTAATTGTATTATCTTCCATCCTTCTTCTCAATTCTCAATCATTGATTTCAAAAAATAAGTCGTGCATTTCATATACTTAGATAAATCTAATTTTTTTTGCTTAAAGAAATTAAATAATATCTAACTTCCAAATTAAAAATTATCTTGACAGCTAAAACTTATTTTCGTATGAGTCAAAACATAAATTATCCTATCGGCTAAAATAAAGGAATGATGAATTTATTCTGCATCCTAATTGTTGGTTGCTGAATGTGTCGGGTTCAATGTGATGTTGATTACAAGGTCTGGAGGCTTTCGTGGAGAGGCCGCTTTTCGTTGCTGCGAGTGATGGATTCTTTCTGAGGAATTTCGGTTCCTTTTCCTCTGGTGCTCTGCAGCTGCCCTGTATCTTGGTTTTGTTAGTATTTTGGTGTCTTTGGATGGCTTCCTCTTTGACACCTGGGGATAGTATTCCCTTTCTTGTGGTTTCGTGGGAATGCTCTATTTCTTTTGGTGACACCCTGTTTCGGGAGTCCGCTGTTGATGTTCTTTCTGCTCTTGGTCTTCGGATAATTGTGCTCTTTTGGCTTGGTCTTCATGTCTATCCTTGCACGGAGGTAGGGTCCTTTTCCTCATTTAATTTATAAAAATAGAGTCACAGACTGTGTCATCTCTGATGAAATGCCATTCTCCTTTCTTAGCAGAAAGATCATGATAGCTATAAAATGATCTTCGCTACATTCTATTGGATTTTTTTATAATCATCATTGTTATGGAGAGAGTCCAAATCAGGCTATTCAATAAACTGTTCATGATGGAAATTTCAAATCCCTGAAGTTTGATCTCGAAATTAATTAAATTTATTGAAGGGTAAATAGGTTTTAAGGGGACTCTTTTATGGCAAATCCCTCAATCAAATATGATCTCGAGACTAATCAAATTTATTAAAAAGGTAAAATGGAATTTACAGGATTCTGAAACCTATTTACCAGAGATTCTCTAATGGCAACTCCCTGAAGTTTGATCTCAAGACTAAAAAAATTTATTAAAGTGTAAATAGATTTTATAGGGATTCTAAAACCTATTTAGAACAAAACATCAGCAAAAGAACAATTGAACAATTGAATTCCTAATTACAGCAAAATGGCAGAGAAAAAACTATTGACCATATGCAAAACAACACACAGACCAGAAAGAAAAATTGTCATTTTCTTCAATAAGAAGAGCCAAAAGATGAAAAAAAAGAATCGGAGCGTTGTTTGGCCTCATAAGATAGAAGCTCAATTATAGAAACTTGGTCATTTTCTTTGCAAAGAGGGTTACGATTCATGTATCTAACCATGAGCTGCTTTAGAAGCTTGGTCATTTTCTTTGCAAATAGGGTTACGATTCATGTATCTAACCATGAGCTGCTTAATGGCTCTGCAAGTATTTGATGTAGAGACCAACCACATGTTCCTCTTCATGATTTTGGGAAAATGGAAAAATATTTAAAATCTAGTCGAAACCTATAATCTAATCCCTGTGATGCCGATTAATTTAAACATCCCTTGTTCCTTGTATAATGAAAGACTACTCTATTTTTATGAAAATGTATAGAAGTGCCATAGATTTTGATGACACTCATTTGAATATTTTTATTGGAGGACAAATTATAATACTTTGTTACAGAACTATGTGAAATCTTGGTCATCTTTTGTACCATTCATCCTCTATTTTGATAGTCAATTGCCATCACAGTTCTAGGTCAGAGCTCTTATTCTCTGACTCGAAAAAGTTTTCCCTTCATACTGAAGCCATCACAGTTCTAGGTCAGAGCTCTTATTCTCTGACTTGAAAAAGTTTTCCCAGCTACTATTTGATGAAATTTCATATACTGAAGCCATCCTAAAAATTTTCAGGAGTTCAATATTTGGTGAAAAATATTGCAGTGGGAAGTTTTGATGTTCGAAGGCCATTCACAACAATATCTAGAGGCCCGAGGCCCGAGGCCCGAGGCCCGTGGAATCCAAAAGGTAAAGTTTGTATTTTAACTGAGAGCTCCAAAACAGAGGCACTCATGAATTCTGTAGCTCATCTAATTGTATCCAAAACCCCTAATTAAAACCCTTAACTCAATATAAAATAAAATATTAGAAATACTTTCCGAGTTTCTGTTCACAGACATACCGTTTAAGCGAACCCCTTCCCAGCAGGAGCAGCTGGAGGACACCTGAAAACTTGTCCCTCACTTTTTGAGGATTTTGTAAACCCTAATATCTGACCGTCATCCTGAGCAAGCCAGAGTGCACAATAACATTCTACAGCCGGTAAAACGGCGGATGGAGTAGCAATGACCTCTTCACTTTAAGGTTGGGGTCTTATGGATGAGGGTTTCTTCAGTTTTTAAGAATTTTAAGAATATAAAAATACTGGTGACCTCATGACTTTAGTAATGTAGCTTCATGAATTTAGAAAAATTGGTAGAATAAATAGATAAAAGATATTTTCCTTCCAAATTTTTGATAAAAATGAAAAATCTAAAATTTCACATAGAAAACATTCCTTGACTTAGCTCCACCATTATTTTTTTTTTGCAAATCTAATATTTCAGATGGAAAACAATTCTAAACTTAACTCCACCAAATTTGCTGTCGTAAAAAAATAAAAATAGGTGTTACTAGTATTCAGAGAGAGATTCTTTCAAAAAAACCCTATTCCAAATTGCTATTATTAACACCTATTATTCAGAGAAAGATTCTTTACAAAAAACCCTACTCCAAATTGCTATTATTCAAAGAAGACCCTAATTAATTCTGTAACATTTTTTTTCTTCAATGACTGCTCGAAAATGGAGCCCAGCCTAGGGGTCTTCATTTTTTATTGTGGCTGCCCTTTCTGCCAGTAAGGGGCTAGTTGGCATCAATGACGAATTATTTATTGATTGAAGAGGTTCAATAGCTGGATTTCACATGGTGGCAGATGATTAAAAGTAAGAGGTGCAAGATCTTCGGCGCTTAAAATGCGCGGTGTATTTATATAGTCTGCAGGCTATGAGTTTTTTTCTACTCTTCTCAGACGTCGTCGTTATTCTTGTCCATGTGAATATAATGATTATTCACATATAATGGTTTAACCAGTATGTTCAGTTTTAGCCATTTACCAAATTAAAAGAGTTTTTTTTGTCATTGAAAGTTGAAGGATACCTTTAGAGGAAATGTGGCAGTTTAACCACAATAAACAGTATTATCTGGACAACTATCGGTGAAACGCAGGGCCGCGGTCAATCGAACAGTGTTAGTTAATGTACAGTCTACCATTGTGGTCAAGAAACATTGGAAGGAGAGTTGTTATGCTCAGGGCAGGGGTTCTCCGCGACAGGAAATCTGACCGCCAAGTTAAAATTTATAAACTTTGGTCAGAAAATATGCAGGATAATTAACAGAGGTTTCAAACTTTTCATAGCAGACCGGTGAGCCCGGGAACTTATAGCCAATTTTTTAAATAGAAACAAGTGGATTACATGTACATATCTACATCTATGCAGATTGCCATTCAACACAACTTGATCACAATATGAGTATCAAGCATACATTTATACTAGACTAAACTGTTATAAGGAAAATCAGTCCGCCAAACTCATCTACAGGTGAGATCCTCCAGAACTTGAACACCTAAAAGTAAATAACCAGTGAACTGTCTATTAATTTATGGTCAAGGCCACTGAATTAACAGCTACTCGCCGGCTGTTTAAAGTGTTCCGTTTAAACCTGATGAAAGGGGAACAAACCTAATTTTCGTCCATGGAAGGGCTCGGAAGTGGAGACAGTTATTTGCATCAATCAATAATGTTGCAATACATATCTTATTCACAAACATTGAGGGCATACTAAAAGATATCTGAAATGGAAGGCATCTTGAGAGTGCCGTCCTTAGAAAGTGGGAGAGTAAATTTGCCGACAATGGGAATTTGCATGGTGAGTCCAACTTCCCACTGGTAGTCCAAGTCCCCGTCCTTCGCGAGGTCTTTCATAATACTAAACATAAAGTCGTATGGAACTTTAATTGGAATGTTGAAGAGCGTCTTCTCCTTTGACATGATTGATCCGGGATCCAAAATCGTTCCAGATGCAATGATTCTGCTCACAAATCAAGAACAACATTCACAGTATAAGCTAAAGAAGGAAAAAGTATGACGATTGTGAAAAACAAAAGAGAAAAGTGAATTGAATGGATTACTTCTCTCCGCTTCGCAGGCAGTAGGAAATTTCGCCAATGGGAAGGTCATGGCTGTAGGGATTGAAAATATCCACATCCGCCTCTAAAGTCATCCCGTCTCTACTCACATTTTTCACTGAAACGTCTGTAACATCTGCTGATGGCTTTTCTAGTCCCACAATTTTCTCTGCTACAAACATTTTCGCCTTGTCCATCAGATGCGCCATCTCTAATATTACACTGCAACTCTCTACGAACTGGTATACCTGTTGCTATGATTATCAATTGGATATTTATATGTTTCCTGACGCTACGCGTTTATGTGAGAGTCGAACGCGTGTACTAATTGTAGGGAGCGTGTTATAAAGTTTGCGTGAAACCCACGCACACGTGTCGGTTCCGAAACTTATCTTGTGGAAACGTGGCAGTGTTATTAGATATTTTCACACAGGAAATGCTTAAGAATCTTCCCATATCATATCTGGATATTGTTCTCCTTAAGCATTGCGTCGGCATCTATAAATTTTATTTTTTAATATCTAAAGGGTCTTAATTATGTCCAGAGGTTATTGTAAGAAACTTTTGGATTTGAATTGATGGTTTTTCTTCAATTTTTCGGATCATGAAGTTTGTTCTGAAACGTTGTAGAAAAAATTCAGAGAGTCAAATTCAAAAGTTTCTTACTATAGTATTATGAATTATGGAAATCTTATGTCTATGTCTAGAGCTGTTCTATATGACAAGAAGTTTAGAGTTATGGTGTAATTGTGTAGGTCGAGAGATACAATCATTTGGATTGACACAAAAATTGAAATTATAAAATAATTTTTAAATAAATAAATAAAATAAAAAATTTAAGATTAATAGCTCTTTGTATTTTATATAGATATTTTTAAGCTATCTATATTTGTTGGTTTATATGTAGAAATAAATATGATGAAATTTTTATTTTTTTTCACTCTAATTTTTAATTGTACAAATTATAATTTACATGAACATTTTATTATTTATTTAGTTTATTTTTTTAATGTTTAAAAATCTAAAAATATATAATTTTAATAACAAGTAGTAAAAATATTATTTATATTGAATTTCTTAGATAAAGAATTGAGATTTTTCTTTTTGTAATTCAAGATTGTAATAATTATTTTTATATTATTATATTGTAGCGTCCAATTAATTTGAAGTAATTGTATTCATATATATTATACATGTCACTCACACCAAAACCATGAACATATTGTTGGTGTAGGTTTTTATTTTCTTAGTGAGTTAATTTATTTTTTCTTAATTCTAGGTTTTTCCTACACTTTTTAAGTTTGCTTAAGATAATAAAGTGAGTTTATTATTTAGCATTTACCGCTTTTGATGGTCAATTCTTATTGGTTGGATTTGTCACTTCCATCATCTCTTTAGTTCTATATAAACTCGCTACTTAGCTTATACTTTCACATTCTCCCACATTAATTGTTGCATACTCTGGCATACATGTACATTGATATATGCAGTCATTATTTTGTAGTTTTACTTTGAGCTCCTAATACAATCTTGTCATCTTGACATTTGCACATCTATTCGAATTTCAAATCTATAATTGTGTTATTTTATTTATAGTTGTATAGCTTATCTCTCTCATAGAAAGATCTTGGTTATTCATCTATTTCAAATTTCTAACATGACATTAGAACTTAGATTTTGAGATTTTTGAGTACTTAGATTTCTTATTAAGAGATTGGATTTTTTTTATGATCTTGTAAATTCTCATACACTCTTCTCTTGCATTTCAATACGATTTAGAGAATCAAAAAGAATTATGAAGATCTGATAATCCTATATTTGCATGTGTGTTTTTGGTGTGATCTAGTGATTGTAGCTATTCTAATTATAGTGTCAATGCTTTTTATTGTCCCATTGCATCTGGGAGGCTCAAGAAAGTCAAATTTGGTTTTGTTTCACTCAATTTGGCCACCATATGACATAGTAGCAAACAAGGGTTTGAAGCTCAGATTTGGTGAATAATTTTTTACCAAAACATTTTTGATCCAAATGGACCTTGCCATTGCATTCAGGTGGCCAATCAGACAAATTTTGACTATAAATTTATCTATATTAGGTATCGAGAGCTTCAAAGGAATTTTTTAGCAAGGAGACTGTATGACTTCCCTACATAGGTTCGTACGGTTATACATTAATATGAGGGTGGTGAGATAAATTCAAGGGGACATGGGCTTGAGATTAACCCTTGAAGCTACCTAATTGATCAAAAGTTATAACAACTATTTCATTCAAATTAAAAGATTTACTTATATAAGAGTCACGGGATTTGATGGATTACCCTATAAACTACCAAAATATTTTGATGACAAGTTTGTCCTTATTGAAATATATATGCAGATAGGTGGTTGAAATGAACAAGAGATGCCATGAAAGGAAGAAAGTAGGGATCCATTTTCTTATTGGCTTATCACATTATCAGTGCAATTCAACGTTTGATGCTTTGAACATTGAAAATGATTTAGTCAAATTCACCATGCAATTCTATGAAAGAAGGTTCCCTTTTGATAGTCAAAATTTTGTAAGAAATAATCTACAGTTAGCCAAGTTTTCACAACATTCCAAAATTAGAGGATTATTGGGCAGATTGTGCATATGAACAAGAGGTAAGAAAGAGAGGGTGGATGAGATTGTCATTAGGACAAATTAGGACTTTCAAATTAAATTGGGATATCTAAGATATTGAAGATGATGAATTTGGCCTGGTAGATCCCATCTTCACAGCTCATATCCAAAGTCAATCCATCATATCCATAGGCTAGAGTGTTAAGGAAATAGAAACCATTGAGGCCAAGTTTGTGATAGTACTCAAGAGAATGGAGGAATGGATGATGAAGAAGGTTGAAAAGAAAAATCCGACTCCTTAGTAAGATAAGGGAACTGCAAAGAAAGAAGATAGTATTCAAAGGAGATCTTCCCCTCAACAAATGACATCTATAACACAATAGGCTACTTCCAGTGGTAGTGGAGGTGATGATGAAGATCCTCTAAGAAAAGGAAGTTTGGAAAAGGCTTGTGAGGTATCTTTAGAAGAGGCTAATCAAAGAGAAAAGAACAAGGAAAGATTGATTCTTCTATTAGAAGACATAGAAGAGGAAGATATTCAAGTATCTTCTTTTCCATCTCAAGCAAGTAACTCTTCTTCTTCTCCTTCTCATAACTCTCCTCTTCCTAATGCCCCTAAGAATCCATCCACACAAGCTAAAGAGAATCCATTTCCATCACTTGGGGTTGGTATTTTTGATACACCTCCCCTTAGAAGATCTCTTCAATTCTCTTCTCCTGGAACTAGTAATGTTCCCACAACTTCATTTGTCTTATGGTTAGAACAATCTCTAACCAAGAAAAGTACGAGATTCGCTAACTAGCCTACCTAGGAATCTAATGATTGAAAGAAAGAAAAACTAGAAATATGAGGAGGAATAAACTGTATTCCTCTCAAGAATGCAAAGCTATATTCAGCTTGAGAATTGAGATTACAAAGGAAATGCCTTGGTTATATAGGCCAAGGGGAGAGATAGATGCAACCAGATTATGCCAAGTGTTTTCATCCTATGGGGTGTGACAACTCATGTCATTAAAGACTCAACCACCTTATTGTTGGATATTGTGGTTGTGTTGCTGATATGTGGTTGTCATTGATGTCAACACTATTAGCATTAATGATTCTAAAGGGTCTATATGTCGAGGATATTGAGAAAATTGTAATAAATATGTTGCAGGTAGTTTGTGAAGCTAAGAAGGTCAGAGTGATGGAAATTTTTGTACCTTGATGGTCAGAAGGCGCGCATTAAAGGGTTTGTTGATGAGCTTATCTAGTGTGTTGTTCAAAAGTTTCAGAGGTGTGCATCAAAAATTGAGAAAGTTATGAAGTTTTGTGTTCCTATAGTTATTTTGTTACTGTAGCAGGTGTTTTTGGAAGATGTGATTGCAATTATGATGAATTGAGTTGTTGCATATGTTCTTGAGATGTTCAGTGATGTTTCTAAATCGTGCTCTATTAGTGTGGTACGTCCGCGTTGATCGGTGTGTTTGTGATCAAAGATTTTCCCTTGTGTATTCAAGTTTTCATGGTCTTGGCCGACATGATGGTGGTAGCGTGTTGTGGATCCTTATAGATTAATCTCTTATTGTTTGGCATGTTCGAGGATGTTGATTTAGGTCCTCACTATGTTGTGACCGACTTAGGTTGGTGCACATTGAGATTTGTTCATGAATTGAGGCCGATAGTTGTAATTTATTCTTTATTTGTGGCTAACAGAGTTGTTGATGTAAATTCATGTAGCAGATATATATAAGAATGATTGTTTTCTTCATTTTGAAGTATGCTCGATGAATGTATGTGAAATGTGCGAGTAAAGATCAGATCATTTGATTTCAGAGCATAGTGTGAAGAAGATTGAACAAAGTATGAAGAAGTGTTTTTGTGCCTAATCGAAACTGTCACCAAGATTTTGTAGAAGCTAATTCTTCAGTTCAACCTCATCAGATGAATTTAATCTGATTGTTTTATGTAAAGCAGTGAGTCTTCCCTTTGAGTAGTGATCTCTAGGCAGTGTGTCTAAATGCATGTGCATTCCCTATTCATTTCTTTCATTATACTTCTAACAGGGAATAATCTTGTGTACTAACATCCACCGTGGTTTTTCCCCTAACAGGGTTTTCACGTATAAAATCTTGGTGTTCATGTGTCTCTGATGTGTTGTTGATTTATGCTTGCACTGTTAATTATCAAATCTGAGATTAAAGGTTGTTTATGGTTGAATAAGTTTTATTTCTGTAACAACTGATTCACCCCCCTCTCAGTTGTCTATCCTTGTTTTTCCAACAATTGGTATCAGAGCTAGTTCCTTTGAAGAAGTTTAATAGTTTGAGGTGATTCGAGATGGCATCATACAAGAAGGATAGTCCTAGATTCAATGGTACAAACTACTCTTTGTGGAAAGTCAGAATGGAGTGTCATTTCAAGTGCATTGGTGAGCCTTTCTGGAAGATTACAAAGAATGCATTTACTATTCCTTAGAATGGTCCCTCTACTGTTGATGAGATCAAAGAAGTAGAAACTAATACCAGGGCTATAGAAGCATTGCTAAGTGCTTTAATAGATTCAAAGATGACAAATGTGATAGGTCTAAAGACTACACATGAGATCTGGAAAAATTTGGAAACATTGTATGAAGGAGATGCACTAGTAAAAGTTACTAAGCTACAAAGTCTGAAAGGCAAGTGGGAGAACATGAAGATGAAAACATTTTTTCTTCACACAAAAGGTAAATGAACTAGTGATGGGCATTAGATGTGCTGGTGGAATCTTGGAAGAAGATGAGATTGTGGCTAAAATACTTAGATCTGTGCTTACTTTTTACAAAACAAAAGCTCATGCTATTGAAGAGCTCAGGACAGTAACAAATGTAACAAGAGACATGTTGATTGGAAAACTTGTTGCCTTTGAGTTGAGTGAATTTGGTGAATCTTCTCCTAAGATAGAGTCTGCATTCAAACCCATTGTATACGGGAAATCCAACAGAGATATGATCCGGGAGAGAGATTCAGGAAGACATTCAAGTATGAAGATGAAATGAATCTGATTGAAGATGAAGAAAGAGAACTAGAAGAACTGGAAGCACTAATTGTGAAAAGAGAAGCCATAGGACAAGGTAAGTACAAAGGAAAGTTACCTATTAAGTGTTTCTCTTGCAGTAAGATAAGTCATTTTGCATCAAGGTGTCTTGAAAGAGTTTCTAAGTATAAACCTGATAAGACTAGATTTCAAAAGAAATGTTATTATGTTGAAGGAGTAACTGATGATGAATCTGATAAAGAAACTAGAAATGAAGATGAATGGGTATTCATTGATATCAAGGAAAATGGTTTGGTGTCCACTAAATCAACTAGTAATCAGAATATTGAGAAAGCTCTTGCAACCAGGATTGATGAGAAGGATGAGTGGGTGATTAACAATGGATGCTCACATCATATGACTGGTGACAAAAGCAAGTTTCTAAGCTTGGAAAAATATGATGGTGGTGTTGTAAGATTTGGAGATAACAATGCTGGTGTGATTTGTGGCAGAGGCACTATTTCTCTTGGTGGAAAATGTAACACTGATAATGTCCTATATGTTGAAGGTTTGAAGCACAATTTGTTGAGTGTTGGACAGATGGTTGATAAAGGTTACAATCTTCAGTCCAAAAATGGTAAATGCGGGATACTGGGAAGCTTAGGAAATGTGATTGCTTCAGGTACTAAGACAAGAGGTAATATTTTTCACTTAAATGTTGCTAGTGAAAGTTGTTTGATTGATCAAGTTGATGTAAGTTGGTTATGGCATAGAAGGCTGTGTCATGTGAATTTTGATAACATTATCAAAATAAGCTCTACACAAGCAGTCAGAGATCTACCTAAGTTAGTGAAGCCTACTAACACTAAATGCAAGGAATGCCAGATGGGAAAGTAGACAAGAATTTATTTTCAAAGCAAACAACATCATTCCAATAGAGTACTAGATTTAGTACATACTTATCTATGTGGTCAATCTAGAATCCAAAGTCTACAAGGAGAAAGGTACTTTATGTTGCTTATTGATGATTATTCTATAATGGTATGGGTTGCTTTCTTAAGAGAAAAACATGAGGCATTAGAGAAATTCAAAAGCTTCAAAGCTTTGGCAGAAAATGGGATAGGTTTGAAGATCAAACAAAGGTGGTGAATTCACTTCCTGAGAGTTCAATTCATTTTGTGAAGAGCATGGAATAAAAAGATAGTTGTCTGCTCCCCAGACCCCACAACATAATGGAGTTGTTGAGAGAAAGAACAAAACAATATTAGATGCTGCCAGAACTATGATGTTGGAAGGTAATGTTCCTCATTTCTATTGGACAGAAGTTGTAAGCATTGTTGTGTATACTATCAACCAGGTGAATGTCAATAGTAATTCTGGTAAGACTCCTTTTGAGCTATGGTTTGGTTATAAGCCTACTATTAAATATTTCAAAATCTTTGAAAGTAGATGTTATATCAAAAGAGATGAAGATATAGGTAAGTTTGAAGCTATAAGTGATAAAGGAATCTTTCTGGGTTACTTTGCTAAAAGAAAAGTCTGCCGGTGTTACAATAAAAGATTGAAGAAAATAGTTGAAAGTGCAAATGTCAAAGTTGATGAAGACAGTGTTAGATCATCCAGGTATTGTGGATATGATTCAGATGACCAAAAAGATAGTACTAATAATGGAAAGAATGCGTAGACACATAATCAAATTCAAAGTGTTCCGGTGGATCAAGAAAATCATGAAGGAGAAGACAGTGGAAATACAGAAGAAAGAACAGAAGAACCCAAAATTCCAAGGTATGTAAAGCGAAGTCATTCTGAAAGTAAGATCATAGGAGACAAGAACAAAGGTGTGGGAACTAGAAGAAGAATTGCAGGAGAATATTGCCTGATTTTTAAAACTGAGCTTAGTAATGTCAACAAAGCATGTAAAGATGAGCATTGGATGGATGCAATGAAGGAAGAACTGATGCAGATAGAGAAAAACGATACTTGGATTCTTGTTCCTAGACCTCAAGACAAAAATGTGATTGGAACCAAATGGGTCTTTCAGAATAAGCTGAATGAGCAAGGTGAAGTAGTTATAAACAAAGCAAGACTGGTATGTAAAGGATACTCACAGATGGAAGGTATTGATTTTGAAGAAACCTTTGCCCCTTTTGCTAGAATTGAAGTTGTAAGGTTATTTCTTGCTTATGCTACTTTCAAGAATTACAAAGTCTATCAAATGGATCGAAGTCAACATTCCTGAATGGTGAATTAAAAGAGGAAGTTTATTTTGAGCAATCAGATGGAATCCAATTGACTGATGAAACCGACATGGTTTTTCGATTGAAGAAAGCATTATATGGACTCAAACAAGCCCCTAGAGCATGGTATGCTAGATTGGATAAATACTTGTTGAAACTAGGATTCAATAAAGGCACTACTAACAACAATCTGTATTTCAAGTTAGATCAGGATAAATAATTGATTATTAAAGTTTTTGTTGATGACATTATTTTTGAAGGAGATGATGAATTGTGCATGAAGTTTGTTGATGAAACGAAAAGTGAATTTGAAATGTCAATGATAGGAGAACTGGAATTCTTTTTAGGATTGCAAATTACTCAGTTAGATGATGGAATCTTTATTTCTCAGTCCAAATATGTAAGAGAGTTACTGAAAAAGTTTGGCATGGAAGACTCAAAGCCAGTTGGTACACCCATGGTAATCGGATGCAAGTTAAATCAGAATGATGATTATCCTAAGGCTAATCAAACAAGATATAGGTCAATGATCGGTGGATTTTTTTATTTGACTTAGACTAGACCAAACATCATGAATGTTGTGTGCATGGTTGCTAGATATCAAGCTGATTTGAAGGACTCACATGTGACTGCAATAAAGAGAATTTTCAGATACTTAAAAGGAACAGTTGATTTTGGTCTTTGGTATCGTAAGGATGATGATCTTACTTTGAATGCCTTTATAGATGCAGATTGGGTAGGAGATGTAGATGATAGGAAAAGTACAAGTGGTGGTGCATTCTTCCTAGGGAAGAAGTTGGTGTCTTGGCGAAGTAAAAAATAGAATCCCATTTCCTTATCTATTGCTGAGGCAAAATATATTGTTGCTGCAAACAACTATACTCAAGTGTTGTGGATGAAGAACATGCTAAGATATATCAGAGTTGAGTATGATGAACCTATTGCTATATTTTGTGACAATTCAAGTGCCATAAACATTTCTAAGAATCTGGTGCTACACTCAAAGATAAAACATATATCTATCAAGTATCACTTTTTGAGAGACAAGGTGAGTGATAAAGAGGTCAGATTGAAATATGTGCCCACAAAGGAAAAAATTAAAGATATCTTTACTAAAACATTGCCTAAGGATACTTTTGAGTATCTCAGAGGAAAGTTAGGGGTAATTTCCCCTCCTAATCTGAACTAAGATGCAAGTCTTTGCATCAATTTGTGGACTTACAGTCAGATCTTGTTTCAGATTGATGTTGTGGTGGCTGCTACTCAGGGGGAGTAGTTAGATGATTCAAATGATATATGGTTCAGAACTTATGTACATTTTCCATTGATGTCAAAGGGGGAGAAGAGTAATGTGAAAAACCTTTGTAGAAGAAAGGGGGAGAAGTGCAATAAGAAGATGGAAGAGCAATGTAATGAAGAGAAGAACGGGTTGAGAATAGTTAGTTGTGTTGATGGTATTTTTCACATCATGTGTTGCCATCAATGCCAAAGGGGGAGATTGTTGGATATTGTGGTTGTGTTGTTGATATGTGGTTGTCATTGATGTCAACACTATTAGTATTAATGATTCTGAAGGTTGTATATGTCAAAGATATTGAGAAAATTGTAATAAATATGTTGTAGGCAGTCTGTGAAGCTGAGAAGGTCAGGGTGATGGAAAGTTATGTACATTGATGGTCAGAAGGTGCACATTAATGGGTTTTTTGATGAGCTTATCTAGTGTGTTGTTTGAAATTTTCAAAGGTGCACATCAAGAATTGAGAAAGTTATGAAGTTTTGTGTTCCTACAATTATTTTGTTACTATAGCAGGTGTTTCTAGAAGATGTGATTGCAATTATGATGAATTGAGTTTTGTGTATGCTCTTGAGATGTTCAGTGATGTTTCTAGATCATGCTCTATCAGTGTGGTACGTCTGCATTGATCGGTGTTTTCATGATCGGAGATTTTCCCTTGTGTATTTGAGTTTTCATGTTTTTAGCCGACATGATGGTGGTAGCGTGTTGCGGATCCTTATGGATTAATATTTTATTGTTTGGCATGTTTGAGGATGTTGATTTAGGTCCTCACTATGTTGTGACCGACTTAGGTTGGTGCACATTGAGATTTGTTCATGTATTGAGGTCGACAGTTGTAATTTATTCTTTATTTGTGGCCGACAGAGTTGATGTAAATTCATGTAGCGGATATATAAGAATGGTTGTTTTCTTCATTTTGAAGTATGCTCAGTGAATGTATGAGAAATGTGCGAGTAAAGATCAGATCATTTGATTTTAGAGCAGGGTGTGAAGAAGATTGAGCAAAGTGTGAAGAAGTGTTTATGTGCCTAACCAAAACTATCATCAAACTTTTGTAGAAGCTAATTCTTCAGTTCAACCTCATCAGATGGATTTAATATAATTGCTTTATGTAATGAAGTGAGCCTTCCCTTTGAGTAGTGAGCTCTAGGTAGTGTGCTTAAATGCATGTGCATTCCCTATTCATTTTTTTCATTATACTTTTAACAGGGTATAATCTTGTGGGCTAACATCCACCATGGTTTTTCTCCTAACAGGGTTTCCACGTATAAAATCTTGGTGTTCATGTGTCTTTGATGTGTTGTTGATTTATGCTTGCATTGTTAATTATCAGATATGAGATTAAAGGTTGTTTATGGTTGAACAAGTTTAATTTCTGTAACAACTGATTCACCCCCCCCTCTCAATTGTCTATCCTTGTTTTTCCAACACTTATCCCTATATAAAGTTAAGATAGTGTGAAGAGGATTTTAGTGGAGAACTAGCTAAGAACGAACTAGTTAGATTTAAAGTACCCCTTTCACACTAACACCTCCCTTTAAGTTCAACTTAGGGAGAAGTATACAATGAAAAGATGCAAATATGGGTCCCGACTACTAGGCCTGATGAGGTACCCATGCACATAATAACCTCTCAATGATAAAGAAGGAGAGACCCCAGTGGGAAAAAAATCCTACCCATGAGAGGGTCAATGAAGAAGGTTTAAGTGACCCCCCAGAAGAGATTTCCCTTACCCCCAAGAGAGATTGAAGATGAACATACTGTCTCTCAGTGAAGGGTTTGGTGAATACATCTGCAACTTGATCTATTGTACGACAATAGTGCAAATCAATGACCTACTCCCAAATAAGCTCCCAGAGAAAATGCATATGGATCTCGATGTGTTTGGTTCGTTGATGATCGACTGAGTTCTTCGAGATTTGGATGGAACTCTGGTTGTCACAATAGATGAGTGATGGATTCTGAAAGGTGATACCAAGTTCAGTGAGGATATTCTGAAGCCAAATAGCCTCAGTGGCAGCATTGACAACCCCTCGATACTCAGCCTCAGTTGAAGAAAGAGTAATGACATGCTACTTCTTGTTCTACCAACAATTGAGGCCATAACCATAGTGAAAACTATAGCCGGATGTGGACTTGCGATCATAAATATTACTAGCCCAATCATAATCTATGTATCCAGGTAAGTTTGAACTTGTTTCTACTGCATAGTGAATCCCATACTGATGAGTGCCCTAGATGTAGTGTAAGATTTGTTTGACAACTTTCCAATGAAGCTCATGTGGTTCCGTCATGAAGTGTGAAACAATGCCAACTGTAAAGGAAATGTCAAGGTGAGTATGAGTCAAGTACATGAGGCTGCCAAAAATTTGATGATACAATGTAGCATCAAATAATGGTGTGGAACATTTTGCCTCAAACTTAACTCCAGACAGAAAGGGAGTCGGTGCAAGCTTATAATCATCCATATGAAAATGTGACAAAAGATCAAGAGCATACTTGGGTTGTGCAAGAGAGATCCTGGAAGAAGTCTAAGTGATCTCGATCCTAAAAAAGTAGTGCAAGAGACCCAAGTCGGTCATGGAAAATCTTGTTAGAGTAATTGGACATTTACTTTATTAATTAAACAATATTTGTTTAATTATGTAAAGTTTCCTTTTAACTCTTTTTCACTTAAGCTAACATTAGGTGCATAATAATTAATTACTTTATTAATTATTATTGTGCAAGCCTAGGGTTTTCCTTTTTTAGGGTTTTTCATCTATATGTAGTTGAAAACTATCTTTTGTATCATTAATTCATTTTACATTTTCAGGTGAATATTTTGCTCCACATTCTTGAGCATCTCCATTCTTATTTCTCTTTGCTTCTCCTTGTAACAGATTATTTGCTTGCAAAGATCGTTTGGGATTTTGTGGTATTGTATCTTCTCAACTCCAACATGGTATCAGAGCTTCAGATTTGCAGCTGCTTGTTCTTGTTTTGAGAAATTTGCATTGGAAGCAAATCTAGTGTTTTAAGTTCTTTGGGTGGATTCAGAATACTCCATTTTTTAGGTTCACTTTGGGCTCAAATGGACTGTTCCATTGGATTCGCAGCGCCCAAAAACCCCTAAAACGACTGTCAAATCGTCGATTTTGGTTACATTCAATTTGGAAGGCAAAATTTTTTTGCCCTAAGGCCGTACGGAGAAAAAAATGCCAAAAAAATCGCAAAAAAATCGAAAAAATAAAAATCAGACACCGGTTTTGTCAAGCCGATGTTTATTTGGTAGAAGCGTAGCTTCGGCAATACTTAGCCGACCTACCATCGATTAGTTACCATAAATGGCCAATGATATGGCCTTCCTCGCGACCCATACTGATTCTCATACCATGCCAATGGCGCTGCCACCGATAAGCGCCACTGCGTCGCCCGATGGCGCCCTTGGAGTCAATACATGGTGCCACAGGGCCGCCATTTTTTAAGCCCTTGAGGGCTATTTTTTCTCTCTCCAACCCCCTCTTAGGTCATTTTTTCAAATGAGCATAATTTGGGCATCCTAGCTCACTTTTTCGAACAGGAAGATGCGTTGGAAAGCTGAGAATGGCACCTATCTGATGGTACAGAAATATTTTTAATTTTTTACCAGTCTGGATATTTTTTTCCAGTCAAAGTGAGGTCTTCTTTTTTCACTTTCGGGGTCATAAAAGATGCAAACGGACTCCGTTTTTCAAACTTGAATAGGCGTTGGAAAGCTCTCACCATGCTCTATTCAGTGATGTGATCTATTTTATCAGAATTTTCACCAGGTACAGGTGCAGGGTTTCATGGCAGACTCTTCAGTTGAGCTACTCACATCACATAACTATCACACTTGGAAGTCTCGTATGATGAGGCTACTCAGGTCACGAGGGTTATGGTCTTGTTTAGATGAGGTTCAGCCTCAGTTGCAGTGTGCTTTTGAGATTATGCAGCACAGGAACAAGATGGATGAGGCTATGGGTTTGATATGCCTGCATATTTCAGATAGTCTTTTGTTTCCCCTTGATGCTTTGCTCACTCCTCGAGCCATGTGGCTGAAGTTTGAGACACTTTTTGGGGCCATTAATGAGTTCCGTGCATTACAGATTGAGGCAAAGCTGACTTCATTGTTACCTGATACCTTCCCCACTATTGAGGACTTTTGAACAAGCTCAAAACTATCCGCTCTATTTTACAGGGTTGTGGGAAGAACAAGACAGACACAGAGTGCATTTATTTGATTCTTTCGAAGCTTCGTGGTCCATTTCAGATATTTGCTTCCTCCTTCTACTCCACCATGGATGGTTTGGGTGCCAATTTTACCATGCCTACCTTTGATTTATTTTGTGAGCGTTTGTCTCGGGAATAGTCCCACCTTTCTCAGATGGATATGCTCTCAGGTTCAAAGAGCAAAGCATTGGTTGCTCAATCACCGAAGGGGAAACAGAAGCAGAAACTGAGGCCCAAGAAAGATTTTGCAGGTAGTGAGCATTCCTACAAACCACCTCCTAAGTCTGATTCCAAACCACCATTTAATCCCAAACATGGGAAATCTTCGAAGTCTGGTGAGTCTTCCTCCAAGACTAAGGAGAAATCAGGCGACACTTGCAGTTTCTGTGGCAAGCAAGGTCATCCAGTTTCCAGGTGTTGGAAATGATTAGAGGCTTTAGAGGAGGCCATGCAGCAACAACACATCTCCTCACCTCAGTCTTCTTCTTCTTCCACCACAGGGAAGGGTCATGCTCTCACTGCACGAGCATCGACCAATGGGTCCACTTGGATTTTAGACTCTGGTGCTTCTCACCATATGACTCACACTCAACAGTTGGTCACTTCTCTTGCCTCTTGTGGTACTTCACAGATTACAGTGGGTGACTCTTCACAACTTTCCGTCTTGGGTTCAGGTTCTGTCTCTTTGGATGGAGGCACTCTACAGGATGTTTTGGTTGTTCCTGACATTTCGACGAACCTCTTGTCCATTTATCAGATTTGCCACACTGTCTCTGGTAAGACAGTTGAGTTCTCACCACATGATGTCGTTATTAGGGACCTCCATGATTCTGATTTGGTTGTGGCTACTGGTAGTGTTGATACTACATCTCGTCTTTACAGATTTGATGGCTTTGCACCTTTTGAGGGTACATGTTCATCTCTTATAGCACATGCAGATTCAGTGAGTCAGCTTTGGCATGAGCGTTTGGGCCATGTCAATTATAGATATCTTCAGCAGATGAGTACACAGTCACTTGTTCTTGGTCTTCCACGGATTTCCTGCACTGATGGTGTTTGTCATGGTTGTGTGCTTGGCAAGCATCACAGGGATCCCTTTCCGAAGGGAAGTACCACTCGTGCTTTGGTACCCTTGGAGTTGATTCATAGTGACCTCATGTCATTTCCCACTCCTTCTTTTTCAGGGGCCAAGTATGTACTCACATTCATTGATGACTTCTCCAGACGCACATGGTTGTACTTTCTTAAGTATAAGTCTGATGTCTTTGATTCCTTTCGTGTCTTCAAGACATTTGTAGAGAAGCAGTCCGGTCTCTCTATCCAACGGATACGTACAGATAATGGGGGGAGTATGTGAATCAGGCTTTCAGAGATTTTTGCACTGAGCATGGTTTACAGCATCAGTTTTCTATTCCCTACACCCCTCAACAGAATGGTATCGCTGAGCGCAAGAACAGAACTTTACAGGAGATGGCTAATTGTATGATTCAGTCCAGGTCCATGGATTTGTTTTTTGGGCAGAGGTAGTCAATTGTGCCAACTATATTCAGAATCGGATGCCTCACAAGGCGATTCGACATATGACTCCCGAGGAGGCTTGGTCTCATGACAAGCCTGATATTTCATCATTTCGAGTATTTGGTAGTGAGGCATGGGCTTTTATTCCTAATGCTCAGAGGAGAGCTATGGAGCGGAAGAGTCGACCCCTCATATTTGTCGGCTACTGTGAGGATGTTAAGGCGTACAGGTTATTTGATCCTGATTCCAGAGAGGTCTTGTTTCGACGGGATGTTCAGTTTGATGAGCGCCTTCCTCCAGTTGATACCTTGTCTCCAGTGTCCACTTCACTACCTACTCCACCCTCTACAGCTCTTCAGGATTATTTTGAGGATTCTGATGAGGATATTGATGATCCCCCATCTCCACCTCCACTTGCTCAACCTCAGAGGCCCAAATGGGCTCAATTTACTATTGAGGCAGCAGGATCTATGGCCGGTGATCCTTCAGATACTCGTCGCACTCGTTCTCATACTACGGGTTCTAGTCTTTTGACTCATGCTCTTTCAGAGGATCCTCAGAGATTTTTAGAGGCGACAGGTCACCCTGAGTGGGATAGTGCCATGGAGGAAGAGTATTCTTCTTTGATGAGGAATAATACATGGGATCTCTG
The DNA here is from genome assembly GCA_007115665.2 of Sequoiadendron giganteum. Taxonomy (NCBI): domain Eukaryota; kingdom Viridiplantae; phylum Streptophyta; class Pinopsida; order Cupressales; family Cupressaceae; genus Sequoiadendron; species Sequoiadendron giganteum. Next base: position 720,284,199 of record CM021100.1, read on the forward strand.
TCCTCTTCCTAAGGGCAGAAAGATGGTTCGGTGCCGATGGCTGTATCGCACCAAGTATGCTGCTGATGGTTCTATTGATAAGTACAAAGCACGTCTTGTTGCGAAGGGTTTCTCACAGGTTGAGGGTATTGATTACTCTGAGACATTTGCCCCTGTCGCCAAGATGAATTCCATTCGCTTTGTATTATCACTTGCAGCTTCTAGAGGATGGCTCATTTTTTAGATGGATATGAAGTGTGCCTTCTTACATGGTGACCTACAGGAGGAGATCTATATGGAGCAGCCTCAGGGATTTGTTCATGATTCTTCTTTGGTTTGCAGACTTCAGCGTTCTCTATATGGTCTCAAACAAGCCCCTCGGGCTTGGTATGAGAAGATGGACTCTTTTTTGCTCTCCACTGGTTTCACTCGTTGTCATTCTGATCACACAGTCTATATTCAGCATCTTGAGGGTGAGATCTTGATTCTTGTGCTATATGTTGATGATCTTCTCATCACAGGTAGCTCATCCTCTATGATTCAGAATTCTTAGCTAGCCTTGATGGAGCAATTTGAGATGACAGATCTTGGCCTTCTGCACTATTTCCTTGGTCTTCAGGTGATTCAGTCTTCAGAGGGGATCTCCATTTACCAGCAGAAGTATTCTTTTGATATGCTTCAGCGCTTTGGCATGCTTGATTGCAAGCTTGCCCCCACACCTTTTCAGTCAGGGGTTGTTTTGACTACTACTTGCCCCACCCCTTCAGTAGATGCTACACTTTACAGGCAGTTGGTTGGCAGTTTGTTGTACCTGACTCACACTCGTCCTGATCTTTCCTTTGCGGTTGGTCTTGTCTCTCGATTCTCACATGATCCTCAT
>CM021100.1:720285157-720352648 GCA_007115665.2 Sequoiadendron giganteum
GGAGAAATCAGGCGACACTTGCAGTTTCTGTGGCAAGCAAGGTCATCCAGTTTCCAGGTGTTGGAAACGATTAGAGGCTTTAGAGGAGGCTATGCAGCAGAATCACATCTCCTCACCGCCGTCTTCTTCTTCTTCCACCACAGGGAAGGGTCATGCTCTCACTGCACGAGCATCGACCAATGGGTCCACTTGGATTTTAGACTCTGGTGCTTCTCACCATATGACTCACACTCAGCAGTTGGTCACTTCTCTTGCCTCTTGTGGTACTTCATAGATTGCAGTGGGTGACTCTTCACAGCTTTCCGTCTTGGGTTTAGGTTCTGTCTCTTTGGATGGAGGCACTCTATAGGATGTTTTGGTTGTTCCTGACATTTCGACGAACCTCTTGTCCATTTATCAGATTTGCCACACTGGCTCTGGTAAGACAATCGAGTTCTCACCACATGATGTGGTTATTCGGGACCTCCATGATTCTGATTTGGTTGTGGCTACTAGTAGTGTTGATACTGCATCTCGTCTTTACAGATTTGATGGCTTTGCGCCTTTTGAGGGTACAGGTTCATCTCTTATAGCACATGCAGATTCAGTGAGTCAGCTTTGGCATGAGCGTTTGGGCCATGTCAATTATAGATATCTTCAGCAGATGAGTACACAGTCACTTGTTCTTGGTCTTCCACGGATTTCCTGCACTGACGGTGTTTGTCATGGTTGTGTGCTTGGCAAGCATCATAGGGATCCCTTTCCAAAGGGAAGTACCACTCGTGATTTGGCACCCTTGGAGTTGATTCATAGTGACCTCATGTCATTTCCCACTCCTTCTTTTTCAGGGGCCAAGTATGTACTCACATTCATTGATGACTTCTCCAGACGCACATGGTTGTACTTTCTTAAGTACAAGTCTGATGTCTTTGATTCCTTTCGTGTCTTCAAGACATTTGTAGAGAAGCAGTCTGGTCTTTCTATCAAGCGAATATGTACAGATAATGGGGGGAGTATGTGAATCAGACCTTCATAGATTTTTGCACTGAGAATGGTTTGTAGCATTAGTTTTTTGTTCCCTACACCCCTCAGCAGAATGGTATCGCTGAGCGAAAGAACAGATCTTTACGGGAGATGGCTAATTGTATGATTCAGTCCAGGTCCATGGATTCGTCTTTTTGGGCAGAGGCAATCAATTGTGCCAACTATATTCAGAATCGGATGCCTCACAAGGCGATTCGACATATGACTCCTGAGGAGGCTTGGTCTCATGACAAGCCTGATATTTCATCATTTCGAGTATTTGGTAGTGAGGCATGGGCTTTTATTCCTGATGCTCAGAGGAGAGCTATGGAGCGGAAGAGTCGACCCCTCATATTTGTCGGCTACTGTGAGGATGTTAAGGCGTACAGGTTATTTGATCCTGATTCCAGAGAGGTCTTGTTTCGACGGGATGTTCAGTTTGATGAGCGCCTTCCTCCAGTTGATACCCTGTCTCTAGTGTCCACTTCACTACCTACTCCACCCTCTACAGCTCTTCAGGATTATTTTGAGGATTCTGATGAGGATATTGATGATCCCCCATCTCCACCTCCACTTGCTCAACCTCAGAGGCCCAAATGGGCTCAATTTACTATTGAGGCAGCAGGATCTATGGCCGGTGATCCTTCAGACACTCGTCGCACTCGTTCTCATACTACGGGTTCTAGTCTTTTGACTCATGCTCTTTCAGAGGATCCTCAGAGATTTTCAGAGGCGACAGGTCACCCTGAGTGGGATAGTGCCATGGAGGAAGAGTATTCTTCTTTGATGAGGAATAATACATGGGATCTCTGTCCTCTTCCTAAGGGCAGAAAGATGGTTCGGTGCCGATGGCTGTATCGCACCAAGTATGCTGCTGATGGTTCTATTGATAAGTACAAAGCACGTCTTGTTGCGAAGGGTTTCTCACAGGTTGAGGGTATTGATTACTCTGAGACATTTGCCCCTGTCGCCAAGATGAATTCCATTCGCTTTGTATTATCACTTGCAGCTTCTAGAGGATGGCTCATTTTTCAGATGGATGTGAAGTGTGCCTTCTTACATGGTGACCTACAGGAGGAGATCTATATGGAGCAGCCTCAGGGATTTGTTCATGATTCTTCTTTGGTTTGCAGACTTCAGCGTTCATTATATGGTCTCAAACAAGCCCCTCGGGCTTGGTATGAGAAGATGGACTCTTTTTTGCTCTCCACTGGTTTCACTCGTTGTCATTCTGATCACACAGTCTATATTCAGCATCTTGAGGGTGAGATCCTGATTCTTGTGCTATATGTTGATGATCTTCTCATCACAGGTAGCTCATCCTCTATGATTCAGAATTCTCAGCTAGCCTTGATGGAGCAGTTTGAGATGACAGATCTTGGCCTTCTGCACTATTTCCTTGGTCTTCAGGTGATTCAGTCTTCAGAGGGGATCTCCATTTACCAGCAGAAGTATTCTTTTGATATGCTTCAGTGCTTTGGCATGCTTGATTGCAAGCCTGCCCCCACACCTTTTCAGTCAGGGGTTGTTTTGACTACTACTTGCCCCACTCCTTCAGTAGATGCTACACTTTACAGGCAGTTGGTTGGCAGTTTGTTGTACCTGACTCACACTCGTCCTGATCTTTCCTTTGCGGTTGGTCTTGTCTCTCGATTCTCACATGATCCTCATGAGAGTCATTGGCAAGCTGCCAAGCGTATTTTGAGGTACATTCAGGGCACCACTTCATATGGCATTCACTACACATTAGGGGATCCTCACATTGTTGGCTACACTGACTCAGATTGGGCTGGTGATGTCAATGATCGAAAGTCTACTTCTGGCTTTGTTTTTTGTCTTGGCTCTGGTCCTATCACATGGTCGTGCAAGAAGCAGACTGCTCATGCATTATCATCTACAGAGGCTGAGTACCGAGCTGCAGTGCTCGCTAGTCAGGAGATTTTATGGCTTCGTCAGTTGATGACTGAGTTTGGTTTTCCTCCTGATAGTCCCACTATTCTTTGGTGTGACAATCAGAGTGCTATACACATTTCGCGCAACCCGGTGGAGCATCAGCGGACGAAGCACATTGAGCTTCATATGCATTTCATCAGACAGTTGATTCAAGATGGTTCTCTCATCTTGGAGTATGTTCCCACTGCCGAGCAGGTTGCAGACATCTTCACGAAACCTTTTGCATCTCCGCGCTATCTTCAGTTGCGCTCTATGCTTGGGGTGAAGGAAGTTGTCCTTGGGGGGTCTTTATGAGGCCTTCCTTCCTTCATGTTTCTTTCAGCATGTTGTTCTATCTCTTTTTGGAGAGGAGTTTTTCCCACTGGGTTTTCTCCTTTTCTCCGTTTCATAGAGATTTCATTGTACTTGGGTACCTGATCTGGCCTTGTTGCCGGGACCCATTGCTTTTGCTTTCAGTAGCTTCTTCTAGGTTTTAGCTTCTCCCTATGTCTATCTTAAGGGGGGGTGTTAGAGTAATTGGACATTTACTTTATTAATTAAACAATATTTGTTTAATTATGTAAAGTTTCCTTTTAACTCTTTTTCACTTAAGCTAACATTAGGTGCATAATAATTAATTACTTTATTAATTATTATTGTGCAAGCCTAGGGTTTTCCTTTTTTAGGGTTTTTCATCTATATGTAGTTGAAAACTATCTTTTGTATCATTAATTCATTTTACATTTTCAGGTGAATATTTTGCTCCACATTCTTGAGCATCTCCATTCTTGTTTCTCTTTGCTTCTCCTTGTAACAGGTTATTTGCTTGCAAAGATCGTTTGGGCTTTTGTGGTGTTGTATCTTCTCAACTCCAACAAATCTATCATTGAAAGAATTCTTCACAATTGTGATGATGGATGAAGTGCTCCTAATGACAATCAAGTCATCAACATAGAGACCCAAGAAGAGAAGAGCATCCTCCTGTCGCAAGATGTAGACATTCAGATCTGAGTGACATTTGGAGAATCCAATCGAGAGAAGAAAGGAATCCATTTTGGCATACCAAGCTCGTGGAGCTTGTTTGAAGCTATAGAGAGACTTCCTTAGTTTACAAACCAATGAAGAATCTTGAATGAATCCTTGTGGTTATTCCATGTAAATTTCTTCATGTAGATCTCCATGAAGAAATGCACTCTTCACATCCATTTGATGTACAACCCAACCATGAGCTGCAAAAATAGCAAGTAGCAAGCGAATGGAATTCATTTTGGCAAAAGGGGAAAAGGTCTCAGTGTAGTCAATACCTGGTACTTGAGAGAAACCTTTGGCCACAAGTCATGATTTATACTTGTCAACTGAGCCATCTGCTACAAATTTAGTTCGATAGATCCACTTACACCGAACCAGTTTTCTTCTCTTAGGAAGAAAAAGATCCCATGTTTTATTTTGCATTAAAGAGTTGTACTCTTCCTCCATTATGAAATCCCTCTCAGCAATACCAGAAGCTTTACGAAATGATTATGGATTTGAAGTTGTGGTGATGTAGGAATGTGGAATGTCATGATGTTGTGATCGAGTCCTCCATGAAATTGAAGGATCCCCAACAAGAGTTCCTGCAAACTAAGTTTTTGGCGAGCCCAATGAGGCATGGTAGGGGATGGAGGAGGAGATTCTAAAATCTTTGAAGAGGAAGATGAAATCTCATGATCAACTTGACAACTAGAGGAAGCTTGAGGAAAATCCTCGATGTCAAAATCCTCTAAATCCTCTATGGAGGAAGGAAGAGTAGAGGATGAGCAAGAAGAGCTTTCCTCAAAATGCACACTACGCTCAATGAAGAGCTCATGTGTTGTATAATCCATTGGCCAATATCCTTTGACACCATCAGGGTAACCAACAAAGATATAAGGCTGACTCTGAGGTTCTAAGGGTTTGCGCTTCTTTGAAGGAATATGTGCCCATGTTTGGAGCCAAAAACTCTAAAGTTCCCCACAATAGGTTTCATGCCACACCAAACTTTGAAGGGAGTGATGCCCTTTAAAGCCTTATGTGGAACTCTGTTTTGGATGTGAGAAGCATAGTTGATAGCTTCTGCCCAATATGTAGGTTCTAGGGAGTGAGTATGGATCATGCAGCCAACCATCTCTTTCTGGGACCTATTTTTCCTCTCAGCTACACCATTTTTTTGTGGTGTGTAGGCAACAGTATGTTGAAGATCAATCCCTTCAAGAGTACAAAATTTCTCAAATCGTTTGTTCACATATTCTCTACTATTATCAGTGCAGAGAATTTTGACACACTTTCCAAATTGCTTCTCAGCACGAGCCTTAAACTCTTGAAATCTATCAAAGACTTCTCCTTTGTTTCGAAGAAAGTAGATCCATGTGTATTTGGAATAGTCATCAATGAAGGTGAGTAAATAACGAGCCTTACTGAAAGATAATGATGGAAAAAGACCCGCCAAGTCACTATGAACCAATTCAAGGACTTCTAAAGCTCTCCAAGCCTTCTCTTTGTTGAACTTGTCTTTAAGATGTTTTCCCAAGGAACAACTTGTTCACACCATCAAAAAAATTGATTTGAGGAAGACCCATGACCATATTCTATTTGTTGAGTTGTTGTAGATAGCGGTAGTTGAGATGGCCAAATTGCTCATGCCATAGTTTTCTCACAACATTTGAATCGGTGAGCAATGTAGTGAAATGTGAATCAGGTAAAAAATGAGAGAAAGTATATAGGTGAGACTCATGATTGGCCTTACCAACCGCAAGGAGTGCATTATCTTCAAGATTCTTGATGCTGACAAAATATGGAGTGAATTCAACTTTTCTACCATTATGAGTGATTTGGTAGATAGAGAGAAGGTTGGCTAATAGATCAGGCACGCAGAGGGCATCCTCAAATGTACCATTTCCAGTATCAATTGAACACTTCCCAATTACTTCCACTAGAGAATCATCCCCAATGAGAATGTGGGGCACAAAATAAGGCTCCAACAAAGAAAACCATTCTTTAATAGAACCCATGTGGTGTGATGCACCTGAGTCAAGAATACACTCTTTTGAAGAATCGATAATAGCAACAAGTGCATGTGCTTTCCCTTTACCTAATTTGGAAGGAGTAGAGGATTGTTGAGCAACATAAGAAGGTAGATTAATGTTGTTCCTTTTAAGAAGATGATTTAACTCATCGATTTGCTTCTTATGACAAGAATGTTCCTCATGACTAGGTTTCTTGCAATAGCTACAAGTTGGCCTTTCCTTCTTTTGAAAATTCCCCTTTGAAGAGGAGGAGTTGGAGTAAAATTTTGTTATTGAAGATGATTGTGCTTGATTTCTTTGTGACTTCTTCTTGAACTGCTTTTGTTTGTTGTCAAGTTTCCTTGATTCTTTTTGACCCTTTGGTTGACCAACCATCAAAGCTTGTGAGTGTGAAGGCTTAAGAAGACCCATTGAAATAAGCTTACCTTGCTCTTTCATCAACATTTCAAAAAATTAAGCAAAAGGTGTAGTGAATGTAGATCCCATTGTCAACCTATGAGTGTGAAAGCTAGAAACAAAAGCTGCAAATTCAAGTCCAAGTTTGTTTAGAGTGTTATAGACAAGTTGGATGTCTTTCTTCTCTAAGCCACATGATTTAGATTGTGCTATAAGGTCATTGACCTTTGTTACATAATCTTGGATGTTATTAAAAGACTTCAGATCAAGACCCATTAGTTCATTGTCAATTTGATAACCATGAACTTCATTAGTTGTACCATAGAGAGTTTTTTATGTCTCGTGCATCATGTGAATCTTTACATGCTTCAATATGAAACATTATATCAAGAGAAACAAAAATCCTTAGATGACCAAGAGCTTTTGTATGTTCAAACATCCAGAGTAGTTTTTCCTTATCATTTGTGGCTTCAATTACCTTCTTCTCAACATAAGGTGTATATCCTAGTTGCATTAAGGCATTCCATGCATTTTGATGACATGTGTTGTAGTTGTAGGGTGTGAGCAATGGAAACTTAAATGTACCCATAGTGAATGAAAAATAGAGCACAAAGTATGAGAGAGGTTCGAACACAAAGAAAACAAGAGACCCCCCCTTCTTTACTCAATCAAAGAACTCCCCCCAAAAAAAAATGATTTGGCATTTTATATTTAGTGTAGCTACAGATTTCTGGATTCAAAGCTTTTGCAAATCCTCAAGAAATGAGCATGTGTTGAAAGTATATATTCGGTACAATTTCATATGAAATAAATAGCACCAATGTGAAGTACAAAAAAAATAATGCACTTTCAGAAAAAGAATCAACTCGATTTGAAGTTGTATGCAAAAGTTATGGAGCTTTGAAGTTTGAAAAGCAAGAACGGTGAGGTATCTTCTCTGAGAATCAATAATTTCTGAAAATTTTGTGTGCCAAAATATGAAACCATCTTCACCAATGCATAGAGTGTGAAAAATGAAACCATTTTGTTATTTTCTTTTCATGCTAAATCACTATAATAGAGTAAGGGTTAATTGAATGAATGTGGATCTGAATTTTTGTGAGGGTTTTTAAGTTTTAAGGTACAACTAATTCACCCCCCTCTTAGTTTTCTTATGCATTCAATAATTGGTATCAGATCAAGGATCCTTGAAAGAAATATTAATCGCTTGAGGTAGATCTAGGATGGCGCACAAGAAAGAGATCCCTATATTTGATGGAAGAGATTATTCATTTTGGAAGACAAGGATGGAATTTTTTTTGGTTTATCTTGGATTTGATGTCTGAAATTCTGTTAAGACTGGATACACTGAACTTGCAAATGGCCCAAGTATTGTTGATGAGATAAAATCCTATGAAAGAAATGGTAAATAAAGGTATGCTCTCTTAAATAGTCTTACTAATTCTAAATTTGTGAAAGTGATGAGTATGAAAACTGCTAGAGAAATTTGGGAAAAGTTAGAAAACATTTATGAGGATATGATAAGGTCAAAGAAGCTAAGATGAAGAATCTGAAGATCATTTTTGAGAACCTATGAATGACTAAATAAGAAAATGTTACAAGCTATATGTAGAGGGTAGATGAAGTTGTTAGCTTCATCAAAGGCCTTGGTGGCAAAATCAAAGAACTAGAAGTGGTAAAGAAAATTATCAAAACTCTTCCTAAGTCTTATAGTCATAAAGTTTCTACTATTGAGGAATTTTCAAATTTGAATGAATATACCAAAGATTAGTTGTATGGCTCTTTAACTACTTTTGAGATGAGAGAATTTGGAACAAATAGTGGTGCAAAAGTTGAGATTGCTTTTAAGGCTGCTAAATCAGAGGAGATCAAGGAATCAGATCAGGAGGATCTTGATGATATAGAAGCTAACTTTGTAAGGAGAATGAAGAAGGGTACTAGTAAGTACAATGGTAAGCTACCTTTCAAATGTTTCAGTTGGGGAAAGATAAGTCACTATGCTTCAAGATGTCCAAATAGAGCTTTGAATAACAAAAATAAGGAGAAAAAAGGTAAGATGATTAAGAAAAGTTATTATGTTACAAATGCAAGTATTTGTGATGATGAATCTGATTATGGAGATGATGATGATGGTGAATTCTTATTCATGGCTTTAAAAGATGAATATGTTTTTGCTAACCCTAAGAGATGTGTGAAGGGAATCCCTCTAGAGATAAAGGATAAGACTAAAGGTACTTTGGTATCTTATTTTCATTCTAGATAGGAGAAGAACTATTGGATCATTGATAGTGGATGCTCTAATCATATGACCATTGAAAAGAGTAAGTTTTTTAAACTTGAGAAATATGATGGATGATGTGTTAGATTTGGTGATGATACATATGTTAATATTTGTGGAAAAGATTCTATCAATTTTGATGGCAATCATAATATTGATGATGTTTACAATGTTAAGGGTTTGAGGCATAACCTCTTGAGTGTTGAAAAAATGTGTGGTAAAGGATACAATCTTATGTTTCAGGATGATGGATGTGAGATCGGAAAAGGATCCAAAACTGTGGTTGCTACTAGAAAAATGACTAATGGAAATTTTTATCAACTTAAGGGTGCTAATGGTCATTTTTGTATGACTTGGATTAATGAAAGTTGGTTATGGAATAGAAGGATGTGTCACAACAATTTTTATAACCTGGTAAGAATTAGTTCAATTCAAGTTGTAAGAGATTTTCCAAAGATTAAAAATCCTATCAATGTTGTTTGTAAAGAATCTCAACTTGGAAAATAATCAAGAAGAAGCTTCAAAGTCAAAGAAAAATCCACTATTGGACTATTGGAATTGGTGCATATAGATATTTGTGGTCCTACAAGAGTAAAAAATATTCAAGGTGATAGGTATTTCATGCTATTAATTGATGATTATTCTAGAATGACATGAGTTACTTTTTTCAAAGAAAAATCAGAAGCCCTAGACAAGTTTAAAGAATTTAAAGTTATGGTTGAGAATGAATGGATATGAAAATAAAAATTTTGAGGTATCAAAAAGGTGGAGAGTTCACCACCAATGGGTTCAACATATTTTGTGAGAATCATGGCATAAAGAGGCACTTGTTTGTCCCTAGAGCACCTCAACAGAATGGAGTAGTTGAAAGAAAGAATAAGACTATTCAAGAAGCTGCAAGACTAATGATGACAGAGGAAAATCTACCAAAAGTCTACTAGAGAGAAGCAATTCATACTATTGTTTATATACTTTACAAAGATCAAGTAAGAGAAAATAGTACAAAGATTCCCTATGAGTTATGGTATGGAAGGATTCCTACTGTCAAGTGCTTTAGAGTGTTTGGAAGCAAATGTTATATCAAAAGAGATGAAGATAACTTAGGAAAGTTTGATGCAAGGCCTAATGAAGGTATCTTCTTTGGATTCTACTAGAAGCAAAGCCTACCGATAGTACAATAATATATTGAGAAAGATTATTGAGAGTGCAAGTGTCAAGGTTGATGAAGATTTATAGAATAATTCAATAGTGGTATATGGATATGAATCAGATGAGTCTTCTTGTAGAGAAGAAGAAAAAGAAAAAGAAGTGCAGATTGAAGAGGAAGAAGCTCTAAAAAAGACTCCTAAAACTCTTAAGTATGTGCAGAAGAATCATTTTAAAGATCAAATCATTGGAGATAAGAGTATATGTATATTGACAATAAGGAAAGTTGTTGAAGACCAAGTAAATCTATGTTTACTTTCTGAAGTTGAACCTAAATCAGTGATTGAGGCATGCAAGGATAAATATTGGATCAAAGCTATGGAAGAAGAATTATAGCAAATTGAGAAGAATCAGACTTGGGAACTTGTCCCAAGACTAGCAAACTAAAATATGATTTGAACTAAGTGGGTATTTGAAAACAAACTAAATGAGAATAAAGAAGTGGTAAGGAACAAGGAAAGGCTTGTGTGTAAAGGCTACTCACAAGTTGAAGGAATAGATTTTGAGGAGAAATTTTCTCCGGTGGAAAGAATGGAAGCTATCAGGATGTTTTTTTTGCTTTAGCAGCACATAAGGATTTCAAAGTTTATCAAATGGATGTGAATTTTTCTTTCTTGAATGGAGAACTGAAAGAAGAGGTATACATAGAAGAACTAGAAGGATTTTAGTTATCAGACAAACCAGATATGGTATATAGATTGAAGAAGGCATTATATGGTTTGAAGCAAGCTCCTATAGCTTGGTACACAAGGTTGGATAAGTATTTGATACAACAAGGATTCAATAAAGATGCCATAGATAGAAATCTTTACTTTAAGGTTGAAAAAGATCAAATCTTGATTGTGATTGTATATGTTGATGACATAATATTTTGAGGCAATGAAGCTATATGCAAGAAGTTTGTAGAGGAAATGCAAAAATAATTTGAAATGTCTATGTTTGGGAAGATGAATTGCTTCCTTGGACTACAAATCAATCAAACAAATAAAGGTATTTTCATTTCACAATCAATGTCAAAGGCATGTACCCCTATGGTTACTAGTTGCAAGCTAGGTAAGAATGATGAATCTCCCAAGGCTGATTAGAGAAAGTATAGATCAATGATTGGTGGACTACTATATCTAACTACTACTAGACCAGATATCATGCATATAATTTTTCTTGTGGCTATATTTCAATAAGATCCTAGAGAGTCACATGTTGCAGCAGTGAAGAGGATATTCAAATACTTGAAGGAGACTCTGGATTATGTCCTATGGTATAGAAAAGATAGTGATTTTACTTTGAGTGCTTACACAGGTGCAGATTGGGTTGGTTGTGTGGATGATAGGAAAAGTACAAGTGGTGGTGCATTCTTTCTTGGATGCAAATTGGTGTCATGGATAAGAAAGAAAGAAGATTCAATGTCTTTATCTACTGCAGAGATAGAGTACATTATAGCAACATCTTGTTGCACATAAGTGTTGTGGATGAGGTAAACATTGAAGGATATTAGGGTGATATATGATGAACCAATTTCTATATTCTATGATAAGAAAAGTGCTATAAATATTTCAAAGAATTCGGTAATGCATTCAAGGAAAAAACATATCTCAATCCGATATCACTTTTTGAGAGAGAAGGTTGTAGAGAATGAAGTTAAACTTTAGTATGTACCTACAAAAGATCAAGTTGCTAATATATTCACTAAGTATCTTCCTAAGGATACTTTTGAGTATCTCTGGGAGAAGTTGGGGGTTATTGCCCCTTCCTTCTTTAAACTAGATGCATAAGGAGATGCATCAATCCAGTGGATTTCAAGATTCATTCCTTGGTCTAGATTGATGTTGGTGGCTACCTCTCAGAGGGAGTAGGTAGTAACATTGTTCATTATTGTATTCAGGGGGAGTGTGTGATCATTATGCAATGGTTTCTGATTGGTGTAGTATGGTGTGTACTCCTAAGGGAGAGTATACTAAGCAGTTAAGAAAAGGCTATTGTAGAGAACATGTTAGAAGATTGTTTGATGTCAAAGGTGAATCATAAAGTAAAGAAAATATTTTTTTCCTTTTCCATTGATGTCAAAGGGGGAGAGAGAGTCATGTGAAAAATAAGATTGTCAAGGGGGGGGGGGACGGGGGGGAAATCATGTAAAAAATGTTCAGTTGTCAGTTGAGAAAGGGGGAGAGAATAGTATAGAAAGATAGAGTGTGAGTAATGAGAAAAGAGAAAAGGAAATAGGTATGTAGCAGAGCTGGTGTGTCTTTGATTGTTTTTCCATCAATGACAAAGGGGGAGATTTTTGCAAGTATGAGAAAATTGGTGTTTAATGAGAAAAGAGAAAAGGAAATAGGTATGGAGCAGAGTTGGTGTGTCTTTGATGGTTTTTCACATCATGTGTTGCCATCAATGACAAAGGGGGAGATTGTTGCAAGTATGAGAAAATTGGTTTTTTCATCGATGTCAACAAGCTTGTGTTGTCATTAGTGTTAACTATATGAGAAGAAGATTGTTGCAAGAGTATGTGTAGCTTTTTTATGCTTTGATTAGTTGCATTATGTTCTCATTAGTAAGCTACTAGTTTCAAACTACAGTGTTTCTTTGATAAGATTTTGTCTATGGTTGAGGAAGTGATGGAAATGATGAGGATGTGTTCTTGGTGCTTGTTTTTCAAGTTCTTTTGAGAAAATTTGATAAAAAGAGGAAATAGTGAGTTGTAGTGTGTTCTAGGTTGAAGAGTAGTGTTCTAGTGTTGCTTTGCATTTCTTCTAGGTGGAAGATCTACCTATGCATTTCATATATGTTGATCATAGGTGTTTAGAGGTGTTGTATCCAAAATTTGGTGTGTTGGATCGTTGTGCAGAAGAAGTTGTGTTCACTAGTGAGTGAACAGTGTATTGCAAAGGTGTTTGGGAAAAATGTTTTTGCCCCAAGTTTCTTTTCAGTTTGGTTTCAAGTCTTACGGATTTGAAGGTGGGTTGATGGTGTTGGTATCTTTCTTCAATCAATTTTTTTTGAGGTTTGGTGCTTCGAAAGTCAGTTTCTTAAGTAGCAGTGTATGGAAGAGTTGTCTAAATGTACCGTGTGTGTACATTCTTCAGGTGAAAGTTATTGTGAAGGATTATGTTGGATTTCAGGGTGTTTGTGGAATATTCTAGATTTTTCTTAGGTGACATTTGTTATTCGCAAGTTGTTTTTTATCAAAGGAAGCATGTACTTAAAATTTTAATGGTGTTTAAATGGGTAATGACTGACCTTGGTGTTTACACTAATTGTGGTGGATGTTTATTGTGTATAGAAGTGTGTTGTAGCATGTTGTTATAGATTTGGGTCCCAAATAAGGAGTAGTGTAGTTTTCCTTCACTTCTATTCGCCATGAAAGTATTTTGGTGGTGACCTAATTTGAATTTGCATGATTGAGGTGCATAGCCAACCTTTGAGAATAGTTTCAAGGTTAAAGATGGTATAAATAAGAATTTATTTATTGAGGAATGTGAAGATAGTGAAGTATGATGCAAATTTTAGAGTGTTAGGGTGTGAATTTGAGAAGTGCAGTGCGAGCTTTCATGTGTTAGATTACTAGATGTAGTGAGCAGAAGGTCTCTACAATTCTTCAGTAATTATACAAAGGTGTTGGTGATGTTATGGTGGATTTCTTTGTTGCATTGAGATGGATTTCTCTCTATAACATTCTTCTTTATCTTCTTTTCTACTATGGCAGTGAGCCTCTATTTCTTTTGGAAGTGAGCCCTATTGCATTCAATATTGAAGTTACTTTATATTTTGAGTTAATACTCACCATGGTTTTTCCCATCTTAGGTTTTCCATGTAAATATGGTGTTCTCTTGTTCATGGTATTGATTAGGTTTTAGTTTCTATTATTTTATTTTAATGCTAAATCACTATAACAGATTAAGGGTTAATTGAATGAATGCAAATCTGAATGTTTGTGAGGGTTTTGAATTTTTAAGGTATGATTGATTCACCCCCCATCTCAGTTGTCTTGTGCATTCAACACATTCAACTATCACAAGAACATCTACACAATAGGGAGTCAATTATAGTTTAATTTGTTAACTTATATGCTTGCTTAACTTATTTTGCCCAATCTTGAGTCTTTTGTTTGATCTTTGTGTTTTGGTTTTATTAAAATTTCCATTCGCATTGGGCACAATTTTATTTCACACACCTACAATCAAGTTTATTATGTTCCCTAAATATCTCAAATATGAAAATTAAATATCTATGCTAGCACCAAATTTTCTAACACCACTTTATAATTTGCAAAATAGGTGATAACCCAAGATCTAGTGTGAGAAATAAAAGCTACTAAAATATAAACACAAATGATTTTTAAAAAATTGAAATAAAATTATAAAATTACTCTCTAAGAGAGTAAATTAAATTCTCATGAAGCAAAATAACATTAGGAAATCATAACAACATGAATTTATAAGATGCAAAAGGATCCACAATAAGCTAGGAGAGTGAGTATTTATAAACTAGGTGAGAGAGGGAGGTATAAAATATAACCAATAGGGAGAGTACACAAAAGGTGTCCAAAGTAAATATAACTCTTGTGGAATATGTTGAAATTTTAGACCTCTCACACTAATACTCACTTTATTAACCTACGAAAGCTTAGTTGAAAATTATAGGAAAAACCTAGATAATATGAAAATAAATACATACTAGGAAAATAAAAACCTACAATAACATGTCTAAGTACGAGTAACCCTTATGGAACCTATCATAAAGATCAGTAGGCTCAAGCACCATAAGCACACTAGCATTTGTCTCTCCATCTTATCGCTACATTGACCTCACTAGTCAATACCATAATCAACTCTTGTAGGAGCTGAAAATTAGATCACAATCCAAAATCACTTGCAAAACAAAATATGACCTTCCACAAGAGAGTATGGAAAGATAATATTTTTATTGGTATGATTTATTTATAAATGTACAAGAGCCTTTCTTAAGTAGACAATGTGAGAGATAGGATTAGACAATATTATGACATGTGATTTAATCCTACAACATGAGACAACTAACTCAACTAATATTAAATGACCTAGGACTCAAGAATAAAATTCCAAAAGATAAGATAGGATCTAAATGATAACTAAGACTTCTAGAAGGATTTGTAGGACCTAAGTAAGCTTAACATGTGAATAGGACCTACTAGAGGACTAGATAGGTAAAAGACATATCTACACCAACACCCCCCTTAAGTGCAACTTAGGGAGGAACAAACCAATACAAATATTGTAAGGATTGCAAAGATGGGTCCTAGAAATAATTCTATGTTAGGTACCCATTTACAAATGATCTCTCAAAAATGGATAAAAGGAGAATAACCTAGTAGGAGAAAACTCCTCTCTAAAAGAGAGAATGCATGAAAATAATCATGTACAAGTGATAGAAGAAGTGATGAAAGGAGGAATTATCAAAACCTCCAAGGACTAAATCCATCACAAAGATACAATCAATAACCCCCATAAGAGGGAAAGAGAGAGGATACATATCCCCTCACAATGTATAGTCTCGTACAAAAATGGTAAGTGTGTGGAGTCAAAAAATGATCCAATGTTGACAAACAACTTGTCTCCCTTTCAAAAGAAATAAAACCAAGTATAGATGTAGTAATTCTTCCCATTTTAGATAGGAATTGATAGGAAGAAGCATGCATATGTATGATGATGTCTCTAAATTTTTCTCATGTTTCGCCTTGTCCATAATAGATGATGATGCCACAATCAAATCAAGTGCGTGCCTAATCAAAGAAGAAGGTGTCAAAATAGGACTTTGTGGAAAATGATGTTGAAAAATATCTAAAGACAGTGATGGTTTGACAATATTAGCATAATGACTCTCATCAAATAGGAGAGATAACCCCTCAAATGTGTCCTCCAAATCTGAAATGTGAGACTCCACCAACAAGTCTAAAATACCTGTCAAGAAACCATCCCACAAAGATATATCTGAAATAATTCGACTTACCTACTTGCAAAGAATCAATGGAATCTTTCAAAGAAGAAACTTTGAATTCTAATGAAGTAAAAAAATATGGATAATCATGTTGAACATGAATGATGGAATTCTCAATCAATGAATCTACACAAGGAATCAATGAAGGTGAAGGCACAACAATTATCTTTGATGGAGAAGGAGCATATGAAGAAACCTTGTCATTATCTTCTGAAGATTCAAAGTACTCCAAAGAATCAAACTTCTGAATAGTATCATAGTCATAGGGTATCATTCCCAAGATATGAAGACACAAGACAGTCTGAAATAGGATCATCTGGGAGTGGCTAAGTATCATGATCTCCATATATCTCCCAAATTTTAGTCCAAAGAGAATGAGGACACTCAAAATGATCAAGAACATTCAAAATTTTATCATTTGCATGCATAGAAATAACTCCTAAGACATTATCCCTTTTGCAATTCCAATAAAATTTCTTACTAGGCATACCTAGATGGGGAACAAGACAATACAAATATGGCAACATATGAAGCCAAAAAATATTTCTTATGATGTCATCTCTCTATTACTTATAGTTTCCCCTTTTCAAGATGATCGAATAAGGATGGAATTAAAAACCAATAATAGATTATGGGAGATCTCCAAAATTACAAAGACATCAACCTTCAACAACAAAAAAGAAACCCCCAAACATGATGAATATTGCAAATGAGGCCTTACAAAAAAGATAGAATTTCTCTAGGTGTTAGGATGTCTAAGTAATGAGTCACAATGTGATATTTGCAAATAATGAATAAAATTTACCTAGGGATAAATCTGGAAAAGTGTATGGACATCAAAATAGAGCTCTTTAATACCTTTTTGATCTCGTAAAAAATCTAAAAAATGAAGATCCAAGAAAAACGTTATGAGCTTCGAGGTCCAAATGGGAGATCTGACTTCAAATAGCAATAAAATATTCTAGAAGTAAAATCTGATGATGAAACCTACACCACTAGAAAGTTCTCAGAACCAACTTTTGGACATTATCTTGTTTTCCAAAATTTAATACCCAAGTCAAAAGTTATGGAAATTTTAAAAAACTTACCCAATTAAGGCTTGAGGAGCCAAAATTAAGCCCCCTAGGGATTGGTAGGTGGTCACCCTATGTGACCAAAATTTTATGCATTAGGCAGAGTGTTGGTATGATATTTGTTTAACCATCAACTTTAAAACAATACTTCGTGATAGTCATTTGGCCATCAAATTTAAGATAGTTTCTCAAAAAGATAAAAATTGCCAAAAACATTTTTTGTCAAAATATGAAGTATTTTATATGAAAATGGTAGGGGGGCGGCCTTCTATATTCAATGGAAAGGTCTATTATGACCGAAAATTCTCCAAAATGTACTTGCAATACAAAGTCACAAAAAAGGAAACCCCAAATCTGGTATTTTTATCAAGTTTTTATGATTTTGTAGGTCATCATATGGTGCAAGAGAAGAGCATACTCAACTTTTCAAGATCCGCCAAGATTTTCAATCTAGCAATAGCTCATCCACAAAATTACCCTCAAATATGAGAAGGATTTTGTAGATCTGAAGCTTTCATACCATGTAGGAGCTAAAAATTAGCTCACATTGCAAAATCATGTGCAAAACAAAAGATAACCTTCCACAAGAGATTATGGCAAGATAATAAATTTCTTGATATGATTTATTCACAAATGTACAAGATCCTTGATTAAATATACAAGGTGAGATAAGATTAGACAAGATCATGGCATGTGTCTTAATCCTATAACTTGAGACGACTAACTCAACTAATATCAAATGACCTAGGACTCAAGAATTAATCACCAAAATATAAGATAAGATCTAAATGACAACTAAGACTTCTAGAAGGATTCCTAAGACCTAAGTAAACTTAACATGTGAATAAGACCTACTAGAGGACTAGATAGGTAAAATATATATTTAGACCAACAACTCCTCTATTTTGCTACAAATCACATCCACTATTCCTCACAAGTGGAAATAGTAGCCTTTAAGAATAAAATGATGCTAAGCTTCATGGAAAATGTTCCTTTAGGGTTATGTGTTAGGGTAGACATCACCTCCACCCATACTAATGATTCTACATTTTAGTCATCATTAATTTATTTACTTTTTAAGGCACAATAATGTTACAAAATTAGGTTGTTTGGGTAAGGAAACAATGGTCCATTTACACATGTCTAGATTATAACTCTAGATATTTTATATTAATATAATATATTTCATTTTTGTTAGTTTTTATTATACGTAAAATAAGTTTTGGAGGGGTCACAAAATGCTTTATACTTTATAGTAAATTAACCAACAACAAAAGCATAGCTAGATAGTAGCAAAATGTTTGCCAAAGTGAACTCAAAGTAAGAAAAAGAACAACTACAATAAAAGTAGGAAAAAAAGTGTAGACGGACTAACTATAGGTGCTTCAGATTTTCAACAACTTCCATCTCCTGCTGATAAAATTATTCTTGTAATTTGGTGAAGTCCATTAACTCTTTATTTTCACCTTCAAATGATTTCTTCTTGCTGGCACAGGTTCTAGTACTTGGACCATCGTGATCATTTTTTATTAGCTTTGTCTATCTCCTGTACAATTTGGCCTTCACGAAGATCTTTGAGTTTTTTAGTTAGGATTTTAATGTATGCAAAACTATTTCAAACAGTGCACTTACTTGAACCACATGTTCATTGATTTTAATTCATCTTCCATGGCAACCACCCTATCATTGATCTTCTTTTTCCATCTTTTCATAGCTCTCGTCCCTACCTTACACTCATTAGTAATTTTAGATAGATCCTTCTCAAGGTAAAAGTACAAACCTGTGTCACACTTTATAAAGGAATCTACCAACACAAACAAAAATTCTCATCTTCAACTGCATAAAAGTGGTCTTTATGTTTTGAATTTGAAAATGTTGTAAATTAATGAAATGTAGAACTCTCAATGAAGTTTATTCTTGTAATTTTTCAAAAAATATATATATTTTAATAATTTTTTATAAATTTAAGAGAAAATTTTGAATTGCTAAAATTTTTAGGAAAAAGTGATGTTGAGTTGACGTCAAGAAAAAAATAGAAAATAATTTTATTTTCTCCAGAGTTTTTTTCCAAATAGATAACTTCAATACCTAGTGCATGGAAAAAAAATAAATTTTTTTGATGTATATTTCCTCCTAATAATGTTTTAAAGTCAAACGTACCAAAAAAAATTATTTTTTATTTATCACCCAGGGGTATCCCCACGACCCAGCCTAGCGATTCCTGATCGACCTTGCCTTGGTCTTACTTTTTTTGTCAAGTTTTGGGGTATAGAAGAGGTGAGTTGAGGCGAGACTAGTCCCCTGGAGGTGCGGACCATAACTGACACGACCCAACACCGGGTATCATCCGGGGGAGAGAATCAATCTCGGGACCTACATGGGACGAACCCAAAGCCCTTAACCAACTACGCCCTCGTTCGGGTCATCAAACGTACCCAAATTTGATAGTATTCATTTGACATCAACTATTGTCTAATTTTTTATCATTTTCAAAAAATAAATTATACCCTTTTGAAGAGGATTCTCTCCTCTAGTGCACATACATTTTGCAAAAAAAATTAATACGTTTTAGTTTTTTTTTTCATTTCTAATCAGCCTCATTTTTTATTTTAACAACCTACTTGCATTATTTAAAATAAAAAAAACATATTAAAACTAATCAAAATATCAAAAAATATATATATTTGGATTTTTGACTCTGAGCTCTACAAAAGTGTATTTTTAGTTTTTTGAAAAAAATTCATTCTGACTAAAGAAATATCATGTTCCAGTGGAAATTTTTAGAAATTTCTGAAAAAAGATGAGGTGACTACCAACAAGGATGCCACATAGACAGTTTTGAGTGAAAGGGTTCGACCAAAACCCTTTGGCCTAAAATCCTTTCAATCAAAAACTCACATATAAATTGAGTCGTATTTTAAAGTGACAAAGGGAAAAAATTTATTTTGTAGTTTCAGAAAAAAGAGTTGCTTGAAACCCTATGTGCCACATATAGGCCACATAGTTTTGGGAAAAACTGTTTCGACTGAAATAGTTTAGGTTGAAACTGTTTTGTTCAGAACTATTTAGTTGGCTGAAAGTGTGACATAGGTTTGTGCTTTTACCCCTCAACTCTCTCAAGTTATGAGATTTCTTCACATCCCTAGACAAAATACTAAAATTTGAGTCCCTTGTAATCTAGTTCTAGCCTCCAAATTTCCTATACAAATTATCCAATTTGATGTTGAGATGATTTATCTACACATAAAACCACTTGGTCATAAGGTGTTGAGATGAGACAACCTCCTTCACCATTCCTAGGATACCCATCAATTCATCACAATTAGAAGCCTTTGAAACAAGCTTAGGAAAATCCTCAACAATGTCAAGGGTGGGATCCAAAATTACATAGAAAGGGACCCCAACTTCCACCTCCATCATGATGGACTTCCCTTTTCTATTGTCTTTTGAAATGGAGTTTTCTTCTTCATCACCACCCTTGACAAGATCTTCACCACTTATTATTTAAAACAATTTTAATATTCTAATAAGTTTAAACATTTATAATAAGTATAATATTTCCCTCCCTATATTTTTTCTCTTAATATTATTAATATTTTTTATAACACCCCTAATATTATCAATAATAATTCTACTATTTAATTTCTATATTAGTTTTTATATCGATTTTATTATAATTATTAATTGATATTATAGTTATAATCGGACATTTATTAAATATATTTTAATAACTTAATATAATTTTTGTCTTAATAACTTTTAAATTCATAATACCTACACTATAATTTTAATTTTTACAATTCACATTTGAATTTTTTTAATAATTTATATCATTGTGACAAATATTATAACATATATAATTATAAAAAATTTAGTCATACCTCATATCATCTAAATATCAAAATAATTCTTAACATATTTATACCAATTATACAATTCCATCCATCTATTTTTGGTATATCACTTTTTTTGAAGTACTTCCTTGGGGCTTTTGATCTATGTGCCTCTCTCTCATATTTTTCTTCTTTTTAGGGTCTAGTTTTGTAATATAATTAATATTTTATTTTTCATGTTGATGGATTATGGATTGTTATATGAAATATTGTTGCAAAAAACTCAAATAGAAAAATTTACACACTCTGAATCATCTTCACAGATTATGAAAAAAAAACATGCCTACTAACTTGGAACTTCACAAAGCAAAGATTAGAACACAAATTTTAGAAATCTTGGAACTTCTCGGAGTAAAGATTGTAATTTCGTGAGCACATAATATTTCTTTAGATTTTATCTCAATACCCACTAAAAAAATCATAGACAAGCTTTAAAATAATTCAACATCAATGCTTACAAAAATCAAACCATTAGTAAAACATCAAATACTCCTTGAACCGACTTTACCTTATTAAATTATTGATTTTACTAACCAACTTTATCTTCACATTTCATTGTTTGGTTGCCTAAAAAATTATATAAAAAATAAAGTATTAAATACATTTATATACTTTCCTTATCGTTTTCATGTATGTAGCTTAATATATTATTTTCAGGACTAAATGTGAATGGATAGATTGCCGTGTAATCTTTTCTTAATTATCAAACAAAGATTTGTATGTTGGGAACTAATCATGCACAATAATCATGTTTATTCTTTTAATTTGAAAGGAATGATTTCTTTTGTGGGTGCCCAATTCCAAGGCTGTATTTTTGTTTATTAAAATAATTATTTGAGAGTTATAATTTGAATCATACCAAAAGTTTCAAAGATAATGATAGTGTGTGCATAGAATGAAGATTTAGATGGATATTATATAATATATAAATATAGTAAATGATTACAATGATTGACTTTAACTTGGGTGTCATATCTCTAATCAAAGGAGTGGTCGAAGTGGATAACAATTCACTCCCAAATTTATCTGTTCAGACAGACAGATGGTCGAGTGGAAATAGAGAGTAAATAACATGATATGTTTATTGAGGTGTGGAAGGAATTATAGAGGCAGCTTTTGGAAAATTGAAGTTATTGATTTTTTAAATAAAAAGAACAAAAATATGATAAGATTGGGATTGTGTATATAAAGAATATAAGTATATAATGTGAGAGGTTTGGTCAACTTTGTCACATTGTTTTATCGTAAAAATGAAATTATTTAGTTATAAAAGTTTTTATAGTTTTTTTTTTTAAATTGTCAATTATTATATATGATGTGTAATGATAAGATTTGCATATATTATTTTTCATTTAATTTTATGTGAACAAATGTTTCAGTACATTTACATATCAATAAATGACACAATCTTCTATGAAGTTGGGCTTATTCCCCAAGTTTTTATCCATCTCTATGCACACACATCTTCACATGTCTAGTCTATGCCTTATTCTTATCTACATATTCTAATACATTGACTTTAGCTTTGTGTCTCTATTTAGCCATTGTTCACTCAAATTTGACTATTTTCCCATCTAAATCATTTTTTCAGTTGTAGGATTGAACCCCATAGTTGCAAACTTAACCCTTTCCTTTCTAAAATATAAAAATCAAATTTAACCAATTGTCCTCCTTTATTTTCTTGCCTTAAGCTAACTATGTAATACCCTTCCGTTTTGATTCTTGTTCAAGTTGTTTTATGCTATGTTTGGTTGCAATTACTTTGATACTGGATACATTTGGTTATGATGTTTTGATCGTTACTATTGAGTGACAAATATTATTGTGGGATGTAGTTATTTGATTATTGTTTCACTTGCATAATGGATTAATGTTGTTGTAGAGTTAATATGAGATGTTATTATGAGATTACTGGATTATGATGGAAGTGTCAGTTTCGATGAGTGTATTGGTGAAGATGACGAGTTTGCATCACTCGCTTGCGAGCGCCCTGCGAATCCGTAATTCTTTCCTCACGGTGTGTATTATATGCTGGATATATTGTATGATGTTGTTTACTTGGTTGCAAGATTGCAGGTACATGACATCGACTCCACCTGGTTTCACAGGTTTGAGCGTGTCGATCCAACGGTTAAGTTGAATGGGAGATAGTAGCTAGGTAACATGTGTCAAGTTTACACCCTAGCCTTAGTGTGTCATCAGTTGTGTGTGTCGAGTTATTGTCTGTCTTGTTTTAATGTTATTTATTTCTGAAGCATTCTTGATTTGGAAATAGATATTTAGAATAATTGCATTTAAATCATGTTGATGGTTATTTAATTTAAATAATGCAATGTGGATAAAAGTTTATATTTAAATTAATTAATTATATTTAATTTATTTAATTAATTAAATTTAATCCAAGGGGGTTGAATTTAGTTATTAAATAATTAAATTAATTAATTAAGCGTGATGCAAGAGAATGAAAGGAAATAAAAGAATTGAAATTAATTTTGGAATTTAATTTAGACGTGTGGGAATTAAATTAGAAATTGTAATTAAATGTTTATTTGGGAAATTGGTTGCAACTTTGGAAATTAATTTATTATTTGAAATTGCATTTTAAATTGAAAGTGGGTTTTTGAAAAGTGAAATGAAATTGAAATTGAAATTGGGAATTGAAAGTGAAATTGAAATTGAAAATTGAAATCAATATCTAATTTGAATGTAATGTGAATTAGGGTTGTAAATATTGAAATTGAAATTGAAATTGAAATATCTAATTTGCATGTAATGTGAATTAGGGTTGAATTAGGTATTTTTGATTTATAAAGAATACATGTTTTAATTTTAGGGAAGAAAGTTTTTAGAAAAATACATTTTTACAGCAGGGAAGAAATTTTGGAAAATTTGCACAAGGGTTTGAAGAAAGTTTGATTGTAGAATTGATTGAAGGAAAGATTGTTTGCATTTGTTGGATTTTGGATTGGATTCATTGGAGGATTGAAAAAAATTCAGGAAATCTTTGGAGGAGGCTTGCATCAGAAATTCATCTCTTCCTGTAGCTTCTTGTACCAGGTTTTCCTCTTTGTGTTTTATTGTTCTTGATTGTTTTTCTTTAAAATAGTAATGATTAAAGATTTGTTTGTTAAATCTGTTTTAGAAAATAAATTTGATATTAGAGGAAAAGAATTAAACAAATTTACAGCCTTTGCTTGTGAAAATTCTTGAGTGAAAATTGTGAAAACTTTAGTTGAACTTAAATTATTTGGAGAAATTGATTTTATTGTTATTGAAATCAAACATAGAGATTGAACAATGCATTTAGAATGTTTTTAGAAAATGAAACCCTTTGTTATTATTAAAAATCGGATTTTAAAATCTACAGTATAGTTATATTTTCATGGTAAAATGGTCTGATTGCGTCGCCTATAACTTTACTTTCACAAACTGGGTTTTCAAGAAATTTAAAGGGTTTTTGCATTTTGATATTTTCTTAACCTTGTCCAAAAATCGCAAATACCTAGATCGTAGTTTTTAAGTTATGCTTGAAACATGAGACTGCTGTTAAATTATTTTCCCATGGCTGTTCTGAAAATAAAATAATAATAAATTGATATTTATAAATATTAATATTTTATGTATTGTTATTATAATATTAAAATATTATTTAATAATATTTTATATTATAATTTATAATACTAAAGTATTATATTTATTTATATTATTTTAAATAAATTTTGTATATTAGATTGGTGGATTTAAAATTATAAACATATGGGAAAATTATTGTTATTTTAAAATGGCATGTTAAAGTTTAATTGAAGGAGTTAAATATTTGATTTAAAGAATGCATAATTTAAAATTGAATTGTGGAATTTAAATCCATATGTAAAAGGTCCAATTATTAATTTGATTTAATTGAAAAAATATATTTATATTTTGAAATATTGATGATAAAGGATATTTTATTTTGAATTAATCAATTTGATATTCTGCAAAGGATAGAAGATATGTTAATGATTAAATATATTTAAATATATTAATTTATATTTAGTAGATATATAGTGAAGGTATATATCCATTTAAGAGAATAAATAATATTTTATCTTATTTTATTCTGTTGTTTGCAAATTGGGTATTATTAGTGTTTTAAAAGAAATGATTAGTATGTGTAGAAAATGTATAGAGAAAGATATTTTTTAATAGAAGTAATTACTTGATTTAAAAGAAAATATTTATTTTGTTAATATGATTGAAGAAAATATATTGAAATGTATATATATATCCATGAGTATTTTCAATCAGTATTTACCTTGTTTTATTTGAGTGCGTGTAATTTAACTTTGCATGAAGAATTTAAATGATAAGTTTTGAATGTATGGTCAAAATTGATAAGGAAAAGGATATTTAAAAATATTGAAGAATTATAGAAATATTTATATTTAAATGTTTGTTTTAATTATGAGATTTAATTATAAACAATATGAATGTGTGGCCAAATAGACAAGCCAAAAGATATTTTTATACATTGATGAAATTGCATGTTTTTAAATAGATAGTTGATGAGATATAGAAACCAGATAGAAAATTGAAAAAGGTTGTTTACAATAGTGTTAGGTTGCATTAGAAGTAAATTTAGGAACTAACTATATTGAAAAAGGCAAATAGTTATTATGTTTTATTTAGTTCCATAGAGTAATCTAGCCATTGTGAATGGAATATTAATGGTGTCTATATAATATGGAGCATATATATATATATTCAGTGTAAAATTCATTATCATATTTTATTTTAATGAGATGCATGCAATATATTATTGAATAGAGATTTAAAAATGGATTGATTAGTGTATATGGAAAATGGATAGAGAAACAATATATTATTATATTAAAGTGATTGAATGTTTTAAATAGAAATTGAATGAGATGTAAGATTTGGTTAGGAAATGGAAAGAGTTTACTTGCATGGATTTGTGTCGATTTAAAAGTAAATTAAGAAGTTGTTTTATTGATGAGGCAATCAATTATGTTGTTTATTAATTTCTATTTAGATTAATTGAATCATTGTGATTGGATTATGAAAGAGATATGGATTTAGTATATCCAAAAGTAGTATCTTCCTCATGCTTATCTTAAAAGATTTAATTCTTTGTATTCAGTAAAGGGAAGTAAGTTTAATTGTTTTAAATTTCCAATAATGAAAAGAGAAATAGGGGTTATGATTATTTTAGATGATCTACTTATCATGTCTTTGACTTTGTCAACACTACCTATTGAATGAGTATGGATTTAGGAAATCCAAATATTAGATTTGATTGATGACTTGAATGCTTTTGTTGCTATGTCGTCAAGTTACATTGTTGGTTTTGGGATTTAGTGTTAGTCCTAAATTATAAGTCTTCCAGAAGAACTTAGAGGATAAGGGTTATTGAATCTTTATGTCATCCAGTTGTTTTCCCTTGGGTAGTGCATGGCGTCTTTTCAGTTTTACCCGGTTTTCATGAACGGGGATGTTTGCACCTCCTTGGTTTAGGAGCGGATTATGGGATCCATGTCTCCTTGTATGGAGTGACATTGTTATGTGGTTTCATCTTGTTGCCTCTCGTGAAAGGAGTGGACTATGTGTTGTTACCTCCAAGATGTTTGGAGTGAGATCTTTTGTACCTCTTGTGAAAGGAGTGGACTATGTGATTGTTGCCTCCAAGATGTTTGGAGTGAGTTTCTATTATTTGTATCCTCCTTGTGTTGGAGTGGATTATGATGCCTAGTTGGTATGCACTTATGGTTCCCTTGGTGGATTGTTTGAGTGTGTGTTATCGAATAGAAGAGTGGCTTCTATTAGGCGCTAGAGCCCAAAGAGGTAAACTGGATAACCTTCAGGAGTGATTTAAACAAGTGATAATTAAAATAATGTACTTGGAAGATTAGGACTAACTTCTCACATTAATCAAAATAATTTAATCCTCACTCATAGACACAAGGGCTTGTTTAGACTTGGGATGAGTGAGAAGGCCTTGAATGGCAAGATCAACTATCTTGCTCTTGCGAGAGGTAGTTGATTCTGCATGTGTGAGTATGAGTGCTGGGATTTGGTTGAGGCCACCAGGATTACTTGTGCCGGAGCCTATGAAGAATGCCTAGAGGAGATCTCATGACAAACCTTGCGATGACACTCTATCTAGGACAACTGTTGTTAATTATTTTATGTGTATGGTTATTTGAACATACTTGATCTACTTTATATCTGGAAGCAATGTGACCTATGTCAGTGATGTTGGAGTTGTACTTGTATTGTACTTGATTTGTACATGTATTGTATTTGATTTGTATTTGAGTTGTACTTGATTTGTATTTGAGTTGTACTTGATTCATACTTGTATGGTGAATGAGTTGTACTTGTTGATGGCATTTATTTGGTTATGTCAGTTTGAGTTAATATGAGTCTGCCTTTGGTTAGAGGTAGTAGAATATTTGTCCATGTTACTTTGTTACTATCTCCTAGCATGGGGGGTGGGCCTTTGGGTACCACATTGGTAGGGTGGAACATGCACCAAAACCGTTGGGTCCCCATCTATCTTTAGTACTTGGTGGCGAGACATTCAGATGGACAGCTCATGGTTCTTGTTGTATTATCTTGCATTGTAATATTTTAATTTGTATAAGTTATTTTATTCCTTTTATGATTATGAGGTGAAATTTTGTAATTGTAACCTTGAGTACTATTGCCTCATTCTGAGAATGAGTGATGTATCTATTGGATTAAGATAATGTTTATGAGATTGTATCTTGGTTGATTATCTTATTATGTTATGTGGTATTCTTATGATGTATGATGTTTATATCATAAAGTTCATAAGGCTATGGTTATATGTAATATGTATGTGTGGGTTTAAGTAATCCTAACCTTGTAGCCTTAGAGGTTGTTGTTAACTAGTAAGTGAATGTGTATGTTAAATGCACTTTAAAAAAAAAAAAATTGGTTCGCTTATGATGTTAATTGCAACTTCCTTTAAGGTTACTTGGCGGGGCATTACAAACTAAGCACACATTTTATGAAATGTGATATTGTGTGCTAGTAATTCAAAACATTCAATGCATTCATTCTAACATGATCTAGAGTTCACCATTCTTCTTTCATTCTAGAGAATGTAAAAATAAATCAATATAAAAACATTTGGATTTGGTTCCCTATAAGGAGTAATAAATCTCCATATGTTCATTCTAGGGACCTTGCCTATTGCCTTTGAACTTTTGTACACATTTATGGGAGTTGACGGAGGAGAACCCATCTCCTTTGCAACAAAACAACCATCCTTCTTGGGTATTTGAAAATACCACCAATGCTCAAATATACAAAAAGAAGCAAAGTACAAGAAGATTATCTTGGTGAACAACAAAGAAAAGTTTCACATTGCAAAGGGTCAAGTTTGAACTTGGAGGAGAAATTTGTGCCCTCACACTTGACCTAGATTCATAGTCTTGATCTCAAATAGAGAATGGATTCAACACAAGTCTAGAGCACTTTGTTGGCAAAGAAGACCTATTTCCAGCTTTGAGATATCCAAATTCCAAGGTTACATCAAAATTATCCATCATCAAGTTTAGAGATAAGTGGCATTATCCTTCTTTGTATATACTCTCCTTAACGTATTGTCACAATTATCAAATTTATCATTCAGAATATCAGTATTTAAGCTAGGTTGATTTGTGCTTATTAGCTACATTTGTTTATACTCTAGATGAACCCCAAGGAATGTCTTTATCCTTTACAAGTTGTAAGAAAAATAAATGCGATCTAAAATTAAGTTTTAGAGGAAATCAATTAACTAGCATTGATAAACAAATAATAAAAAAATAAGACCTCAAACAACTAATTGTCTAGAGTAAATGCATAGAAATTAAAGGAATAAGGGTATTTAGCTCTTGGTTGATGTTAAATTGATTTTCTTGTAATTTTTTAATTTATTCACTCATGCATCAAAAAATTAGTGCCTATCTTTCTAATACATCAAAATCAATAAAAAAAATTGTCTAACAATAAGTGTTGTTTTTGTAACTATAGAAGTGATTTGTGCAATTGCATAATCGATTGCACAATTATAGATATGACCCATGCCCATGAATCCCAACTATAAGCTATAATGAGTTTCTCTAAATCTTATTACAAAATGCTTACCTTAATCCCTATAACCTATATGAACTATGATGTCTACATATTTCTCCCTTTTGTCAAACTCTTGGATACCAATTTAATGATTTGGTACAATTGATAAAGGCAACACAATCATGTAGTATGCCTACAAGCCATGCAAATATCAGTACTCTAAAGATAATGCAGTGAATAGTGAATTTTTCTTACTAAGTGCTAGATTTGTACTAAAAATATATTTTCTAAATGTTCTAAATGAATTACAGTTTGTTCTTAAATCAACAATTTAGTGTACAATTCATATATTTCACACTTTAAATTTGTTCATATCAATCAAACAAAGAGAAATATTTCAACTCAACATTTAAAAAATTGAAATGAATAATAAATATACAACTCACAAATTTAAACTAAAATTACAAATAAATAATTACAAATCAAATCTAAAATCTAAAAGAAAATAAAAATCAAATTTATGTAAACTCTTATATTATAAACCGACAAATCAAACTAAATCTAAAATGATGAAAAAAAGTCCAAAGGTACATAATTTTCACTATTATGTCGTTGAAGAATTAAACCCTATGATGACAAAAAAATATGATGATGACAAAACCTAATGATGACTTTTGCCTCCCTTTGACAGTAACGAGGTATACAACGAATCTATCAAGCATAGATGTCTTAATATATTCTTTTTATGTTTCCCAAATTGAAAAGGGAACCAAGAAACTTTTTTATGGTTCCCATCAACCCAAACTCTTGATATTTTAAACTAAGACCAAGCGGCATTTGTCCCCATTTAAATTGGCATAACAGCTCTCTAAAGGTGCTTCCAGTTTAGATGTTGACCAGTTTTAACAGGTAGACTGTACATGTTAGTTCTAATCTTTTCTTTGCTTATTTCTGTATGGGTTATTTAATATTTCAAAAACATTTCTGATTTATCAATTTAAATGAGATGAATTAATCTCTGATGTTCTTATAATTAAGTTAATAAAAATTCTGCTTGTACCATTATTCTTAGCTGGTGTGACCATTCAAGTTTGTAGGCAAGAAATTTCTTAAAATGGTGGGCCAATATTCAAATGGAGCACAGAATATACAACAGTCATATTTTATTGCCATTATTCATGCAGTAGCTTAACCAAATCTTTCTTAAAAGGTAAAAGAATGTGAATAGTCATATACATTGACTGACTGACATGCATTATTGACTATAAAGAAATATTAGATGGAGCCAGAGGAGGGTTATATTGCTCTAGTGAAAAGGACATGCAGGTGTGAAGAAGATTCTGCTCAGGGAGTAGAGAGCTGAGAAATGTGAAATTTATTGAAAAATTAAGGTTCACATATTTTAATAAAAGTATTTAGTTTTTGATTTAATAAATAACTGGTTGGGAGTTAATTTTTGTAAAGTAGTTTAGGGAGTTTTTGGGAAAGTTGTATGTAATGCAATGTTTAACAAGTATTTGCATAATATATTGTAAAACCCCGACACGGTAAATATTATATTTCCATTTTGATGTTCACTGTGCAACAATGACTTAATTCTGTAATATTTATGCCTGCAACCATTTTTCAATAGAATTAAGATCTGGGTTTGACTTCTACTTGATCCATGTTATACAACATGGTGTAAGAGAAGGCCTCTCTCAAAAGGAAACAGTGTTGGATATACTCCAGAAAAGTGGTAGAGTCCATGCTGCATTAAGAGAGTTGGAGGTTGTAATCCACTAAGAGTTGGAAAGCATCTGGAGGTATTGAAGGGTGCTACATTCTAAATCTTAGGTTGTCCATATTTTTAAACACTCCATAAAGATCAAATTTGAAGTGGGTTGCAGAGGCAAAGGAATATTTGCAATCTCTAGGGTACTATCAATATTTTTCTACTCTTGATCTTTGTAATCAACCAATGCTTTTTTTTAAAGAATCTTACTTATACAACTTTTACAGTGAAATTCGGTCATTATGGATTTTAGAGAACATGAAAGGGCTTCTTCGTTTCTCTGTTCTTTCTCCATATACAGAGGCAAGCAGTAGGTGCTTTCCCGAATTGGGAAATACTTCTTGGTTCAAATACTTCCTTTTGGGCATACTTGTTGTAAGAAGTTCCATAAAAGCCTCCTAGAGGATTTTGGGGCGAATCAGACAATCTTCCAACCACAAAAGAATGAACACGAATTAATAGTATTCAAGCCAAGGCATGTTTCCTAATCAACAACACTTTTAAAGTGGAGGCAGGCATCTTTTAAAGTAACTCAATGAAGTTGTGTTCCACTCCTCTTACTTGATTTGAAAAAAGAAAGCAAACAGATCAGACTGCCTTAAGACACATCTGATTAGGACTAGCATCAAGGATTAGCACATGAAATTGTAATTTTGTTTGTTCACAAACTCAGAGATGTTGCAATAATTTTTAATGTACAAATTTAGTGAAATTAATACTTACATCATACATTTATAATATTCACTAAATAATAACATATGAAACTTTTTCTCTAATACGATTGCTTACACAGTAACCAAAATAATTATTAAAACAGGGTATCTTAACCCCAAAGAAACCTTTTTATTAGGTGTCAAATCTACTGTGTAATGTGCAGAGTTCACACACAAGCAACCACAAGGGATAGTAGAAACTAAGAACTAGAAAAACAAGACTTATAGAGCAGTCTGCTGATAAGATTTAGTTCCCATTAGTAAAGCATGTTACCTATTCACTCCAGGCATGTAATCGTTTAGCTGAAAGCATGAATTGTATAAAATATTTTCAACAACACAAACTGGAATACAATCAGCTCCAAAAATGTTTACTTGCTCCATATCAATGCACTTTCTTCTTATCTACTTTGTCTTTAACATTACCAATTTGCCAATTCTGATTTTAGAACTTTTGATCTAAAGTTGCTCATCACATCAGTTTCAAGAGTACTGAGAATCAACAAAAACCAAGGATTTGCTTTCCATAAACGAGATACCATTTATTCATCTAACAAATGCAAGAAGAAATGCACCTCAATTCCATGCCATTATTGAGATAAAGCTAGCAAGACTTGCTTTTACATTTAAAGCTGAAACAAATATCCACTCAGAGAGCATATATGCATACAATAGTGCTCAATTCAACCTAAAGCTTGAAATGATTTCTCCACTGAGACAATAATTTGGGAAAAATCCATCTTTTTCCTGAATGTAGTTCAGGATAAACCAGATCAAGATGTGATAAGACAATACACAGAGATTGTATAAATAAGCAAGCACCTTGAAACCTTTACAAGTCATACAATATAATGCACCGGTGGGAAGCAAGACATAGTCTAGGATAATTCATTAACGTGCTTCGATTTTCCCAGGCCTGCTTCTCTGATTTCGCTAGGCAAAATATGCATGTAGATTGCTGTATCCAGTGTGGCTTGTAATAATGCTCAAATTGGCTAGGAATTCAAATAAGTTATAAATAGATTGATTGTCAGAAATATAATAATATATTGCTGGCCATTACTGGACCACATATCCAAGAGTCAAGAGTCATGTTTGGCATTCTTTTGGCACAAATCTGTCAGACCTTATGATGCCGGAGCCCAATCAGAAATCTTTTTGTCTTCTTCCGAGCACATATCTGATTAAAATCAAACAAATCAAAGCATAAGGTGACACCATGAATTTGACTTTTGTTTGGGATGCCATTAAGCACATATCTGCCACACCCTATGATGCCATAGCTTATCCAGAATTCCGGTTTTCTTGTTTCAAGCAAATATATGCTTCAAATAAGATAAATCAAACTAAATAACCTGATATATTCTTCTATAACCTCATATATATGGACAAATTTGGCAGTAATGTACAACCATAAATAGTCAGAACAAATCAGATTTTCATTTTTAGCATTCCACAACTGCACAAGCTGCTCCATTTTTTATATAAGGCAAGTCAGGCCCTCGCTGCCATTCCTGCAATTTGGTATCAAAAATAAGAACTAGGCCTTCTTTCAGTCCTCTTGTGCTCCTGCCGCTCCTCCTCAACAGATCATCAATGGTCCCCCCTACTTGGATAATATACACTAGCGCCCCAATTGCAACACAGCTGAACTTCAGCAAACTGTCCATCCTCAAAGGAGATGGAATAGGAGGTGGCTTAATCCTAGTCCAAGTATCATTGTCTGTAGCATATTTCCAGAAAGACAACTCAACTGCGTGGCTTGCCAACATATAAATACAAGATCCAACCACTGTACACGCAATCACACACCCACCCATGGGCAATGCCTTGGTTTTTAGCCAAGTATTTGTCTTTGGATCAAAGGAATCCATAGAACCCACATAAGCATAAGGTTGCACACATAGTCCATTCATATGACCAAACTTGAGTCCACCAATAACATAGAAAATCCCATTCACAGCAGCACCCAAACATCCATATCTCTTCCTAGGCATATTTGCTATGGGTTTCCATTCATCAAGCTCAGGAATGTATTGCTCTGCATCAAAAAGTGCCTCCCTACTAGAATCATTTCTAAGGGCACCACCTGCAACAAAGATCCTATTGGAAATCACACAACAAGCAAATTTCTTCCTTGGGCAAAGCATAGGTGCCCTCCTGATCAAGGACTTAGTCCAGGCATCATACACAATGGTACAATCCTCATTGCCTGAAGCTGGGCAGGGAACTGCTGCCAAAATGAAGATCTGCTGCTTCACAATGGCAGGCTGTGCATATAACAGTGAGTTATCAGCACTGTGGTAATCCAAAACCCATTCGTTCCCTCTAATTGAGTCCCCAGAGAAAAGCAAACCAGCCTTCCACTCACTATTGCTTTTGCAGTAAACAGCAGATGTGAGCCCTGTTCCTGCACCCCCAAATACAAATAGCAGGCTTTCTAATTTGCCTATGCTCCTACGAAGCTCATAATAAGAAGGGGACTTGAGTGCCTTGTAAAAACCAACTGAAACTAGCATTGAGGATTGGATTGATGATCGGGACAACCGTGCAAGGCATTCCATCAACAGATCATGTGGTAGAGATAAAACATTAGACTCTTCCTCTTCTTCCATGGTTTGTTCTAGGTCTTGCTCTGGATCTTCTTGTTGTTTTCTATGCCTATAGTAATGCTGCGGGGATTGAAACTTGGACAAGTAACAGGATTTCATAAATCTATACAGCCTTCGACGAGGATTCCTCCTGCGTTTTTCCATTATAATTTGATTGAATTTCATCAAAAACTTTTTACGAAAATACAACTTACCTTTTTTATCTTGCTTTCCTGCCCTGGCCGCATCCGGTCGACCACTGATTCTCCAGAACCAATTGCCGGGTTTCTTGCAATGCGGAGCACAGAAAGAGCTAAGCATAGCGAATTGATGATGTTGCGTAATTGGGCAGACTATGTAGCAATAAAGTGAAGTATAAGCACAAGAAATTTAGTAAATGTCCAATAAAACATTGATTGCATCATATTTACCCGTCAAAAGCTGTGCCAAACTGGCGGGGCAACCAATTTTATTTCGGGTTTACTCCATCGGAATTTAGTCTTAAAAAGTGACCGTAGAGGCTTCAGGAGGGACGAGAGAACCGAAATCTGGAGGTTTACCTCGGAACTCTGTTACTTATTCGCCTGGGTAGCGTGTGTCCAGTTGTAGCGTGGTCTTTTACCATTAAGACTCATACAGCACCCATGATATGCCCATTTACATCATACGCCTTCAAATTTATTGCAGATTTTCCAATTTCAATATGGTGAAATGAAATAAATCGATGACCCTCAAGGGATCTAATGTTTAATTGTTAATTAGATTAAACTTCTAAGATAAGAGAGCTGAGATTAACATAAAATATTTAAAGCTATTAGTTGAGAAAGGATAGAGTTTATTTCAATTTTATATAATGTTAATTTTGATTTGTTTGATTGATTGGTTGGTATATTTTAATAAAATATTAGAAACAAAGATTTGGTATTAAAATAGAGATCACAAGATTGTGTTTGAGATATTCACAATCTTTTGTTGTTTGGAGCAAAATCATGTTTATAACATGGTTACAAGACTAGGTGCCCATTCAACTTAATATGATTGTTGAGGTTTTGTTCCCTACAACTATTGATATGTGGGATTTGTTTGTCTATGCATGTAACTACTTAAAAAAAAATCACTTTTGTGTTGAGTATGTTTAGGTGCTTGTTATAGGTAGATAGAAGATTTTCAACTTCTTTGATAGCACTCAAGCCTTGTTGCCAGCATATAAAGGTAAAAAAATTATCAAGTAGAGATACAAATGCTAATGCAACCAAGACTATGACTGAGAATCATTTAATCGTGACTAAAATGATTTAACTGTAGATGGAAGATGCTAATACTTGATGATGAATCTCTTCTCCTAAATGACTTAAGATGATGTCCTTAAATAGAAATCCCCAACACAACTCAAGACTTTTGGCTTATGGGCAAATGAAATAATAATTAAATTATGGAGAAGTTGACTTGATAAGCAAGAGATTTGAAATTCAAAATGGAGGGACTAGGTTGTGGCATGCTGAGGGAGAGGAAAACAAGTTTGATCTAGTCCAAGAAGGTAGAAATCATTTGAATTTGGATGTCGTGGCTATGGTGACAGATAAGGCAAATATGGTGATAGGTCCAAGGTTAGGGCTAATTAGTGCACCAAATAGGCCAAGTTGAGTGTTTAGACTATGCATTTAAGAAATCCACATGAAGTGGCACAAAATGATAGGGTAAAAGTGTAGGGTATACACTTGTATCCTTTACATATAGACCTAAATCTCTACTATCTTTATAATTTTGATTTAATAATTTTATTTTTTAATGTACCTATGGGTATAGTGTTATAGTGTATTATGTAGTAATAAATAATGTATTGGGGTGCATATACTTTGTACGTCCTCTCACTAATTAATTAGAATAGAAGTAGTTATCTCACATGTGTGATTAAGTGGTTGTGGTAGTAGTTTAGTATATAATAAAGGCAAAAGACATATATGAGCATGCTAAGAATATCGAGATTTAATGTGGAGCGGCTTCCTTCCAACAAGGAGCATTATATGGTGTTCCTCTACCTCAAGTGTTTGATCAATTTTTTGAATATGTTGTAATATAAATTTATTATTGAGTCTTGAGATCTCTTTTCTATTATTGATTTATTTTTATTGTTTTCAAGTAAAACTATTAACATTTGACATCACAACTCTTTCTAGGACAAAGTGGGAAGAAATTTTTATGCTTTTTTTAATCTATAGACATTCTTTTACAAAAGATCATATGCCTCACACGAGTTCTTGAAAATGTGAATGTAGATTTATTAGAAAGAGGACATTGTTGGGATTTACCGATGGGATAGAGAAATTGCATAGTCAATTATAAAATGCAGATAACATAATTAATGGAAACAAATTACATAGAGACAAAAAAATAACGTGGTTCACCCAATGTGGGCTATTTCCACATAAAACTATCCAAATTTATTAATATCTAGCAAAAGAATACAAGTTATAGTATTTAACTTGTAGCATAGTCTATTGTTATGTGCAACTTCTTGGATGCCTTTCTAATTGTCTATGCAACAACATAATTGTTGCATGTTCATCACACTATCTACAGTCAACTTCCCAATGTGTTGTGTATTATTTCCCAACACATGACTTGCAATCTTCACCTTTCTCATGCTACTTTTTGCATGCTCTTCACATTCATGTCGTGCCTTTGATCCACAACAAAGAAAACTATTCATTTCCAACAATTATAAAAAAGTTTCATAACATGATTTAATAACAAAATCTCCTTTATAAAATTAGGTAAATTTTGCTTCAAGGGTACCGCCCCCTACACTCCCTCATTAATTCATTTGGAAAAAATTGCAGCCGCCAAAGTCACCAATATATTTAACTCATAACATGATCAAAATTCAAAGACAAACAGAGTTCACATGGTCACATTAAAGATTTTGATTAGGATGAAGATAAATACGGTAGTCTAATGTTGACCCTATAATTTAGATTTTTGAAACAAATTTCACATGACTTTTGGAAAAAATGATTTTTGTCTTTTTAAAATTGCATAATAAAAATTAATAACTCAAGAATGAAAACAAAATTATTTTTTTTCTTTTAATAAATCTTCCTTCCTCCAAATTTAAATTAAACTCTCAAAGAAAAATATAATATTTAATAAAGAATATCAAAATATCTTTATTCTTATTTTTGAAAAATTATGATATATTAAAATTTCTAAAACATTTATCTCTTTCAAAAATATATTATATAATATTCAAAATTAAATAGTTAAAATAAAATAATTGAAATGCTAAATTACAAGAACATTAAAATTACAATCATCTATCAAGATAATCAATTAATAAATTAGAACCTGTACATTAAATCATTAATTAAGATTATATTATATATTTATTTGATTAATCTTAAGAATTAATTATAATGGAAAATATCTTTATTTTCAATTAGATATTTTTTCAATTAATTATTTATTTTAATTTAATTATGTTAATTATGTTGAGATGTCTAACTAAAAATAATCTAGCACTTGAACCTAAAAAGATGTTCAAGGATTACGTTGATAGATTTTTGCCACTAAGATAAATCTAGATTTTTCCCTTACAACAATTAGGTATTATTCGATTTTGGTTTTTTGAATCTAGATTTTTTCTTTACAGCCAGTATTATTTGATTTTGGTCTTTTGAGGATTTCACATGCATGATGTTTTGGATGATTTTACTATTAAATGGCATCTGATTTACCAACAACTAAACTTGTTTTCCAACAACTCAACAGTGGTTTAATGGTGAGTAAATCTTGTTTCTAGGCGCAAGATAGGTTTACCGATCAAATTTAGACTTGGAAGTCCACAAAGAAAGCCTATCATCTAATAAAATGTAATAAATAATAAAAAACAAAATCAAATAAACTAGCATTCACATCTTGTTGTGCAATGGGTATGCCAAAGAGGTGTGGAAGGTCAACTAAGGGAAATTTTGGTCTATTTTTGCATAATTTTGTGTAGTACATGAGTTTAATTGGTAGGCAATTGATGAAATGATGTTTGTACAATAAAGGTCACCATGGAGAAGTGATAGCTTCAAATCAACTATGCATCCACTTATAAGGATCCAAACACAACTAAAAACCTATGAATCATGAAGATAATCGAAATCCATTACCAATAGGCTCATGTTATGTTTGCAATAGGGAGAGAGGGAGAGAGAGGAATAGATAAAGATAGAGATAGAGATAGAGATAGAGACAGAGACAGAGACAAAGACAGAGACAAAGACAAAGATAGAGATAGAGACAGAGACAGAGGAGAGGGAGAGGGATATGAAGTAGAGGGAGATAGAGATAGAGATGGAAATGGAGATGGAGAAGGAGAAGGAGAGGGAGAGGGAGATATAAAGAGATGGAAATAGAGATGGAGAAGGAGAAGGAGAGGGATATGAAGTATAAGGAGATAGAGATAGAGATGGAAATGGAGATGGAGAAGGAGAAGGAGAGGGATATGGAGGAGAGGAGAGAGGGATAGACAAAGATGGAATAGATAAATATATAGAGAGGGAGAGATTGAGAGACAAAGAGATAAAGATAAAGATATATATAAAAAGTGATAAATAGAGAGAGAGAGAGGGAGAGCTATAGGGGTAGAGAGATGGAGAAACAAAAAGATAGAGACAAATTGAGATGAAAAAAGAAATATGGATAAATAGAGATAAAGATGCAAAGATATAAAATATAAAGGTCTAGGAAGAGGTAGAGGGAGAGATGGATGGATAGAGAGAGGGAGACATGTATAGAGATGGAGGGGGAGAGAGGAAGATTATAAAGGTAAAGATGAAGATATATCAAGAGAGAAGAGGGAGACAAGTAGATAGAGAGATAGAGATAGACCTAGAGGGAGAGATAGGGAGATATTAATGAAGAGATATAACTATATAAACAAGAAGAGGGAGATAAATATGAAGAGATAGAGATATATAAAGGAAGAGGGAGAGGGAGATAGATATTTAGAGGAAGAGGGAGAGGGAGAGATGAAGAGATATATATAGATGGTGAGATATAGTGATAGAGAGATATAGATATAAGAAGATATATAGAGATATAGGGAGAGGGAGATAAAAATTGAGAGATAAACAAACAAAGAGAAGTAGCTATATACAAATAGATATGTAGAGAGGGAGTGTAATGCCCTGCCAAGTAACCTTAAAGGAAGTTGCAATTAACATCATAAGCAAACCAATTTTTTTTTATAAAGTGCATTTAACATACACATTCACTTACTAATTAACAACAACCTCTAAGGCTACAAGGTTAGGATTACATAAACCCACATATACATATTACATATAACCATAGCCTTATGAACTTTATGAAATAAACATCATACATCATAAAAATACCACATAATATAATAAGATAATCAACCAAGATACAATCTCATAAACATTATCTTAAACCAATAGTTACATCACTCATTCCCAGAATGAAACAATAGTGCAAAAGTATTACAATTACATAACTCCACCTCTTACAAAAGAGGGATAAAGTAACATATACAACTGAAATATTACAATGCAAGAAATTACAACAAGAACCACGAGCTGTCCATCTGGATGTCTCACCACCAAGTACTGAAGATAGATGGGGACCCAACGGTTTTGGTGCATGTTTCACCCAACCAATGTGGTACCCGAAGGCCCACCCCTCATGTTAGGAGATAGTAACAAAGTAACATGGACAAAGATTCTACTACCTCTAACCAAAGGCAAACTCATACTGACTCATACTGTTATAACCAACCAAATGAATTAACAAGTACAACTCATTCACCATACAAGTACGAATCAAGTACAACTCAAGTACAATACAAGTACAAATCAAATATAATACAAGTACAATACAAGTACAACTCCAACATCACTGACATAGGTCACATTGCTTCTAGACATAAAGTAGATCAAGTATGTTCAAATAACCATACACATAAAATAATTAACAACAGTTGTCATAGATAGAGTGTCATCGCAAGGCTTGTCATGAGATCTCCTCTGGGCATTCTTCATAGGCTCTGGCACAAGTAATCCTGGTGGCCTCAACCGAATCCCAGCACTCATACTCACTCATGCGGAATTAACTACCTCTCGTAAGAACTAGATAGTTGATCTTGCCATTCTAGGCCTTCTCACTCATCCCAAGTCTAAACAAGCCTTTGTGTTTATGAGTGAGGATTAAATTATCTTGATTAATGTGAAGTTAATCCTAATCTTCTAAGTACATTATTTTAATTATCACTTGTTTAAATCACTCCTGAAGGTTATCCAGTTTACCTCTTTGGGCTCTAGCGCCTAATAGAAGCCACTATTCTATTCGACAACACACATCCAAACAATCCACCAAGGGAACCACAAGTGCATACCAACTAGGCATCATAATCCACTCCAACACAAGGAGGATACAAATAATAGAACTCACTCCATACATCTTGGAGGAAACAACACATAGTCCACTCCTTTCATAGAAGGCAATAAGATGAAACCACATAACAAGGTCACTCCATACAAAGAGACACGGATCCCATAATCCACTCCTAAACCAAGGAGGTGCAAACATTCCATTCGTGAAAACCGGGTAAAACTAAAAAGACGCCATGCACTACCCAAGGGAAAACAACTGGATGGCATAAAGATTCAACAACCCTTATCCTCTAAGTTCTTCTGGAAGACTTATAATTTAGGACTAACACTAAATCCCAAAACCAACAATGCAACTTGACGACATAGCAACAAAACATTCAAGTCATCAATCAAATCTAATATTTGGATTTCCTAAATCCATACTCATTCAATAGGTAGTGTTGACAAAGTCAAAGACACGATAACTAGATCATCTAAAATAATCATAACCCCTATTTCCCTTTTCATTATTGGAAATCTAAAACAATTAAACTTACTTCCCTTTACTGAATACAAAGAATTAAATCCTTTAAGATAAGCATGATGAAGATACTACTTTTGGATATACTAAATCCATATCTCTTTCATAATCCAATCACAATGATTCAATTAATCTAAATAGAAATTAATAAATAACATAATTGATTGCTTCATCAATAAAATAACTTCTTAATTTACTTTTAAATCGACACAAATCCATGCAAGTAAACTTTTTCCATTTCCTAACCAAATCTTGCATCTCATTCAATTTTCTATTCAACACATTCAATCACTTTAATATAATAACATATTGTTTCTCTATCCATTTTTCATATACACTAATCAATCCAATTTTAAATCTCTATTCAATAATATATTGCATTTTTTAAATCAAATATTTAACTCTTTCAATTAAACTTTAACAAGCCATTTTAAAATAACAATAATTTCCCATATGTTTATAATTTTAATTCCACTAATCTAATATACAAATTTTATTTAAAATAATATAAATAAATATAATACTTTAGTATTATAAATTATAATATAAAATATTATTAAATAATATTTTAATATTATAATAACAATACATAAAATATTAATATTTATAAATATCAATTTATTATTATTTTATTTTCAGAACAGCCATGGGAAAAATAACTTAACAACAATCTCATGTTTTAAGCATAACTCAAAAACTACGATCTGGGTATTTACGATTTTTGGACAAGGGGAAGAAAATTTCAAAATGCAAAAATCCTTTAAATTTCCTGAAAACCCAGTTTGTAAAAGTGAAGTTATAGGCGACGCAATCATACCATTTTACCATGAAAATATAATTATACTGCATATTTTAAAATCCATTTTTTTGATAATAAACAAAAAATTTCATTTTCTAAAAACATTCTAAATGCATTGTTCAATCTCTATGTTTGATTTCAATAAAATAAAATCAATTTCTTCAAATAATTTAAATTCAACTAAGGTTTTCACAATTTTCACTCAAGAATTTTCAC
The DNA here is from genome assembly GCA_007115665.2 of Sequoiadendron giganteum. Lineage (NCBI taxonomy): Eukaryota > Viridiplantae > Streptophyta > Pinopsida > Cupressales > Cupressaceae > Sequoiadendron > Sequoiadendron giganteum. The sequence continues at coordinate 720,327,045 of CM021100.1, forward strand.
AAGCAAAGGCTGTAAATTTATTTAATTCTTTTCTTCTAATATTAAGTTTGTTTTCTAAAATAGATTTAATAAACAAATCTTTAATCATTACTATTTTAAAGAAAACAATCAAGAACAACAAAACACAAAGAGGAAAACCTGGTACAAGAAGCTACAGGAAGAGATGAATTTCTGATGCAAGCCTCCTCCAAAGATTTCCTGAATTTTCTTCAATCCTCCAAAGAATCCAATCCAAAATCCAACAAATGCAAACAATCTTTCCTTTAATCAATTCTACAATCAAACTTTCTTCAAACCCTTGTGCAAAATTTCCAAAATTTCTTCCCTGCTGTAAAAATGTATTTTTCTCCAAACTTTCTCCCCTAAAATTAAAACATATATTCTTATAAATCAAAAATACCTAATACAACCCTAATTCACATTACATCCAAATTAGATATTTCAATTTCAATTTTCAATTTTCAATTTCAATTTCAATTTCACTTTTCAAAAACCCACTTTCAATTTAAAATGCAATTTCAAATAATAAATTAATTTCCAAAGTTGCAACCAATTTCCCAAATAAACATTTAATTACAATTTCTAATTTAATTCCCACACGTTGAAATTAAATTCCAAATTTAATTTTAATTCTTCTATTTCCTTTCATTCTCTTGCATCACGTTTAATTAATTAATTTAATTATTTAATAACTAAACTCAACCCCCTTGGATTAAATTTAATTAATTAAATAAATTAAATATAATTAATTAATTTAAATATAAAATTTTATCCACATTGCATTATTTAAATTAAATAACCATCAACATGATTTAAATGCTAATTATTCTAAATATCTATTTCCAAATCAAGAATGCTTCAGAATTAAATAACATCAAAGCAAGACAGACAATGACTCGACACACACAACTGACGACACACTAAGGCTAGGGTGTAAACTTGACACATGTTACCTAGCTACTATCTCCCGTTCAACTTAACCGTTGGATCGACACGCTCAAACCTGTGAAACCAAGTGGAGTCGATGTCATGTACCTGCAATCCTGCAACCAAGTAAACAACATCATACAATATATCCAGCATATAATACACACCATGAAGAAGGAATTACGGATTCGCAAGGCGCTCGCAAGCGAGTGATGCGAACTCGTCCTCTTCACCCATACACTCATCAAAACTGACACTTCCATCATAATTCCAATAATCTCATAATAATATCTCATGCTAACTCTACAACATCATTAATCCATAATGCATGTGAAACAATAATCAGATAACTACATCCCACAAAAATGGTTGTCACTCAATGGTAGCGATCAAATCATCATAACAAAATATATCCAGTATCAAAGTAACTGCAACCAAACATAGCATAAAGCAACTTGAACAAGAAACAAAACGGAGGGATATTACAGGGAGAGGGAAATAGGGGTGATAAAGGGAGAGAGAAAGAGGAAGATATTGATATATGGGAAGAGAGAGAGAGAGAGAGAGAGAAATAGAGATAGAGATAGGGAGGGAGAAACAAGGATTGTGTGTGAGAGAGAGATAGGGATGGAGAAATATGGAGCACATGTGTGTGATGAGAGAGACATATAGAAGAGATATATATATAAATAAGATATGGAGGGAGGGAGAGATAAAGAGATAGATATCTAGTGGGAAAGATCTAGAGGGGGGAGAGAGAGAGAGAGAGATGTAGGGAGAGGTAAGGAGTTAGAGATAGGGGATATGGGTTTGTGCAAGATCACGAGGGTCCCAAAAGTGGTGATGTGAAAAAAGACAATTTAAACACGTCCAAAAATGTGAAATTCACGCCTATGACTTTTTGTAGGCTAAAGTACAATATCCGTTAGAATTCAAAACAGATATCTATTTCAAAATGGATATCTATTTTCTTTAATTCAAAAAATTTAATTATGTCGAGTTTGAGCCTAACTAATTTTATATATTATAATATTTTTTTAATATATTTATCCTATACACATTAAATTAAAAAACATTATTATAATGTTTGTTAATTTAATATTACATCATAATATATTTAATATATTATAATATTATATTAAATTTATTATATTTAATGATTATATTATATTATTATATAGTAATATATATAATAGTATAATAATATAATATTATATTATATTATAATATAATTTATATATTATTATATAATATAATTTATATTATATTATATCATAATATAATATATTATATTATATTATAATATATATTACATTATATATTATATATTATAGTTTTATATTATACATTTGAAAAAAGGCGGCAATTGACTTGACCATATATTTAAAAAATATAAAACACAAAACGAATATCCTTTCTTGTGTTATAAATTTTTTAAAAAAAATGAGAGCTCATATTATATAATAGTATACTATTATATAATAATATAATATTAATATTATATGTATTATAAATAATATATATTATAAATAATAAAATATATATATATTAAATAATATATATTATATTAAAATAATATATATTATATTATATATTTTTATATCAAACATTTGATAAAAATGTAGCCAGTTTAGATATGGTCGGGTCCCGGACCCAACCATATATTAAAAATATTCTAAAAAAGGAAACAAATATTTTTTTTCTACATTATAAATTAAAAAAATTGCAAGAGCTCATATTATATAATAATATAATATTATATAATCATATAATATTATATAATAATATTATATTATATTATAAATAATATAATATATATTGTATAATATAATAATATAATATATATTATATTATATTATACATAATATAATGTATATTATATTATATATTTTTTTATATAAAACATTTGATAAAAAAATGCTGTCAGTTTAGATATGGTCGGGTTCCGGACCCAACCATATATAAAAAAAACTTTAGAAAAGGAAACGAATATCTGTTTCCTGTGTTATAAATTAAAAAAAGAAAACCCCATGACCTCACAATTAGGCGTCTGTGTGTGGCTTCCTCTCCTCTCCATCTCAGATATTCATTCCTAGGCGATCATTTTTCCCAAAATCAATCAAATTTCAAAGGTATGTTTGAATTTTTATGTTTTTATTCAATTTATATTCTTTTTGCATTGCTTTTTTTTGAATTTTAGTCAAAAATAGGGTAAATTTGATAGGATTTTTATTGCATTAGAATTATTGTTAATTTTTTTATTATTATTATCAATTAACAGGTTTAAAATGGATCAACATGAAAACCCTAACCCTGCATAAGTTGAAAACCCTAACCTTGCACAAAATGAAAACCCTGATCCTGCACAAAATGAAAACCCTCCAAATCCTCCTTCACCGCAACCGTTGTTTCAAAATAAAAATATGCCAACAATACACGAGTCTATTCATAGAAATTTATATCAATTAAGAGATGTATGTCGAATCTATGAGACACTCGATGAGCTATCAAACATGAAAAACACTTTGGAAACAATCATTTCAAATGTTGAAACTTTGACAACTCAGCATAATATATTTGCGCAGTGGCGAGAAGAACAAAGACGATTTTATGCCGATGGGTTATCATATGATGAGGTGAAGGCACTTGATACTGAGAAACTCCAATTGGCCCAATTATTCATCGATCACAAAACAAGACAACTTGTTAATGTGCGGAAACCAAAATTTTCAATTAAATGGTGCACTCATATAGGCTAATTAGATCATTTTTGGAGATGTTGGTGGATGGTTTTTGATAAACCACCCAACAACAATCTTGATGTCCCTCAATATTTTTTCCAAAAATTATATGTTGAGTTTGTGCTAGGGAAACATGTCAATTACTTTGACATGCGGGATTTCTAGGGTGTTGGTAGAGGGATGCCACAGGAAAGACCTGGAGCATGTCGAATCACCCCAGTTCATCCTCCTCCGCCTATTGCTGCCCCAACTCCACTACCTTAACCTGAGATTTTTGTAGATGCAGGGACTTCGAGAATTTATGTGTTACATTTGTTGAGTGATCATTTAGTCATGCAGAGCCATCATGTTGCACAACCATTTGACGGTGCATCCCATCATGATGGTACCACACCTGATACATCCCAACATGATGGTGGTGCACTTGTTGCATCAACTCCCACTGGTACACCGTCATTAGCTCCCACCGGTACATCGTCCTCTTTGAGACATATATGTGTGCCTCATTGTTGCATGGCATGAAACAATTTATCTTTGGGTCCTCTTCGATGGTTCATTGAGGCTTCCATAGACACATTCGACTATGAGGTTCATGATATGTCAGATGTAGGAGTTGATAGAGCATGGAGTGGATGATTTGTAGGAGAGACATCGAATGCCAGGGATGATATCATAGGACCAGTAAGACTTAAAGTAATTTCATAGTGTGTTTTATGTAAATTATTTCATATTTTATGAGAGATATTTGTTGTAATATATGTTTATGTGCTAGATTATTTAATAGTTGTTGACAGAAGAGCAGATTTCGCAAGTGTAGGAGGCTACGCATACTTCCATTTCATTTTCCCTAGAGAATTAGTATACGATATTATTTAAATTTTTATTTTAGATGTTATTTTTTGAAATCTATTATGTTTAAATACATGTACTACATATATTGATAGTCTAATGTAATCTTGTATTTTTATGCGGAAACATGGTTCTTATACAACCTTGTTGACTAGGTCAGACCCATTGGATGAAGTTGCACAACAATTATATATATGTTTTATTCTCAACATTATAATTATATGTGCATGTGCATTTACATTCTTGTCATTTTTTATATAGGATTTACCATCTTAGTTGATCCATCCACTATGATCCCATCTAGTGTCATAGCATCACAACAGGTATGTGTTTATTCTATGTTGCATATATTTACGTTTAGATAGGAGTAAATATGTGTTTAGTAGATATGATTATTTGTCAACAATCATATGTTAATTTGTATCATTTTTATTTTATCTGCTATAGTCCTCTGCTCGACTTAGCACTGTGACCAGTGTGAGACCATTACTTTATAGGAGGACTCTCGATCATCCTAAGGGACAATCATATGCAGACTGTCTTGCAGAAAAGAGAGCAAGACATGAGGTAAACAAGAATTACATTATTGATATTTAATATAGTACATGTATACTGATTTTGATGTTAAATTCATAATTTATAAATGATGGTATATAAGTTTCTATTTACTAGTCTATCGTGTCAACCATTCACATAATTAATTTAATTTGTGGTTTGAAATGTTATTGTGTAGGAAACTTCAAAGCAACTAACTTCTTCGAGGAGGCTTGATTTTGATGGTCTATCACAGGATTAGGATATGATATAGATTGATATGTACTTAGGGTTTGATAGATCTTGAGATGGCATATATGCCACATTTTGTAAAAATTATTGTAAAACTTGTTCTGAGTAGGCATATGCCAAATTTGTATATGCACAAACACAATTATTCTACAGTTTGATATATAAGAATTGATAGTTGATCTAATTTGTTCCTTGTGTGCATGTCTTTCTACTTTAAATTTTCAAAATGGAATTTATAATTATCTTAGAATGGTTTAAAGTTATGATTGATAATGTATGTTATAGATTAACGAAATTGCATTTTAATAGAACTTATCAATTACAATTGGTAATCCATCTATATTAGAGTTCATTGATATTAAGGTTCACATACATTACATTCCATGACACCATATTTCTTTGAGGAGTTTTTTCAAACAATTAATTGCAGGTATTCTATTGTACCACATTTTCATACATGTCTACCAATACATTTTTATCAAACACTCAATTTGAGAATACCCATAATTTCAAGCTCTATTGAATGAATTTACATTTGACATTTTTTTTTTTGAGCTCGTGTAATGAATTGGATAGCTGATTTTTATTTCAAAAGAAGTTAAAATTAATGAAAAATGGATACAACTTAATGAAATGCATGTCATGTTACAGCGTTCATTCGAAAGTAATATAATCATCTTGATAAAATTCAATGTCACTCAATATTCATTCAAGATTAATAACATGTAAAAAGTATAAAATCATCTTGAGTAAGAATCAATATCTTTCAACTATAGGGGTTTGATGCAACCTTCAAACAAAGTCCTTACAACTAAACAAGATACATTTTCATTAGATTATTCATGTGAAATCTATACAACAATCATGATCAACAATTAATACATCACTCAACCATAATGCAACCATTAAACATACCAAATAAATGTGATACTACCATTAAATAAACCAAATACAACTCCATGACATGCATGTTATTTGACTTTGAACATGCAATTTATATTATCGTAATGCACAAAAATGAATGTTGTTAACCATAATGCATCAATAAGAAAAATAGGCATACTATATGGGTACATTTACATTAGGAATGGTCCTCTTTTACACCCAAACATATCGAATCACTAGGAGCTACATTGGACCGACGATCTCCCTTAAGAGTCCAAAGTGAAAAAAGACAACAATATTTGACGGGCTATTACTCAAAAATTGTGATGCTTATGGGCTCTTCGTTCGAGACTATGGGATCATGTTGAGGCCTTCTTCAATAACCTCTCTCAATTTTTTCTATCTTAGAGGTGTTTTCTCGTGGTAATGAGTTTTTAGTTGAGGAAAAAGTTTTTCAGATGCAAGCAGTATAAAGTTGCAAAGTGGAGAAAATTTCATTTTGCAACTCATATGACCAAATGGACTATTCCAACATGTCCAAATGGGTACGTTTAGGCTAGGAATGGTCCTCTTTTGCACCCAAACACACTGAATCACTCTGAGCTACATTAGATTGGTGATTTCCCTTAAGAGTCCAAAGTGCTAAAAGATAGCAATCTTTGACGGGCTATTACCCAGAAATCGTGATGCTTATAGAATCTTGGTTAGAGGCTATGGGATCATGTTGAGACCCTATACAATAACCTCTCTTGGTTTTTGCTATATCAAAGGTTTTTTCTCATGATGACGAGTTTTTAGTTGAGGAAAAAGTTGTCAGATGCAAGTAGTGTAAAGTTGTGCAACTTTCGTTCTGCAACTCGTACGACCAAAAAAACTATTCCAACACGTCCAGATGGGTACGTTTACACTAGGCATGGTCCTCTTTTGTACTAAAAAATGTTGAATGACTTCGAGCTACATTGGACCGGTGATTTCCCTTAAGAGTCCAAAGTACTAAAATACAACAATCTTTGAAGGGCTATTTTTTAGAAACCGTGATGCGTATAGAATCTCCATCTGAGGCTATGGGATCATGTTGGGACCCTCTACAATAAACTCTCTTGGTTTTTCTATCTTAGAGGCATTTTCTCGTGGTTATGAGTTTTCAATTGAGGAAAAAGTTGTCAAATGCAAGTAGTGTAAAGTTGCAAAGTGGTGCAACTTTCATTCTGCAACTCGTATTACGAAATGGATTGTTCCAACATGTCTAGATGGGTATATTTATGCTATGCATGGTCCTCTTTTTCACCCAAACACGCTGAGTCACTTTGAGCTACATTGGACCAGCGATTTCCCTTAAGAGTCCAAAGTGATAAAAGGAAGCAATCTTTGAAGGGCTATTTCTCAGAAATTGTGATGCTTATAGACTCTTCGTCTAAGGCTATGGGATTGTGTTGGGACCCTCTACAATAACCTCTCAGTTTTTTTTAATCTCGAAGGCATTTCTTCATGGTGATGAGTTTTTAGTTGAGGAAAAAGTTGTCAAATGCAAGCAGTGTAAAGTTGCAAAGTCGTGTAACTTTCGTTCCGCAACTCATATGACCAAATGGACTATTCCAACACATCTGTATGGGTAAATTTATGCTAATAATGGTCCTCTTTTGCACCCAAACATGCTAAATCACTATGAGCTACATTGGACCAACAATTTCCCTTAAGAGTCCAAAATGATAAAAGGAAGCAATCTTTGAAGGGCTATTTCTCATAAATTGTGATGCTTATAGAATCTACATCTAAGGCTATGGGATTGTGTTGGGATCCTCTACAATAACCTCTCTCAGTTTTTGTTATCTCGAAGACATTTTTTCATGGTGATGAGTTTTTAGTTGAGGAAAAAGTTGTCAAATGCAAGTAGTGTAAAGTTGCAAAGTTGTGCAACTTTCATTCCGCAACTCATATGACCAAATGGACTATTCCAAAAAATATATATGAGTAAATTTATGCTAGGAATGGTCCTCTTTTGCACCCAAACATGCTGAATCACTCTGAGCTACATTGGACTGACGATTTCCCTTAAGAGTCCAAAGTGATAAAAAAAAGTAATGTTTGAAAGGCTATTTCTTGGAAACCGTGAAGCTTATAGACTCTTCGTCTTAGGCTATGGGATTGTGTTGGGACCCTCTACAATAAAATCTCTCTATATTTTCTATCTCAGAGTCATTTTCTTGTGGTGATGAGTTTTTAGTTGAGGAAAAAGTTGTCAAATGCAAGCAGTGTAAAGTTGCAAAGTGGTGCAAATTTCGTTCTGCAACTTGTATGACCAAATGGATTGTTCCAACACGTCTGTATGGGTACCTTTATGCTAGGCATGGTCCTCTTTTTCACCCAAAAACGCCGAATCACTTTTAGCTACATTGGACCGGTGATTTCCCTTAAGAGTCCAAAGTGATAAAAGGAAGCAATCTTTGAAGGGCTATTTCTCAAAAACCGTGATTCTTATAGACTCTTCGTCTGAGGCTATGGGATCGTGTTGGGACCCTCTACAATAAAATCTCTCGATTTTTTCTATCTTGGAGGAATTTTCTTGTGGCGACAAGTTTTCAATTGAGGAAAAAGTTGTCAAATGCAAGCAGTGTAAAGTTGCAAAATGGTTCAACTTTCATTCTGCAACTCGTATGACCAAATGGATTGTTCCAACACATCCGTATGGGTAATTTTACACTATGTATGGTCCTCTTTTGCACCCAAACACACTGAATCACTCTGAGCTACATTGGACTGACGATTTCCCTTAAGAGTCCAAAGTGATAAAAGTAAGGAATCTTTGAAGGGCTATTTCTTGGAAATCGTGATGCTTATAGACTCTTCGTCTGAGGCTATGGGATCATGTTGGGACCCTCTAGAAAACCTCTCTTGGTTTTTCCTATCTTGGAGACATTTTCTCGTGGTGACGAGTTTTCAGTTGAGGAAAACGTTGTTAGATGCAAGTAGTGTAAAGTTGCAAAGTGGTGCAACTTTCATTCTGCAGCTCGTATTACAAAATGGATTGTTCCAACAAGTCTGGATGGGTAAATTTATGTTAGGCATGGTCCTCTTTTGCACCCAAACATGTTGAATCACTCTGAGCTACATTAGACGACAATTTTCCTTAAGAGTCCAAAGTGATAAAAGACAACAATCTTTGAAGGGCTATTTATCAAAAATTGTGTCAATTAGAAACAATATGTTTGAGTGTATAGGATCGTGTAGGGCCCCTCTACAATAACCTCTCTCAGTTTTTGATATCTCTAAGGCATTTGCCTATGGTGTTGAGTTTTCAGTTGATGGAAAAAGGATTAGATGGATGTGATGTAAAGGTGCACAGGGGTTTAGGGTTCATTTTGTTCCTAGTGAGTAAGTGAGTAAGTGATTCATTTAGTCAAATGCACTTAATTCATGAAATACACACATGAATACAAAGTATATGCATTAAAACACGTAGGTCATAAAGTATACATTGGAATACTCATAAGTGACAAAGTATACACATAAGTTGTAAAGTGTATAGTTGAATACATGTAAAGTATACACAATATGCATGATATTATCATTCAATAATTGCTATCAAACATAGGATTTACGAAATGTCACGTAGGCATACAACAAATGACCCTAATACATAGTCATTTCCTAGTAGGGGAAGGAAATAGATCACGTGTTGCCTTCATCATTGACACGGTCTTCTAGAATAGTAGCATGTTGATGTTCTGGAGTGACAAGCACCTATACAAACCATCAAGGTAGCAGTTAAACTACATACAATAGAAAATATGCTTAGAATAAGAAATCTATATTATTCTAAACAACTTAAGTGATGATGAAATGGTAATGCAAACTAGAAAAGATGCTTAGAATAAGAAATCTCTATTATTCTAGTTTTTCGCATACCTATACCAAAGGATCAAAGTTGGCCTTTGTTGTAGCAGCTCCATGATCAATCATGCCAAGAACATCACAATATACTTCGAATAAGAAATCTATATGGTCACAATAGAAAAGATGCTTAGACTAACAAATCTATATTATGCTAAACAACTTGAATGATGATGAATTGGTAATGCAAACTAGAAAAGATGCTTAGAATAAGAAATCTATATTATTCTAATCTATCGCATACCTCTACCAAAGGATCAAAGTTGACTATTGCTGTAGCAGCTCCATGATCAATCATGCTAAGAACATCACAATATACTTCGAATGCGAAATATATATGATCACAATAGAAAAGATGCTTAGACTAACAAATCTATATTATGCTAAACAACTTAAATGATGATGAATTGGTAATGCAAACTAGAAAAGATGCTTAGAATAGAAAATCTATATTATTCTAAACAACCTAAATAATGAACCTTAGCAGATAAACAATATCAAAATGTGATGAACAATATCATACCTATCCCATACAAGAAATGATCCGCTACTCAAGTGTGCCTGAAGGGTCATCTCCTACCTTTAGAGTTTCTAGTAATGCTTCATGTTCAACACTACTAATTGTCCATAGTTTTTTAATTTTTTATCTAGCATGATGTCTCAGTAACTTAACATTTGTTGATATAACAAGGTGTGAATATATGAGAATAGTTTTATGTTTCTCATAGTCTTAAAATGTAGGTACACCATTCTTTCTAATCATATGTGTCCACAACCAAGTTCTGAAAACAACAATTGAACCTGTGTGGCCATAAGTTTTTATCAACATCTAAATATACTTAGAATAACAAATCTATATTTCATCTAAACAACCTAAATGATGATGAAATGGTTATGAAAAATTTCATAGATTCTTAGAATAACAAATCTATATTATTGTAAACAACCTAAATGATGATGAAACAGTAATACAATCAAGTTCGAGAAAGAACAATTGAACCTATAGGATACATGAAACCATCATCATCTATCATCGGTTGTGTTAGCTTTTTCATTCCCTATACACATCGTTCCAACCAATAGTTCGATCCCTCTTCATTCCATGTACACATCATGCCAACCAATAGTCAAATCCCTCTTCATTCCATGTACACATTGTGCCAACCAATAGTCAGATCCCTCTTCATTCCCCTGCAATGCTACAATAGCATAGACATGTCTTGGTTGTACAGGATCTGAAAGATGATCGTAGTCAAGTGAACTTTCCATTACATCTTCTAATGAGGATTGTACTACAAATAAAGGGGTTAGGTACTATGGAATCCATGTATCTACCCACTCACTTGACTCACACTGATCCAAATCACACTTAATACAACTCTAACAAAAATAAGCCATCTCTTGTGTCCATATGGTCCATGCACTCGTATTAGCTTTGAAATGAATGCATCTTTGAAGAATCTCTAATTGTTTGACATTCCATTCTGTCTCCTATTGTGCCCTCCTCAACCAACCAAAAGAACCTACACTCTTGTGAATCAAGTGTCCCTCCTCATGATAGTGCATAAGTACACCAATCCACAATAGAACATGCATCAATGAATGTTGCAACACCTCTAATCTTCATTTGTTACTTAACCAAAGCTCTCTTCACAATGCACCTGCGCCATCATGCTCGCCTTTTCCATTCCTAGCTTTGAAAAAACTCCAAATATGTGGTACACCCTTCTCTATATGTATCATGCACAACCAATAAAACATGTGAGAATTCTTGAATTTCCATGTGCAGTTATCTGACCAAATCAGATGTTGACCCATTGCAATTCCTTTTTCCTACAAGAACTCAAAAAAGTTTTCAAAAAAATGTTGTAGAAACTCATATGAATGAGATCTATCATCACTCATTTAAAAATGGTACTCCTTGATTATCTTCCTGTCTTCTTCTATACTATTAGGGGCATGCCTATATGTTATGTGGACAAAAATAATAATTTGAATAGAATTATAATATTGTGATTGAACTTCATTTTATGGTTGCAATGTGTAATTTTCAGAAAAATCAACTACAAATACAATAGTTCCAATGGGGAAATAATCCTTACACATCCTGAAATGTTGATCCAACCATTGTGACTTGTGGCTATGCCTTGCATACTTATAAAAAATATTTTTCTTAAAATTTGAAATAAAATCAGTAATACTTACCTCTCTTGAAACCAACTCACATCTAGAACCCTCACCTCCACTCTTCAATGTGTATTTGACTGTCTCATACTTGTTTTTCTCAACAATTTTGTTACCAAAATCATGATCGCTTCCCTCATGAAAGCATGTTACAAACTTCGATAAACCACCACATTGCAAACACGTTCCATTTAAACAATCATTTTTATAAAATAAGCAACCATCACCTCTAATGCATAAAAATGAATCTAACAACTCCTTGGATGAGTTGGGAAGTTGCACTGCATGACACTCCTACAACATTTCGTCAATATGCATAGTAGAATGAATATGGCATAACAATTCATGATAAATTGAAAACTCAACATGGTATTTACAACGACATGTATTATGAACCTTCATAGGAACACAATAAAATGGCTTGCAAGACTCAAAAACCCTTTGTGATATTTTCAAATGTGGATGTTCTTGAAAAAATTATTTGTACAAAATTATTTGGCTACATTCCAAAAAATGTTTAGGATGCAGTGTATGATTTCGATTACCAATTCGTAACTTTAAAACATCCTTTACATTCGGTGATACTCTAGAGTGAGAATTCCAATATTGTTCAATTTGCATCTTTACATTATCGGTTATCTTTTTATCGACATGTGGAAGCCTCCCACTAAAAGCCCATGTATCATTTTGAAGATCACTATTGAGTCTTCCTCTTCTTAAGAGTGCTTTATTCAATGTTTTATGATTTAAGTCAAAATCAATACAAGTTTGTCTCATTAAACGAGTATTTATCAAATGATTTCTTACTAGTGAGGTTGTGATTACTCTTCGAGCTGTTGGAAATATGTGCCTCAATCTCATTGGCTTGTATCACTTTGGTCCGGGGGACTTCATGTGTTCAACCTTTTCCTTGTTGTTGAGACTCTTTCCAGTTAGTGGGACTCCTGGTGGTGTTCCGGTGACGGCCCGACGGGTCTGGCTTGGTGACATTTCTTATTGGCTAACGATTGCTATCAGCGGGAGTCTTTGTGTTGTTCTATCGATGGGCCGATGTAGCGAGGCAATCTCATATCGATTAGTGACATTTCATGTCCCACTGATATTCCGATATGCATTGAGCGATTGAAGTTGGACCAAGCGGTGAAGAACTTGATCGGATGGTTGTGGAGGCTTTGATCCGACAGTGTCCATTGCATTCTATGCCATCCTAATGCAAGTACCACTGAGAAATTTTTGGCCAAGCGGAATTGCTTGTGTGTTTGGTGCGTGGCAGTGAGTTAAGCGGTGTGCGTAGTAGAAGGATGGTGGGTCCTAAGCATTTATGTTGTGTTCACAGGTCATGGACACTTGTCAGTGTCTCAAGAGTTCCTTGGGGAATATAGTGAATGTCACTTGAGATTCCTCGAAGGAGCTCTAGTGGCTTACACTTGGCTTGGTGGGACCTGAGTGTGTTCTAAGTGGAGCGAAAGGATGATGGACGCGTGGCAAAAGCGGAAGTTGGTTTCAAGCGGGCTTGAGGGAGTATTGGAGATTCCCTCCTCAATGCTCCAGAAGTCCACAAGTAGTGGATGCGTGTCTTGGTGGGCCCAACTATAATGGTGGTTGTGTTTGCAAAGGTAGATGCCTCCTGACCATAGAATGTTTGGCTGGTGGTTACGCGGGGTTAGCTAGTTGTTGGCAGTTGCTTGGCTAACCGCCATACTATGAGGGCTTTTCCCTTGGCTAGCGGTAGAGTTGTTGACCACCTGGCCTCAAAGGTTTGACTAATGGTTAGCGATGGAGCTTGGGTTAACTGATCTGCAAGTGGCGAACGAATGGCAATACCACACGTGGTGAAATATCATTGGTTGAATTTGCATCATTGTTGCAAATCAATGGCTAGTGATTGAAATCTTGAGCGTGTGTCTCGAGGGTTTGATCTGAGTGAGAATTGATTGTAGGGTGGCTTGATGTCAGTTGCTAGGGTGGTGCATGTAACCCAAGATGGTGAAGCTTGTTAGTGGGGTATTATGAGACCCTGATGGTCGTTTGGTGGGTTTGCGATTTTGACGGGAAGCTGAGAGGTTGGCCCGAGGCCGATGGAATGTTGATCGATGCTAAGCCAGAAGTTGAGGTCGGGTGTTGATCGATAGTAAGCCAAAGCTGAAAGAAAAACAAGTCAATAGAGATCAGATCGAAAGATCGAATGATTAGCGGATCGACAGATCCATGATCAATGAGCTTGGTCAGAGATCGGAGAGTGTGTGTTCGAGCAGTATGCGTAGAGTAGTGTAACTATGAAACATTGAGACACTCGGAACCTAGGCAGATGTCAACCCGAGGTGGTCGCTAGGTTATGCCAACTGGAAGTTTGGTTGTGCAAATGGGCTGAAGAGCTAAAGGGAACCTTCACTATATGTCTTGTGAAGAAATTGTAATAGTGCAAGGTTGTAGATCTATGTTGTTGCCTATATTTCTCTAGATGAACAAGATGTAACTCCTATAATGGCTATGAGCTTGATATTGTATTGTAACCGTTTAGTTGCTGAATAATACAATGGCTCTATCTTTTGGAGTGTGGGTTTTTTTTACCCGAAAGGGTTTTCGCCACGTAAATTTATGTGTTCATTTGTTTGTCTATTCATGGTGTTGAATCTAGTTTAAGTTTGCATGTGCTTTTCTTAGAAGGATAAATGGGGGAGAAATACTATGCTTGTTTCCACTTTATGGCATAGTTATTAGTGCTTTTGGAGTGATTTAGAAATGAAAGTCACTAAGGCACTACTGGTTTTAGACTTTAAATATGAAACGTTCTCGTACGGTAACCCCAACAAGTGGTATTAGAGCTGGTTAAAGGTGGTCAAGGCTTGTTCATGATACCAACAAGTGGTATTAGATCTTTCTCCTAGTTACCGGAGTTCTGAGTATTTCTCCTACGAGAATTTATGAGCTTGACAAGCTTGAGGAAATCTAGAGGAATTGGTTGATGCTTGATCTTTTTGATGAGTAAGAGTTCCTTTTCTTTTGATTCAAAATGCAGCATGAAAGACAAAGGAGGTTTTGGAGTTGATCATATTGTGGCGATGCGGTATGAGGCTCTTGTTTGGCAGCAAATGATCCTAATGCAAGGGGTGTGATTTTATGCTTATGGTTGTGTTGCAGTAGAGTGTGGTTCATATTGGGTGTCTGTGTGAGAGGCTCCTTGACGGTATGGAGTTTCTCAGGTTGTTTTTCTGCCATGGAGTATTGTGTTTGTGCTGAGTGTTCTGACTTAGCACTGAAGGTGTTTTCTCTATTGCCCTGATTGCATGAAGGCTATGAAGTTGATCTAGGTGGTCTAAAACTTCTGAATAGCATGGCTCTCTTGCATGTGTGTGCATGGTTGTGGTTTTTGGAATTGGTTTGGAGTAGGCTGGGAGTTCTTGTTTACCTATACCTTGTACTCGCATGTTTCAGATTCATGACTTTGGTTCTAAAGGGTTTTATGTAGATTTTTCTAAAACGTTTATGATGCATATTCATGTGCGTTCATTGTTCTGGTTAACCGTGATGGCTGCGTGTAGAATCTTGAGTCATCCAGATGTGCAGTGGATATGGATGTGCATGTGTGTTTTGGAAACACGGTGGTTTTGCAGGTTTTGCATGGTCAAGTAAAACTTGTGGTTTGTGAAGCTCCTGTTTAAACTATTTTCTAGACCCTAGCTTTTGGGGTGTGACTGGATGAGATAGTTGTAGTTCGACATGTTTGAGGAGGTGCGATGTCTTCTTTGCATGGGAGTGTTGGTATGTGTTTTTCATTCAGAATTATTGTGGTGTTTCCTTGTTGGTTTCCTAGACTATGGTGCTTGGGTTGTGGATGTGATTGGTGAATCATATCTGAGCTTGATCTAGTGTTTGAGTCATGTTTTCTACATGGGTTTTCTCTTTGGGATCTCAATTGTGTAGTTTTCAGTGCGATGATAGATTTGCAAGGTTTTTCACTGGTTGCACCTACGAGCTATGCAGTGTTGTGGGTTGTCTTTACCTACATGTTTGTTGTGAGTCAACTCAGAAGTGGACTACCAATATCCACGAGGTTGCTTCAGTGGTGGTGCAGATTCATTAGTTGGCCTTGTTTGTGGCCACTTGTGCATTGGTGTAGTTGTTTTGAGATGCAAGGAGGAATGACATTTGGGTACCTGGATAGTCCGTTATGAGGACCTATAGCATGTGTATCATGATGTCATGGAAAGCTTGATACATTGGTTAGTGTAATATTTTGACAGTGATAATGTAGTCTGCATGGTTCAGAGACCTTGGTACTGCTCAACGTTGTTGTCAGATGGACATGTTGTCATTTGTACCTAGAGGTTTTTAGATCAATAGATGGTTGGTCATGGTGCTTGGAAAGCTCATTGCCACATTCAGTGGGAGCTTTAACAGTGACTTTATATTCATCACTTGGTGGTGACTAATCTTCTTTGGTGTTGTAGATGTTTTTGGTAGAGCTCTTAGACCCTGTTGTTGCAGAAGAGCTCTTTCGCATTTGCATGGGCACTATTTGAGGATGTGCAGCATCCTGGAGCCATGGAGGACTCTTACGAGTCTTTGGTTGAGGTGCTAGTGGTGCTTGACAGGTGATGTTGGTTTAGAGTTTGTTTGATTTATGTCATGGTATACTCTTGTTTATGCATTAGAGTTTTGGCATGATGCATTGCTCTTGAGACCTTGGTATGTTCGCCTGAAACATGGGATCTCCTAAGGGGGATGGTAAGATCATGATGTCATGATAAGTTCCTAATTCCTAGGTTTGGAGCTTTGACAGTGGTCTAGTGTTTCTCTGTGTTTTGAGTGCATTGGTCATGTGCTTGAGAACTTCATGCTCATTGCAATAATGCAGATTGGAGTTTAGCATGAGATGATCAGTTGCTGGTGCTCATGGATACATGGAGAAATAGGTGAGACTATTGTTACTATTTATAGTTGAAAGTCTGAGTATCCTGCACCTTGGTTGAACACGAGTTCAATAGAGACCAATAAGGAGATTGTTCTTGGATAAGTCATGGCGGTTGTTATATCCTAGAGGAGAATCTTTTCCCTCTGGTCTTCTCGGTAGTGAAGTTCTTTTGAGATGCATTTGCCCATTATATCTTTTAGATATGTTTTTTATTATACCTTCTTTCATGATATGGATCTTGATTTGTTGTTTAAGTTTATGGAGGATCCATAGTGAAAGGTGGATAGCATAGTTTATCTCTTGGTGCTTTTGAGAATTGGTAGGAGATACGAATATGGGCTGGTTTGATCTTCTTTGAGAGGCTTCCCTTTGGGATGTGAAGGAGGTCATATTGGACACAACTAGCATTTAGAAGTGTGTGTTGAAGGGCATGTTTGGTTTGCAAGTTTGCATATCATTGTGGATGTTCCTTTGTACTACATGGTTATGCTCTTCTATGTGTTGTGATTGGTGGACTTGGTATGCCTGGATCACTTGTGATGGTACCTTGTTTGCTAGGATGCTAATGAAGAGATGCATTGAATGCAATCATTCCAATTCTTTGCATTCATCTAGACATTGCCCATGTAGTGGGAGCTCCTAGATGTGTTTGGTCTTCTTGAATGGTTGGCACATGGTGCTTGTATTCTACACTTGATGGGTGGATATGTGATGGCATGAGTTTACTGATGTGCATACCTTGGAGGTATGGGTGATTGGATGGATTAGCACGAGATGTGTGTGCTATTCTCAGTCATTTGGGTTTTTGATCAGTTGGGTGGGGGCAGTCAGTTTTCTAGTTGCTATTCTAGAAGGTGGTTTATCTTGTTCTAGAGAATGACTTCACATTTGTGTTCATGATTGGAGAACTTTTAAGTTGTTGCATTATTGCTTTTGTATGGTTGGTGAGCATAGTGGAGTGGTGGTAGTCTGAACCCTTTTTTGTTTGAAGGATTTGATGCTTGTGTTTCAGAGAGTGGTGCAATTTCGCCTTGGCTTGTTCCTTTTTTCTATGAAGGATGGTTGGAACTGTTGCCTGTGTTGGTGGAAATCTCGGATGTTGTTGTAGGTGTCTTGTTTGGAGCACGAAAACATGGTGGAGAGATTCTTTGTGTTTGGGTTTTGGAGGAAGCCAAAAAGTCTTCATCAAGTGGGAGATTGTTGGAAATATGTGCCTCAATCTCGCTAGCTTGTACCGCTTTGGTTTGGGGGACTTCATGTGTTCAACCTTTTCCTTCTCGTCGAGACTCTATCTAGTTAGTAGGACTCCTGATGGTGTTCCCATGATGGCCTGATGGGTCTAGCTTGGTAGAATTTCTTATCGGCTGGCAATTGCTATCGATGGGAGTCTTTGTGTTAATGTTCCATCAATGGGCCGATGTAGCGAGGCGATCTCATAATGGCTGGTGACATTTCATGTCCCACTAAGCGATTGAATTTGGACCAAGCGGAAAAGAACTTGATCGATGACTGTGGAGGCTTTGATCTGATGGTTTCCGTCATGTTCCATGCCATCCTGATGCAAGTACTGTTGAGAAATTTTTGGCCGAGGGAAATTGCTTGTACGTTCGACGCATGGCGGTGTGCACAACGAAAGGATGGTGGCTCCCGAGCATTTATGCTATGTTGGCGGGCCATGGACACTTGTCAGCATCTCAGGAGTTCCTTGGGGAATATAGTGGATACCGCTTGAGATTCCCTGAAGGAGCTCCAATGGCTTACACTTGGCTCGGTGGGACCCGAGTGTGTTTTAAGAGGAGCGAAAGGATGATGGATGCGTGGCAGTAGCGGAAGCTAGTTTTGGGTGAGCTCGAGGGAATATTGGAGATTCCCTCCTCGATGCCCTGAAAGTCTACAAGTGGTGGATGCGTGTCTCGGTGGGCCTGGCTACAGTGGTGGTTGTGTTTACAAAGGCGAATGCCTCCTGACTACGAAATGTTTGGTTGGCAGTTGCGCAGGGTTAGCTAGCTGTTGGCGATTGTTTGGCTAACCGCCATACCGTGAGGGCTTTACCCTTGGCTAGCGATAGAGCTGTTGACCACCTGGTCTTAGAGGTTTGGCTAATGGTTAGCGATGGAGCTCAGGTTGACTGATCTGCAAGCAGTAGACAAATGGTAGTGTGACACATGGAAAAATCTCATTGGTTGATTTTGCATCATTTTTGCAAATCAACGGCTAGTGACTGAAAGCTTGTGCACGCATCTTGAGGGTTTGATCTAAGTGCGAATTGATTGCAAGGCGGCTTGATGGAATGCCAATTGATGCTGAGCCGGAAGGCGAGGCCGGGTGCTGATCGATAGTAAGCCAAAGCAGATAAGCTAAATCTGAAAGCAGAGCAAGTCGATAAAGATCAAATCGAAAGATCGAATGATCGGCGGATCGAAAAATCCATGATCGGTGAGCTTGGTCAGAGATCAGAGAGTGTGTGTTCGAGTGGTATGCGTAGAGCATTTTAATAGCGAAACACTGAGACACTCAGAACTTGGGTAGATGTGAACTTGAGGTGGCTACTAGGTTGTGTTGGCTAGAAGGTTGGCTATGCAAATGGGTTGAAGAGCTAAAGGGAACCTTCACTATATGTCTTGTGAAGACATTGTAATAGTGCAAGGTTGCAGATCTATGTTGTTGGCTGTATTTCTCCAGATGAACAAGATGTAACTCCTATAATGGCTATGAGCTTGATATTGTATTGTAACCGTTTAGTTGTTGAATAATACAATGGCTCTATCTTTTGGAGTGTGGGGTTTTTTACCTGAAAGGGTTTTCCCCACGTAAATCTGTGTGTTCATTTGTTTGTTTGTTCATGGTGTTGAATTTGGTTTAAATTTGCATGTGCTTTTCTCAGAAGGATCAATGGGGAGAACTACTATGCATGTTTCTGCTTTATGGAATAGTTGTTAGTGCTCCTGGAGTGATTTAGAAATGAAAGTCACCGAGGCACTACTGGTTTTAGACTTTAAATCTGAAACATTCTCATACGGTAACCCCAACATGAGCAACCCTTTTATCTTTTTCCTTACTAGTCTTTCCAATAGAGGTTAGAGCATTAAAAATATTTTTTACAATAAGACTATTTTTTTCCATTTTTTTTTGAGACGAATCTTCAATTTTTTTAATAATGATCTCATTTTGTAAATCTTAAATAATTGCACAAAAATTTGGCATTGTTTGGTTAATGTCTTATCAGAGAAGAATTCATTGAACATTTTTCGTAGCCCACGAACGAACCATTCGTTGTGACCCTTTTCCTTGAAGATTATCAATTATGTTCTCATCTATTTCAACCAACCATTTAGGGTTTCTTTTGTAATTAGGTGTTACATAAGGTTCATTTTCAATGTTATCAACATTTTCATTTTCGAATACAATTTTATTAACATTTTCATTCTCACTATTTTCAATAATAATTTCATTTTCAACAACATTTTCATTGTCAATAACAATTTTATTTTTAACCACATTTTCATTGTCAATAACAATTTTATTTTCAACCACATTTTCATTTTTAACATTTTCAATAACAATTTCATTTTCAATAACATTTTCCACAACATTTTCATTCTCAATGTTGTCCACATTTTCATTTTCAATTTCAATGTTTTCATTTTCAATTTCAATATGATCAATATTATCAATTTCTATTTCATTTTCACTTGAATTAACATTTAATGGTTTAGAAGAAGCTTCAATTTGAATATTTTGCATACCTTGTCTTCTTTTCCTATGACTTTCTCTATCTTTTGCTCTATATGCTTCAATTTGATATGTTGTAAGTTTCCTTTTACCTTTTCTCTCACGCCAACTATTGCTCCCCATTCCATAAACAAAATGATACAGGAACTGGACGTCACAAGTTTTGGCCTGGAAGTCCAATTGAGCAATTTGTTCAATTTGTTTTTTAATTTAATTTGAAACTCTTGTATGTAATTAAATTAGTAATTTGACAATTAGTGTCATTTTAATTAGTTTTAAATAATCGTCAACTTTCATAGGCCATATAGATAAGCATGCAAAATTACCAAAAAAAGGCAAGTTAAAAAAAAGTTGTTAAAGCATGAAAATTTACCAAAAAAGGCAAGTTAAGAAAGCTATTAAAAATTGCCAAAAAAAGTAATTTTTCAGATTTTGTAAAAAGTTGCCATAAAAGGTGATTTTCATATTTGTACTTAAAGGGAAGTTTGCTTTTAGTTTTTCAGAGGATGGAATGAGAAATAAAGAAGAATTCTTTAGAAGTAATTTGAGTTTATGTGTCTTTTCTATAATAATTTTTAATTTATATGTTGTGAATTTTGGTTGCATCTTGTGGTATCAAAGCTAGTGTTCTTGAGTGTGCAGGCAGAGCGTCGAACATGAGGCAATTTGCACCATGACCCGAGGATTGGTATGTGTATCAATTTTTTTCTTTGCAGATGAATGTGCAATTTGCAAGAAGAATGATTTGTTGAGCAGAGGTTCTTGTGGTTGTGAACAGATCGTCGAGTGTGACATAGTTTGCAACAAAACCTAAAAGTGTTTAAGATTTGTAAACAGATCACCGAACGTGAGGCAGTTTACATGTGAAGAACTTGAGGTTTTAAAAATTTGTGTTAAGGATTTGTGAGGCCTTAAAGATGGAAAATTGGAAGAAGAAAAAGAATTTTGTTATTAGATGGATTCTGAGGATTCCTAAACTTGAGAAAATTAGAGAGAGACAATAATAAGAAATAAGAGTTAGAATGATAGAGTTGCAACAACAAGTGAAAGAACTGAAAGTAGAGATTGAAAGGAGGAAACAAGAAAAAATAAGTTGAAGGTAATTTTGATTATCCTTCTAATGATATTTTGATTGCAGGTAAGAAAGAATATGCAACAGAATGTCATGCATGTGACACAAAAGAAGAAGAAGAGGATGTTGATGAGCCTAAAGCTGAGACATGTCTTTTTGAAGGCATTATTGTGTAGAATGAAGAAGTTGTATGTGCAAAAGAAAAGGTTGCACTAGAAGTTGATATGCTAGAATTTAAGTGTCCAAAGTATGATGAGGTGATTGGTGAGGAATGAGAAGATTTCCTTCTAAGAGATGAGATAAGGAAGATAGAATAATTCTTTGTAGCCAAAGAAAGTGTAGAAATTATTGTAGATAAAGATGTTGCACCGATAGAGCTTGGGAAAGTTGCAACAAATAAAGAGGGTAAAGAAGATTTACTATCAATAGAAGAAGAGTGGCTTGCAAAAAAAATTGATGTAGGTGAGAAGATAAATATTGTAGTGAAAGATGAAGAAGATGATATTGGAGCAGCAAAGAAAAAAGAGGATGGGAAAGATGAATCTTTTGATTATGTTTATGTGAGTGCAAAGGATGAAGGGATTGTGGCTGAAAATTATTTTTTAGAAGAAAAGAAAAAAGAGGAACATAATGTTGAAACCAATATTGGTGATGAACAAATTGTTGCAGTAGTGACAAAGAAAGAGGTAAGGGATGAGTTTCATTATTTTACTGAAGAAGAGGAAACTAATGTTTATGATTTTCTAGAATTTAATAGTGTTTATTAGTGGGAGATGAACTATGTGAAAAGATGGAGAAAAAGAGGAAGAATAAAAAATGGAAGAGATATCAAATTGCAAGGAAAGTTGAGAAATAATGTTTAGGTAGATAAGACAGATAGATGGATTCAGGATGAGCATGGTATCTACAAATGGGAATTGAAGATGCTGAAAAAAAATAAGTGACAACCATTTAAAGACCATAACTTGCAGGAGATGCGTTCTTTTCAACCAGAGGAGAACAATGTAGGAACTGGATGTCAGAAGTTTTGGCCTAGAAGTCCAATCAAACAATTTGTTCAATTTATTTTTTTATTTAATTTGAAACTCTTGTATGCAATTAAATTAGTAATTTGACAATTAGTGTCATTTTAATTAGTTTTAAATAATTGACAACTTTCATAGGCCATATAGATAAGCATGCAAAATTACCAAACAAAAGGCAAGTTAAAAAAAAGTTGTTAAAACATGAAAATTTACCAAAAAAGGCAAGTTAAGAAAGCTATTAAAAACTGCCAAAAAAGATAATTTTTGGATTTTGCTAAAAACTACCAAAAAAGGCAATTTTTGGATTTTGTTAAAAACTGCCAAAAAAGGGAATTCTTAGATTTTGTAAAAAAATTGCCAAAAAAGGTGATTCTCATATTTGTACTTAAAAGGAATTAAGTTTGTTTTTAGTTTTTGGAGGATGGAATGAGAAATAAAGAAGATTTTTTCAGAATTATTTTGAGTTTATGTGTCCTTTTTTTAATAATAATTTTTAATTTATATGTTGTGAATTTTGGTTGCATGACAAAAACACACACACAAAATGATTGGAATTCTAAAAAAAGTGTTAGAGAATCTTTGAAAAGTTGAATTTCAGCTGATGTAGACAGAAATCATGAGAATTTCGCGACAGAAAGAATGTAGGGACCATTGAAATACTCAAAACAATCCCTTTTTTTATATAACTTACAAAATGGATATATGTTATGTTTTCCACTTGCCATACCGACAAGTCTACATGGCCGCAAGTCTGCACAATCCTCAAGAAGGAAACAAATATCTATTTATAACGGATATCTGTTACCTATGGTCTTATAAATTACAAAGTCACAATATATTAATATATAATATATATCAATATATATTATATTTTAATATATAATATATATATTATATTTTAATATATAATATATATATTATATTTTAATACTCTATTAATATTAATATATATTGTTGTTCGTTCGCCTATAAAAACCAATAACGGATATTCGTTATTTGATTTTTAAGAATTATTATTTCTTATCATATATGATATATATATTTATTATTTATTAATATATATTATATATTATTATATATTATTATATATTATATATTAATGTTATATTAATATATAGTATTATATATATATAATGTTTATATATAATATATTAATATATACATGAAAATTTGGCCCTTATTTTCAATGTAGAATGCCCCAGGGTGGAGGAATCTGTGAGATTGATATTAGGGGTTGAAATTGCATGCCCTAGAGCTAGGCGATTGATCTTCCCATCTCAAGTATTATCAGTCTTTTTGTCAAATGTACTGGATCTTTTCCAATCCCTAACTGAACTCAAAGCAATTGTGTTAAAGTTTGTTAAACCCCAGCTCCTGGATAATGATGCTCTATTGCTTGTAGTTCAAGGCTATAATTTATTTTCTGGGGATGGGTTTGTGGGTGGTCTTTTTCCAAGGGATTACATTAAATTTTTTTAGGGTTTTGAATAAATTTTTGAGTCAGTTAGAATTCCATTGCAATTTAGGAATGATAGTATTTTGTTAAAACTACTGAGGAGAAATTACAAAAGAATGTGTGCTACCATGGTGTTTGATGTTAAGGAAAAGTACTATTCAATCTCATTCTTGCATGAACATGCTCCTCACCATCCAATAAAACCTCCTATAATGGATTTGGATGATAGGAATGCATCGTTTGAGCCAACTGAAAGAAGAAAGGAATTGGAGGAAGGACAAGCCTCTGCCATTGTTGGCCACCAAGGTTTCTACACCAAGGTTCGATTAGTGCATGAAGAGAAGAAAGATAAAGAACCACTAGTGGATGATGATTTCTTCAATGATGCTATAGGTTTGTAGGAAGTTCCTGAGGGCCAGGAAAAAACTCAAAATAGGGTGGCGAGCAAATGCAAGAATAGTGCTAGCATCTACACTGCCTCTTTTTGGTGTTTTAACCAGTGTCATGCTATTTTATGAATTGGGCTTTTAAAAGTTCTATTGTTGAAAATTTTGTAAGGGTTCAATTCAATGTTTATGTTTTTCCTATATGGGACTTATTATAAATATTTAGGGCTTGTAATTATTAAAGCATGGGTCAATTAAGATTGTAAGGGAAATACATAACACATCTTAGAGTTCCAGTTGAGAAGGGCATTAGTTGATTGATTTTAGGTTTTTAGTTTTGAAAACTCATGATATAGAAATTTTTGTAATCACATGATCGAGATATTTTTGTAAGATCTACATCTTTTTGAGTTATAACCAAAGGTTTTCTTCCTGGTTCTTTTCTCCTGGTATGCTCACCTAAACCAAGATTTTAGTATTTTGTATTTATATAAATATAATATTACAATGGCTTGAAACTTTTTATAATATATATATATTAATATATTAATATTATATTAATATATAATAAAAAAAAAATATATATAATATATATTATCCTACTCTCCCTCCCTATCCCCCTCTCTTCCTCTCCCACTCTCTCTTTCCCTCTCCCTTACTCTCTCCCTCCCTCCTTAAACCCCCCCTCTCTCTCTCCCTAAACCCTAAACCCTCCCTCTCTCCCTCTCTCCCTAAAAACACTCTCTCTCCCTCTC
>CM021100.1:720953919-721114149 GCA_007115665.2 Sequoiadendron giganteum
AAGAGACAAAATTGTGTCACATATCCATGCACTTACCCCTATCTTTTATTGACTCATAGTGGTGCCATACCTAGAGACACAACTTGATTAACCATCATGGACATTCCCTTGAGTGAATCTAGTGATGAGTACTGAGATACATGTACCATGTTTGATGTCGATGATGTTGGAGCACTGCATGTTTAGATCTTGTATTTACTATAGATCATCCTATGAATAATCCAGGGCCATGGCCTCAACATTGTGATAATTACAAGGAGGAGTTAGATGATGATAGTGGTGTATGGAGAGATTATGATGAGTATGATCAACTGACTACAACATCAAGAGGAGATCATGAGGAGTAGTAGGAGGACAATGATGACCCCAAGGAGAGAACTAGATATCATCCTCACATATCATGAGAACATCGCACTACACCCAAGAGATTGAGTTACCATGATCACAAGGAGATGAGTGGAGCCGCTACTACCATGCCACATCCTCACAAGAAGTCTAGACATAATTACAATCATTTCATGCATGGATCTTCACTGGCTAGTTGGTGATCTAGGTGATATGAAATTGTGCATTTGTTACATGATTTTGTATCATACTAGATGTTATACTTAATTTTGATTTAGATTTATATGTTAATCCACCTAAATTGATTTTTTATTTTTTATTTTTCAGTTGGTACCCAAGATTGACTCAAATTTATGGGTAATCAAGATAAAGGTTATTTTTGTTGTACAACTACATCAACACGTGCAAGCTAATTATAGGCCACACGATACCACAAAGTGACATGTGGATGATTTTTAGCCCTTATGATGAATAAGAGATGCATATAAGGAGCTTAAAGAAGAGAGGGATAAAGCTCCAATTGATCTTTAAGACTTAAGAGCAAGAGAATATTCTTCTACCAATCATGCTCAGATGATCCTATAGGTGGAGCTAGATAGAGTACAAGCTGGGAGGGATCAACTACATCAACAATATATAGAGATGTAAGAGATAGTTTAAGATCTTATAGGTGATCTCAAGGCTCTATAAGCATGAAGTAGATCTAGTAGCTACCCACTATAGTGTATTAAAATGTATATCCTTGCATTTTCACACTTGTTTGGGCCCGGCTTGCTTTATTTATGCTTCTTTATGGCTTAATTAGGTCCGATTTTTCATCCACAAGCCTAATAAACTATATATTTTTATGGAAAATCCCAACAATCATCAAAAGATAAATGATCATTTAATGTTTCTCTCTGTGTGTCCCTACTTTGTGGACTGGGACTAAAATGCCACCTAGGGTGTCTTTATATTCCATGGGTCTTGGGACCTTGATTTTGAAACCTCTCAATTAGGTCCCCTTTTGGAGTCTATTCCCTAATATTTGAGCCTTGGGACTAAGACATCACCTAGGGCATCTTAGTCCTCCTAGACTTATTTTCGGGGTCCAATTTCAAATTCGGGAAGGATTTAACCTCCTTTAATTAATGAATTCACATGTTGGCTTGTTGTGGTGTAATTTCAAGATATTAAGCATGAATAAGTATAAATAAAAGGTTTCCTCACTCATTTTCATCTAAGAAAGTTGTGAGAGAATCTATTCTAGAAAAATTAAGTTCACAAGAGCATTCAAGAGCAATTCATCAAGCATTTGGAGCCATCATCAAATTTCAAGAATCCTGTCAAGGGTTTAGTGCATCCATTCATGTTGTTGAGCTAAG
Organism: Sequoiadendron giganteum; assembly: GCA_007115665.2. Lineage (NCBI taxonomy): Eukaryota > Viridiplantae > Streptophyta > Pinopsida > Cupressales > Cupressaceae > Sequoiadendron > Sequoiadendron giganteum. Next base: position 720,955,629 of record CM021100.1, read on the forward strand.
ATTGTGGATGTAGCATTGAAGATCTATTTACAACCATTTTTCACATCACATTCCAAGATCCAAGATCTATATTCTTCATGGCCACACATGGCAGATTGTAGATTTGCTTCATAAGACATTATCCAAGGTGATATCATTTACATATTTCATATATCATCCTTCATTTCATCATTTGGTTTAATTACCTACAAGGGGTTTGACCAAGGAAAACCCCCATTCACTAAAAATCAACAAGTTTTCCCTATCTTGCATATTTGTATTTGCAGATCTAGGTTGTAGACTTGAAGATCACTTGGAGTGCAAAGTTGTAAAATTTGTAAAGTTGCATTACAAAGTTGTCATATTCATGAAAACTCACCTATAGGTCAGATCCAAGAGTTTCAAAACCTGAGAGCCAAAAAGAAGCAAGTGTAGACCTTGGAGTTCAGGACCACATTCAAAGTTTTCAAAAATTTAGAGCAAGACTAATACACCACCTTGGGCATCTTAGTCCTCCCAAGCATATCTTTCATAAATTCTTTCAAATCCGGTTCTATCATCCAAAGATTTTGTATTTTCCCCAAAAAATAGTAGCAGGAATAATATGCTATCTTGGGTGTCTTAGTCCTCCAAGGAATATTTTGGTAGCTTCTTTAAATTTCTAGAATCCTCACAACATCTATAGACTTCCCAGGTACACATGCCCTAACTTGGTGTTGTATATTTTCATTATTTGTATCTCTCATTTAGCTTATTTTAGGTCATTTTTCATATCACATTATGTTTTCCAACATTTTTTTTCCAAGCATTTGCTTGGTGCTGAACCCCTAAACGTTGAAAAGAACCCCCTCCTAGGTCCTCATCATTGTAAATTGACGCACCTTGTGAGGTTGATAGTCAATCCAATTAGGGTTCCTAGGACATAATTGAATGGCCTAGATAGAATAGGAGGTAACCACCCCTTCCCATTTTATTTTTGGTTCATTTTGATGAACCCAACTTCTTTGAGCATTCTTCTTTTTCTGATTTGGAGTCCATAAAAGTCCTAGATCTAGATTGAATTCATTCTTGCATTGCACTCATTGAATTAGCGAAATTGCATATAGGGTTTCTTGCATCTTGCATTAGTGAAATTACATCTAGGGTTTCCCATTTTTGCATTAGTGAAAGTACATATAGGTTACATTTTCATTTTCTTTCATCATTTCATTTCATTGAAAAATTGAAAAATGTATTATTAATCATCTTAATTGCATCTAGAAACATTCTTATTGCATTCAAAATTGCAAAAATTGCATCCAATTTATTTTCATTAGTTACTTTTTCTTGCCTTCATTTGCACAATTTTCTATATCCAAAAATCAAGTCCCTAGGTAGGCAACTTGGGAACATAGTTATCAACCCATAATTGTTTGATTTTATATAAAAATCCCTTACTAGGACTAAAACACCCTTGGTGGCATCTTAGTCCCTCTCTAGTTTTTTGTTGCAGTACCCTGTATGAGTGATTTGCTATCTATTTTGGCTTCTTAAACCTTCAAATTTCATCAGGAGGAATAAGATGCTATCCCTAGCATCTTATTCCCTGTGGAATTTCAAATTATAGATTTTTGGGATCTGAATCAATATTTCTATGCTTCTATTTGCTGGCATTGGTTATTTATTTCAGTGGGTTGACTTTATGTTACATGCATTTCACTAAATATAGTTTAAAGTGCTTCATTTCATGCATTTCTCAATTACAAATTTGCATTTACAACATTGCATCCTTCAAAAAATTACCTTGTTTGAAATCTGAAAATTGCATTTATATATTACATTTTGAGTTTGTATAGATTACTGTTCAAAAATGTTAGTATCTATCCTTTCCAAATTTGCAAAGAAAAAGTTAGTCAATAAGCATTTTAGTCATTCATTCAATGCATTCCCTAGTTATGAGAGTCTCTTAGTGCAAGAGAATGAAAATGGTGATGCTTTCTTTAAATCTACACCCCCTCTTGTCTCTCCTATTTGTGAGGATGATATGATAGAAGAGAATTTACAAACATAGATAATCATGATGATCATAGTTTTTCTTCTCCCAATATCTCTCCTTTTAGTGACAAAGGTATCTTGGTGAAAGAAGATACAATCATTTAGAATCATGAAGATCTTGCTTGTCCTTCTCCTCATTCCCCTTTGGGAAGATATTATACCACAAGAGAATGAGATTGTAAATGATGAGGATGATAGATTGGTGTTAGATGATCAAATATTTAAGGTCTATAACAACCCTCTTTATGATCCTTCCCCTACTTATCCTATTTTGGAAGATATTAGGGAACACATGAATAAAATCATAAATGATCATGAAAATCATAGTTTTCCTTCCCCTAGTATCTCCCCTCATTGTCAAGAAGATAATTTGATTAATGAAAGTCATGCAAATCTTAGTTTTCCCCCTTCGCCTAGGGAAAAAATTATTGAGAAAGAAAATTCAACCATTAATAACTCCCTTACATGTGATGAATTCATTTTAGAAGAACAAACCCTTGAATGTCAAGAAAATTTGGTTTGTAGTTCTCCTAAACACTCTCCTACTAGGGAAGATATAATGATGGAAGAAAATGAGAACATTGAAAATAGTAATTCCTTAGATGAAGATGATGAAGTAACATTAGAATCCTCTCCACTAAGAGCTAATGAAAATGAGGATAAGTCTTATGAGGTTATGAACATTTAGATACCCCTTGGAGTACTCTCTTGAGCCTAAACTTATCATTTATCCACCCTCTCAAAAACCACAAGTAAAACCTATCCTTATCCTTGAAACACCTAAGAATAATTTTTTGCAGCAACTGAGTTATAATATTGCTGCTCATACATACAACACTAGGAACAATACACAACAAAGAAAAACACCTTCAACATCCCTACCATTGCCTAATCTTATCTTGCCTAGTGCCCCCCGTTTTCCTTCACAAATTGGAAAGGAGTATGATCTTGTTGAAAAACTTAAGAATACTCTCACAAAGATATTCCTTTGGGACCTAATTCAGAATTCGCCTAACTATCACACTATGCTTCAAAATTACTTACAACAAGTTCTTTTCCCTTCTAATGTGCAATCGAATGGCATATCAGCCCTGATACAAGGATTGAATGCTAACATTGTTTTCCACCAAAGTGAGCTCCCTACTTTGGAAGTGAAAAAACAATATGATGCTTTCATGATCATAGCTCAATAACACACCAAAGGGATAAAGCGAACCCTTGTTGATAATGGATGAGCCTTAAATGTGTGTAGTGCAATCCTTTTGGATAACCTTTGTGTTGATAAATCAAAAATTCAACCTGGCTCTTTATCTATTAAGGGATTTGATAATGTGTGAAAGAAATCACTTGGAGTGATCACTTTACCTACTAAAGTTGGAAAGACCACTTTACAAACCCCTATTCATGTTACGCTTCATGATATTTCCTATAATATTCTTTTGGGAATGCCATAGATTAATGAGATGCATGTGGTACCTTGTATGTCTACAACAATAAAGTGTACACATTGGACACTGATAATGAGCCTTGCAGTGTCTTACAACTTGAGAAAAAAAAAAGAAAACCCCTTGAAAAAATTAACACCAACTACACAAGTAGAACCCGTGCAATAGAAAGATGAAGAAAAATACATTAAAGAAGTCATGAAGCTATAAGAAGATGATTGGGGTTCCTTAGATATTGAACATACATTCATGGGCGAATACAAGATCATAAAAAAATATTCAGACAAGGGAAAAGAAAAAGTGGTAATTTCAACACAAATTTTAGAAGACCCTTCAAAAGCATCCACCTCAACCACTTTAGAACAAAAGACAACAAATTACACAACTAACTTTGATGAAATTAATAGTGAGAAACCACTGAATCCAAAAGAAATAAAAAATCTTTATGAAAAAGGTTACAAACTTATGAAACAACTGGTTATAGTTGAAAAGGATGTGGTGCAAGAGAACAAAGTATTTGTATCCCCATAGAGCTGCACACACATGAAAAGACTAATGGTCTTGGTTATTCTCCCTCGAAACAAACAAACAAGCCTTCACTTAATATCAAAACTATCAAAAAACATCCTTCTAAGCCAACTTTAATAGTAGTTCATCCTGAATTGATAGACACTAGTGGTTTTGATTGTTATCCTTTGTAAAAATGAAAAAAACAAAGAAATCCTTGCTTAATGTAAATATCATCATGTAAAACACTAAAAATTTGAATTTGTTAGATTTTACACCCTCTTGTAAAGGAGAGAACAAAATCTCGCAATCTAAATAGTCTTGTGTAGGTATGACACCTTGTGCTAAGCAAGAGATATCTTTGTCACAAATTAAATCAACATCCTCTACTTTTGACCAAGAGAGTATCTTGACGAGACTCCTCCAAGATCGTTTGATCTCTCTTCCCCCAAGAACATGGAAGAAATTTTATTACAAGACTTCATTTTTTTTTTATATCATAGGGTTCATGGTCATTCTAATAATGAATGCAAGGCTTTGACAAAAAAAATTCAACATCTTAAGGACTACGGTGCTCTCCCTTGGGTTTAAGCACCTAGTTCCTCCTTTCATTTTGGCTCATCCTTGTCTTGCACTAAGTGGGGCCAAGGGGTTAGATAGCCTTGTATTCATATGCCACTTGTCATTGTCTCTTTTGGCTAGTTGGCCTTCTTTCATAAACATATAAGAGAAAGCTTGGGATGTGAGCAACGTGCCTTAAGTTGGCTCACATGTGATATTTTGGGGGCAACCCCTCCCCATTTCATGATGTATCTTATTGGAAACATATGACTTGGCATAGGGATTTTCAATTAATCTCTCATGTCTTCTTCTACTTTAAATAAATTGCTCACAGTAATGGTGTTAACAATTTCTTTAAAGTGGGGGCATACATTAGCATTATCTTTTGGCATGATTTCAATTGCATTTTCTTTCATGTTTCATAGTATTATTTCATTTCTTCTTGTGATTCATCCTTTTCTTGGTGGTGCCATTGGGTTTTATTTCCTCTGAGAGTGTGATATTTCTTTGACTTGTCCTCTCTTGGAAAAATTAAGCACAATGTTCCCTAAGATGAGACTTTGCATGAACTAAGAAAAATCCCTTTGAACATCCCTCTTTCTTGTTGCATTTTCCTTTTGTCCTTATTAAATTCATGGAGGTATGGATTTGATATGGACCTTTTTGGGCTCACCTAGTGAAGAACTTCCTGGGGCTCACCAAGTGGACAAGTAGCTCCCACTAGCCCTTATGAGCATGTGTTTTGTTTGCATAGTGGATAGTGTGTTCCACTTGCAAACTCCATTTTTGGACAAATAGCCTAGACTCAATCGCCCATTTTCGATGACCAATTGAAGCTTTATCCGTTGAAGTTTTTTTCTTTTCCTTTTTCCTTTTTCATGTCTTTGATGTTGTATGTTTGTGATCTAGTTATGGCTCCATATATCATCTGCAAGCGTGTTCCTTTGTACCTATGTTGGTTTTCCATAGGATCTTGATCTTGGGGGCTTGGCCACCCTCTTGATTATTGTCATCCTATCTACTAAAATTTATACATTTGAACCCCTCTTGATTGTGTGGTTGGATAGTTTAGTGTGAGTTTGAAGCAAGTTCATCCTCTCACTAAAGTAGGGGCTAAATGTAGTGTAGTAAAATGCATACCCTTTCATTTTCACACTTGTTTGGGCCTGCCTTGCTTTATTTATTCTTCTTTATGGCTTAATTAGGTCATTTTTGCATCCACAAGCCTAATAAACTATATATTTTTATGGAAAATCTTGACAATCATCAAAAGATAAATGATTATTTAATGTTTATGTTTGTGTGTCCTTGATTTGTGGACTGGGACTAAAATGCCACCTAGGTCATCTTTGTCCTTCATGGGTCTTGGGACCTTGATTTTGAAACCTCTCAATTAGGTCCCCTTTTGGATTCTGTACCCCGAGATCTGATCCTTGGGACTAAGATGCCACCTAGGGCATCTTAGTCCTCCTAGGCTTATTTTTGAGGTCCAATTTGAAATTTGAGGAGGCTTTAACCCCCCATAATTAATGAATTCACATGTTAGCTTGTTGTGGTGTAATTTTTGGATATTAAGCATGAATAAGTATAAATACAAGTTTTCCTCACTCATTTTCATCTAAGCAAGTTGCGAGATCATCTATTCTAGAAAAATTAAGTCCACAAGAGCATTCAAGAGCAATTCATCAAGAATTTGGAGCCTTCATCAAGATTAAAGCATCATGTCAAGGGTTTAGTGCATCCATTCATGTTTATGAGCCAGGATTGTGGATGTAGCATTAAAGATCTATTTAGAACCATTGTTCACATCATATTCCAAGATCCAAGATCTACATTCTTCATGACCACCACATGGTAGATTGCAGATTTGCTTCATAAGACATTATCCAAGGTGACATCATTTACATATTTCATATCTCATGCTTCATTTCATTCAGTTCATCATTTTGTTTAATTACCTACAAGGGGTTTGACCAAGGAAAACCCCAATTCAATAAAAATCAACAAGTTTTCCCTCTCTTGCATATTTGTATTTGCAGATCTAGGTTGTAGACCTGAAGATCACTTGGAGTACAAAGTTGTAAAGTTGCATTACAAAGTTGTCATCTTCATAGAAACTCACCTACAGGTCAAATCTTGGAGTTTCAAGACCTGAGATCTAAAAAGAAGCAAGTGCAGACCTTGGAGCTTAGGACCACATTCAAAGTTTTTAGAAATTTAGAGCGAGATGAATACACCACCTTGGGAATCTTAGTCCTCCCAAGCATATCTTTTGGAGATTCATTTAGATCCAGTTCTAACATCCGAATATTTTGTATTTGCCTCGAAAAATAGTAGTGGGACTAATATGCCATCTTGTGTGTCTTAGTCCTCCAAGGCATATTTTGATAGCTTCTTTACATTTTTAGAATCCTCAAAACATCTCTAGACTTTCAAGGTACACATAACCTAACTTGGTATTGCATATTTTCATTATTTTCATCTCTCATTTAGCTCATTTTAGGTCATTTTGTATCACATTGTGTTTTCCAAGCATTTACTTGGTGGTGAACCCATTAAATATGAAAAGAACCCCCTCCTAGGTCCTCCTAATTGTGAATCGACTCACCTTGTGAGGTTGATATTCAATCCAATTAGGGTTCTTAGGAAATAATTGAATGGCCTAGATATAATAGGAGGTAACCACCCCTTCCCATTTTAGCTTCGATTCACCCATGATCTACTATTTCACATCGAGCACCACCACCATTCCCTAAGGGATCTAATAGCCATAGAATTGCAGGATGATGATATGATTATGAATGATACACCATATTTTGTTTTCCTAGTGACATGTGGATTTATGTGGAAACTATGATGTATATATATATATGAGAATTTTTATTTGACATGCATATGTTTATGCAATTTTTTTTTACTACTTGTGATAATTTAACTAAAGACATGTACTATATTGCTTTAATTAAATACAAAAAATATATTCTAATGTGGATTAACCTGTATAACCAACTAGATACACTTGTGGTCAATTAAACAATATAATCATGATTATTATTTAAATAAAAAAATGATTCAATTGAAACATGTAATAGATATGTGACTATGCGACCTAATTAAACAACCTAATAAAATTGTTTAATTAGATACCACATTCTTACATCTAGTGCATGCATGTTGAATTAAATACAACTATGATCTAATTAAACAATTAAATACTATAATGATCCGAATAACATAGTACATAAACTATTAAATTATATACATTAACCATCCCTAGTCTTGCTCCATCTTCTTCAAACAACCACAAACAATATGATCTTCTTGATCATCATGAGTAAACATCAGCCCAAATTTCCATTCTTGAGCTTCTCTACACATTGCCTATTCATAGGGACATCTTGAACCATATTCTACAAGAATCATAAGTCCCTAATGATATCCACCCTTTACATTTCTAAGCTTCTTGTTAGCCACCTTTCCATTGATCATCGCTTCATTTTTACTCCAAGTAATTTTTCTCCACTTGATCCATCCAATAATTGCCTCTCTGGACACTTAGAATCTCTTATTTCTAAGCATAATATAAAGTGTGTGCTCATAGATAATTGGTTAAGCCTAAATATTTTTACTCTTAGACTGGTGCAATATTTGGGTTATTTAGTTGAAGCCTTGGGATGACATATTATTACCATCAAAGCATATGATAATGGAGAGAGAGAGAGAGAATTAGTACTATCTACCTTCCCATTGAATTAGGACCCTTATAGAAACATACCTTATGTCATGTCTTCAACATAGACCTTATGTATAACATCTTTCTTGGTCAACCAAGCCTCCATTCCATGCAAGCCATATCCTCCACCTACCATAAATGTCTTAAGTTGTCATACAATGGTGTAGAAATTACTATCCCTTGTGATCTCCAACCCTATCAATTTTTCCAAAAATTGGAAGGGAAATATGGAAACCATTGTCCTTCTTCTGAAATTGTCCCCCAATCATCTTCCACCAAATCCACATCATATATTGACCATATCAATTTAACCTCCACCTCTTCCATGTTGTCTAATAAAAAAAAACCCTTAAAGTCAACATTCAAAATCCTTGATAAAGGATGTGGAGAATACCAAATCCATGAATCCCTTCATATTGCCAAATTACCCCTTTCACCATGATCTTATGGTCCTCCTCACCCAAGAGTTAAAAATCCCCTTTCTACATTACAATGGGGCTCTACTACTTTCCTTTTCAATGAATGTCTTGCTAATGAGGACATACAAGGTTTTAATACCATATGACTTTACAAAGATGAGCAGTATGCTACATGCTTCAAAGAATATACATATCCTATTGCCTTGCACATTTTTAGTAACATGAACTATCAAGGAAAAGGTCCTAGTTTACATGAACACATCCCTCTTGATCCTATTGATATACCTACCAATGATGGAACCACTAGTTTAGGATATGGTGCCTACATTGAGCATCTTGGCGCCCTTATAAATTTTCCTGATAGTGCTAGGCACACCATTTTTTATCTTAACAATAAAGAAGTTCCATTCCTAGTCCTTTTGAGGAGCTTGCTACCACAAACCTATTTGATGATAATTTCATCCTTACCATCCATACCGACCTCACATACCCTAAAATCATTTAATAGGACCAACATGATCCTCCAAGAAAACATGCTAATGGTGAAAACTCAATGATAGTTGGGGAAACCTCATCCAATGAAATCATCAAAATAGAGGCCATCCATAACTCTTCCAAGAATCCTTCATCCACCCATCTTCTATCATCCTTCTCCATCCATAGTCACAACCTACATCCACAACATCCTAAACCCCTTGATTGGGACCAGCAACATCATCCATTATACAAAGTGAAGCACTCCCACAAAGAAAAACATTGCAATCAACTACCAAATCAAAAACAAATATAGATTCCATATCAAAATTAAAATGAATTTTAAAGGAAATATGCATCCAAAATTCAAAAAGAAAAAAGAAAAATATATGGATTCCAAGGAAAACTAAATTGATGAATCCAAATAAAGCAACTCATCGAAGGAAATCCATAGATCAACAATCACATATTACATACAATAGGTGTCCACCACCTTCACAATTATCATGCAAAGCTTCACTATCTGAAAATAATGTTGGTCCTAATCCTACACCAAATCTACAATCCATCAATCTACACATCTACCCCCAAAACACCTATTATCACATTCACAATCCAAATCCCACTCCTCGACTACACCTTATAAATACACACAACTTAACCCTAAATCCAATCCAAGACTTAGAATCCATTGCTTCCTTGTAGCCACACTTTACCACAAAATTTATGATGGCACTCTATCGATAAGTTTACATTTGGACAAGACCAATCCAACTATCAAATAACATCATCACAATTGTGCATTGCATACTAGTGCAAAAGGCCTACTGAAGCAACTCCCTAAGGTAGGATATTATTGGCATGTCATGATCGATGCATCAAAATTATCTACATCAAATTTATATATTTACATTATACCTAAAATTCAAAAAAATCCCAAAAATTACAAAATCTTCCAAAAATACAAAAAAATTAAAAAATGATGAAAATAGTAAAGAGAAATAAATTCCTCCATTTGTGAAAACCACTCCTTGTGGTGCCTTGGGCAAGTACCATGATGAAAAATTAGTAAATACTTGCAACATGTGTAGTAGGAAACCACTTTAGTATATGAGCACGTGTTTTGTGTTCTTCCATATGTTATTCCTACCATCACATTTTATACATCCCATTATATCCCTCCCCTCAGATTGTTCACTCATGTCCCTTACACATCCATAACATTCCATAACATTTCCTACTCATGTTATCTTCCTTCGTCAAATTGCTCAATTTACCAACACTTCCCCTCATTTTCATCCCCCCCACCCCATCAATCCATCTATTTTACTTCCCCATCTTTTTCTTCCATTCCATCCATACCCTTTCCTTGATTTTGTGCTTACTTGGGGGCAGTCCTTTGTTGACATTTCTTAAGTAATTGTCACACCCCATCTTACTGAACATTACTGATTTACTTTTACCTTCATGGGTAAATAGGACAGTAAATGCAATCATGATTTGATATGTTTGTAAAATGAATGGAATACTGAAATAGGTATTATGTGAAAGTGTTGATAAATGCTTTTAAAGAGTATTTGTGTTTATATTGATGAAGAACATATATTTCTATATCAAAATGCTAAATTTTAAGATGCATATAGATTTATTATCAATGTCTAACTACCATTGGAAATGTGCTAAGTTGGTTGAGGGGATAGGTTCAAATCCTCCGAAAAGGGAGGGGAAGTATCACTCAGGAGAATTTATTGGTCAGATAACCCTTAATGATACCCACCTAATCTCACACACACACTCCTAATAGAATGGTTGAGTCAAGTGAAAATATTGGGAATTGGTAAGTCATCCTTAAGTATGATGTGTTTGCATTAGTAAGGGTCTTGATTACTATTGAGTGCATTCTTGGATGATGTTTATGTGTTTGGTGCCTATGAGTTCTTCCTTATATTACTATGCTTGATTGATGAGGTGAACATACATCAAATGTATATATATGTATGCATATGCATGTCAACGATAGACCATATGCATGGAGGAACATGTACATGAGAGTACATATGTATATGTACCTATGCACACTTATGAATAGGTTTCTTATGAGCATGGTATTATCAAAGGGAAAAAGTGACATGTATGTATATATGTATATATACATCACACGTATATTTCTTGTCAATAAGATAGTAATTGTATATGTGTTTGATTGTACAATTTAATCTATTTAGGTTAATAAAAAATTGTAACACAACATATTTATGTATGTATATATATACACATGTGGCATTATTGGTGAAAATGGTAACATGGGTATATTCATTTGTATATTGAATGGTTAATGTGATGAACTCATTTGTTGATTAATTTCATAAATAAATATGATTATATTTATGTATTGGTTAGCAACTAATACTTTTGTTAAGCCTGGGGGAATATATGTATATATACATAGATATATATAAGGAATATGCCAATGTATATATACATTCATATAATATATATATTATGATAAAATAAATCACATAGAGAGTAAATGTCCATGCCATTATATATGAGAAGGCATGAAATATGAAAAGACTCATAAGTTGCATATACACATGGCACATAGAAAACAATAAAGACCAAATACTACCAAGTATAGCACTAAAATGAAAAGTGCATGATACATATACATACAGTTTACACATAAATGTATAATGGAATTGTGTGTAGCACTATATTAAGTGAATGATGCACAAAGGTTAAGGGAGCCAACACATAAGTTTTATAAGACTAGAGGTTGATTTGTATATATGTTATGCAAAGTAGTAAAGGTCAATTAATATATATATTATGCTAAAGATAAAGGATGATATGGAGTATAAGCCATGGTCGATAATACTTAAAATGCAACACTATTTTATATTGATCAACATATTATTTTTACCTTGAACACATTTATCCAAAAGGAAAAGCATAGGAAATAACAAGTAATGTGTTGTTGTGTGAGTGGTTTAAACACATGATAAAATGGAATTGTTAGCAAATAATGTGCTTGGTCAAAGCACAAGCTTGAGCACTATTATTATGGAGTCAACTCGTATTTTCTTTGTCAATGAAATAGACTATGACCAAGTCAGCATAAGATAGGTGTCGCCTGCAAATTATGGACTGTTTTATCATAATAAACCATGCCAAATGAATAGGAAGTTGGTTGATACATGGCACCAAAATATGGCAGCCCTATTTCTGTAGAAGTCTATTTTGGTTTCAAGTCAATTCTCATGTTTTAGGCATGTGCATATTTGATTTATTCTTGAGCTATTGTCAAGCCAAAGAGGTCGATCTATAGAATGCCAAGTTGAAGTTTCATTTAGATTTTTGCCACCTTTTTGCTATGAGAGATGAGTCATTTTGCATGTGGAGTGTTGTCGACTGCCATGTCTTATCTTTTGGCATCAATGTCTCATTTATCTATATAAATAGATGGGATAGCTCTCTCATTTGAGACACACCATTCTACAAACCTATTCTGCTACAAATATTTTGTGAGAGCTTAGAGTTACTTGGTGAGAGCATAGACTTATCTTGTGAAAGAGGACATACTGAAGTATCACTTTGAGTGCAAAAGTAAAGGCTAGCAAGCTACCATTGGAAGTTTGATCATCAAGTCAATCAATTGGATCAAGCGTATTACAGGCATGAGGATGTAGTCTTTGAATTATCTTTTATTATGAAGGAATGAGTTTTGATTGCTTGATTTGGAATTGCTTGAGAATACATGCATTAAGAAATCATAGTATTTTCTTTGGAAAGGAAAAAAAAATTGTGTGCTTTCTATGAAAGAGTTTGTATTTACCCCATAATAGGAGGGATTTTTTATCATTAGTATAAGTATACTAGGAATGATGAAACATGATTAACTTAAGGAAGTGCCTTAATACTCCTATATACCCTATACAAGGGTTTAGATAATGATGTTATTTCTATACATAGATAGTAATACTACTTGTATATTGTATCAACGTCATGAAAGTGACTTACACTACATAGATTATTGTGCAAGGAAACCTTGGGAATGATAAGGTTAGCATTATAAAAGTGAAGGTATGAAATATATGATGTGAAATTATACAAACCACATCAATTATCGTTACTTGAATGATCACTTGATCATACATCACTCTCAGATAAAATCCTAGGTTTGGAATAGCCTAATGAGTCGATAAGTTATTTGAGGAAACCCTAGGTTAAGATTTACCTACTGGGTTGAGAAAAGTACTTGAATACTATTGAAACCTAAAAGTTGGGATTAATCTACATGGTTAGGAGGATTAATTGGTCTTGTTTGCAACATATAGGATTAGATTAACCAATATGAATGGACTAGTCATTGGATGAGATTTTTATCCTAGGATTAGGATATATCAAGGTTAAAACTCGCCTATGTGATTAAGTTGATCACTTGAGTTTATGGAGTACTATATTATTTGAACTATAGGTGGGATTATCTATTGAGTTAAAGTTTCTACTTGGTTAGTTGCTCTAAACTCTTGAAATGAAGTCACATTGTTGACAAGATTCGACTTTGAATAACTCTTTTTATTAAGGAGATCACACTCTTGAATGTAATCATCTATTGAAATGGTTATTATTCTATTGAGGTCATTCATTGATGTGGATATATTCTTGATAAGAATCACTTATTATTGTGATATATTACTAATTGGAGCAATTTATTTATGAATATTTAATCTATGATTAGATGAAGCTTATGTAGCTATACTTTAGCTTACAAAGTTATACATGAGACTAGTTTGTCTTTTGAAGTGAATAGCTTGTTTATGCAAGTTAATTTATAGACTAGGAAATATCATACATTATACCTAGGATGGGAACATCCATTGAAGGGGGTAACTTATGCTAGGATTTATTGGGAGATACCATTATGTTTTGGGAAAAAGGGGAATAGGTTATTTCTAAGGTTAGGGATTACCTATGGAAGGAAATTAGCTAAGCATAGTATATGAATGGTCATAATCCAAACCAAGTTATAGAAGTGTATGTGAATAGGATTATTATCAATTGAAGTACAAGGTGAGAATAATTTGGCCAAAGTAGTGTAAGTCTCCATTGGTTACATTGTTAGTTCACTATGTTCCTTTTATGCATTATGGTTCAAGATTTTCATACTCGTAGGGGAAACGACCATATGATTAGGTTTTGGTTTTTTTGACACATAACTAAGCTTAGATAGGCTATTGTTATGGGGTTTACCAACCAATATCTTCATTGAAGGGTAGGTCCATCTTGTCATAGACCACATTTGAGTCCATGGTTGGTAGAAAAGCACTTGAGTAATGCTTCTCCTCCTTAGATGACAACCGAGGTTTGTGAATGTTTGCGCTAGTATTGGGAACAACTAGAGTGTATGCACTGGGGAGAGGGGACATCCAAAATGTATGAACCATTGCGGTAACATCAAGACCAGTTTGTATATCTATTGCCAAAAGAAGCTCAAAAGAGATATGTATGAATTATGTACCCATTTATATGGAAGATTGTAATCTTGAATGATAAACAATGATAAACTTGAGTTTATTCAAATGAAATCTATGTCATGGAAAGATTTGTAAAATTACAGTGAAATGCACTGGAAGTTTGGAATAGTGCTTGTTTGAAATGTGCATGTAATTTACATTAAGGAAATAATTTTTTTTATTGCTATGTTATTGCATCATGTTCATTCACTTGAGGTGTGAAATTGGAAATTTTACTAAGCAGAACATGAGGATTGTTACAGGAATGGTCCACATGTTCCACTTAGGCATGACATTTTCATGACCATCTATCATCCCACTAATTCATGATTTAGTCCTTGTTTGGAATCTACCCATTGACCAAATACGCCCATCCCATCCACCTATGGCTTCAACATTTCATTGGATACCAACTTATGTTTTTTGCATGCTTTTGAGTAATTGGTTGTTTGTCCTTATCTTTTTCCTTGTTTTTGTCTATGTCAATTTGTGTTTTTTCCTTTTTTGGTTTTCCTATTTATTTTTTACTTTTTTCTTGTTTATTGCAACTAGTTGTAGTGTGTCATATCTCACATTTTCATAGTCACCTTTATCATTCATATGATAGTGTGCTTATGGCATTGTGTTCCTTGGCTCACTACACTAATTGTATTTTTATTTGTCTTTTATTATTGGTATATGTTTTATATTGCTTCTAGTCTTAATGCTCCACCAATCACACAATCATGGTTGCCTTTATCATTCATATGATGACGTGGTCATGACAATTTTTCTATTGCATCACTATTCTATTTACAAATTCTTAGTTTGTGTGGGAGTCCATATGCACATGATGCATCATCATCATGGTCTCTTATATCATGGTGCATAAAGCTAAGTGCTACAACAAAATAAAGGTTTCTCCCTGCACATGAAGTTACTATGACAGCACGTATTCCTCATCCATTATATTATTACATCATTTATCTCATGATTTATCCATAATCCTAATAATGTGTCATTTTATTGCATTACATCCTTGTGAAATTTCATCATCCAATATGTACATCCATTTCAATCCAATCTAATCATCCTAATGGTCCAAATTCCCAATCCTTAATCAATCATTTATTCCTATATTCATGACATGTACATCATCCCATTTCATTATATCCTACTTTTTATTCTTCTTTGACACAACACCACCTAGTTGAATTGTATCAAAGAGGAGAAAAATGTAGACACCTAAAATATTCCCTAAGCCTACATTACATCACTTAGTCCTAATTAACCTAGGACATGTCCCTTTTCATAACTTAATTTAGTTAAACCACTCTTTTCCATCTCAACACAATAAATACATAATTAATTACATATTTCACCTATTATCCACCTCACCCATGTGGCTAAATAAATTAAATAATATTATCATTTAATTAAGTCATTATCCTCTCAACACATTCCAAGAATATTGGGCACCTAAGAACACTTGTCCTTATGGTCCCCTTATTCTCTCAACACATCCCAAATTTATAGCCCTTTTATGTGCACATGTCCCTAATTTCCCTCATCATTGCAACTACTTACTAAATTTAGTAAGTTAATCTGAGCCACACATTCTAACTACCTTCATCTCCACCCTTCATCCTCTCGTAGATCCTAGGGAAATCCTCTCAATTATTCTCCACTTTTAATCTCACAATCAGATCTTGGTCATCCATTCCTCATTCCCAAAATCTATAAATTCAAGCATTCCATCCCTCATTCTAATCCATTATCATTCAAGCTAAGTACATGCTATCAATGTGGTAATATTCAAGCAAAGCGAGCATCCACATTCCAATACATCAAGGATCAAATCATTCATCAATGGAGGTTTATGGTAACTTTTGACTTTATTGCTTAAGTTGTTATCTTGTTTTGCTCTAGTTGTTGAGCTCTATTTGAGGTTTGTGGTAGTTTAGAACAAGAGTCTTTTGCATTGTATTTGGTTCTATTTCGATTTCTAAATTACCCACTTACAAATATGATGAATTAATCAAAATTATATTGAGGGATTTTGAGGAGAAAGATGGGGCAATTCTTTAATTGTAACCCTATACATAAATGTCAGTTAAGCAACATAAAAAAATTAAGCTTGTGTCCAAGTTTTATGGTCTCTATAAGGTTCTCAATTAAATTGACAGTGTAGATAAGTTGGAATTTCCACCCTCCTCAAAAATTCATTTTATATTTCATGTCTCTTGTTTGAAGAATGTAATGGGTAACAAGCTTACAATCCAATTATCAAAATTATTGGAGTCAAATGAAGAAGGGGAATTTATTTTGGAACCTAAGGCAAACAGATTGAAATGGTTGTGAGACTAAGTCACATTGAGTTCATAATGAAGCGAAATAATATTAAATGCATGTGGCATGCTTATTTTCATTTATAAGCTTTAATTAATTCCTTTGACTAGCCTAATTAAGATGAAAGGGTCTATTCCTTCCAAAGAAAAAAAAAACTCTTCTAACCCATTATAAATTGTAAGATTAAATTCGTATATTCATATTAAAATTCATGATATCATATTTTATTATTTTTATATCTATTTCTCAATAATATCTCAGTATAAACACCATATTTAATAATACATCTAATAAGAAATACTTAAAAGTTTACAGAATGGTAAACAAAAATAGAGACTGAAGACTTTATTTGCATGTGCATAAGGTGATAAGAGGATTGGTAGGATGAAGTGGCCACAAAAACCTCCACTAAACAATTCGATAATGGTCAAAATAAGGTTACAAGAATGCTGACCACGTGATATAGTAAGGCTGCAACACCATCTTAGAGAGCATTTGCCGCTTTTAATATTCAACATAATTTATCAAAATTAGATATCAACCTCGTTAAATTATTTAAACTCATACATTAATAAGAATGAATTTAGTGTAGCTTTGACTGTTAAGATGTGATTTTAATTATTTATGATTGTTGCATTTTTCAAAATAAAAAAATATCAATCTCAGTAAAAATTATCTTGAAATAAATCCATTATGCAGTTCAAACAGATACAGGCATTATTTGATATGGGAAATAAGGATTTTCTACAACTAATTTTCCATTGTTCTTAATAGTTTTCTATCCCTGTAAACTTAAAAATTCATAATACCAGCCTTCTCCAGTTCTAAATTTATCCAGTCTTCTTCAATTTTCAACCAGCTGTGTCTGTTGAACACAAAAGACTGTTTATTAGCAATAAAGTGATTCAAACTGGTAGCTAAAAATTATTATAATTGAACTTGATGAGTTTAGATAGTCCTCATATAAATACCCAGCACCCAACCACAAGGTAAAGGCTTAAACAATAAATTACAATTACAAATAGTGGGTGAAATGACAATGACAAAGAATTCGGCAAAATTTCAAGTTCTATCTAAAATTATAAATTAAACTCACTGGGATAAAGGAGAAGCTTCTCAATGACGTCCACATGAGTCATGAGCATACGTCTGCAACAATATCGTACCAGTCCTAAATTGTCCAGGGCATCCCTGTGGAACAAGTTTCAATCATACAATATTCATATCAGCATAATATTTTTTTTATTATATAAAAGGATTAATAAAAGGAATCCTGTCTTTATATAAGGCTAGAGTCGTAGATAAAATAGGATTTTAGAGATAACAGATTTTCACAGTCCATGTAGATTTTCAATGAATGTTTTTGATTTAGATTGTATTTGTAATTTTTGTATTAATGTTTCGGATCACACTCAATGATCCATCATCAAGATATCAGAGACCATAAGGAGTAAGTCAATATCAGGATATCAGAGAGCATAATTTATTCCTTATGCTCTCTGATATCCTGATGATGGATCATGGAGTGTGATTACAAACACAATCTAAGTCAGAAACATTCACTGAAAAATAGGATTCTATTAAGGAATCCTCACAAACAACAAGATAAGAATTTAAATAACAAGTAAATTGAATTAATGAGAACAGATTTCCACAATTCATGAAGATTATTGTTAAATGTTTCTGGATTAGATTGTGTCAGTATTTTCTGCATCAACATTTCGGATCACACTTAATGATGTCGATGTAAAAAAAACTGACACAATCTAATCCAGAAACATTTAACAGTAACTGAATTGAATCAAAACAAAAAGACACTAAACCATGTCCGAACCCTCAAAAATCAAATCAAATTTAACTTCCAAAATATCTAAATTGTCACTGAATTTGTGAGTCACAAACTTACCTTTCTTAAATTGACCTTTGTTACTTTCTTTCTACATAACCTTGATACTTAAATTTTTGTTCCTTTCTTTCTCCACTATCTTCATACTAACCATACGTTTGCTAACCTTATCAATTTTGCAATCTTGTATATCCTCACAATACTGATTATGTAGGTCATCTGTAAGTTAAAGAGAAGTAGAAAATCATTCTTAAAGTAGTAAGCAAGCTTACCCTTCATTATAATCCATACTTAGTAACTGCAGATAAGTATCCCATTTGTCTCCAACTACCTGAACAGCATACTCAATGAGCACTTGAATACCTTATGATTAAGAAAATAATAAGAGCATAAGTTACCTTCCCACAGGTGAAGCACCGCACTGGGATGATCATTGGGAGTTTGCCCCAACTAAATTTGAAGGGTTCAAGGAGAATGCCTGAATCTCTAATGGCAATGAATTGCTACTATCTATTCTGTAGAAGAAGAGAAAATACACTTAGGGCGTTTATACAGTGGGAAAGGATAGTTTTTACGGTTGAGAATGTGCAACTGTACTAACTGTACTCATCAAATTAATGGACGGTTGTGGTGTTTCATGTTAATCAAATGTTACTTAGTGGCTAGCACATTTTTATTATTTGATTTGTTCTTTAGTTTGTTAAATATAGATTTATTTATAAATTCTATTGAATGTTATGTAATAGTTATTACCTGTTATTTGTTATTAGATTTATTAAATAATATAGTTAATAATATTCGAAAAATTTATATTGTTTAATTAAAATATGTTTGAAAGTAATTTAATTGTAATTAATATATAGATTGATAATAAGTACTTTTGGTGAGCTATTTTATTATTTTTTTAATGTTTATAGTGAATATGTAAGTTCTTAAATAAACCCCATTATTCTTTTTTTGGGTTCTCATCAAGGATAATAATATATTTATTTCATGTTATACTATTATTTTAATAAGCAATAAAGTGTATTTGTTCAAAAGTATCAATGTAAGTTTGCACTATTGATCACTTCATAGATTGATAGCCAACATAATGGGAAGAAGTTAGCAATATGACAAACATTCTTTATTGCAAGTTGACACATTGGCTCAAGAAGGTCCCATGATGATGAAGTAATAAATAAAGTTTATAAGTAGAGCCATCAATTAGATATAAAGGAGTTATATGGGAGGAGAGAAAACACATATATGTATAATATTGAGACTTTTAACAGTAAAAATTATTCTTCATATTCAGTTCATTGAGCTTAATGTGACTATGCAAGTTAGACTTTCACACTCCATGTAAATAAAACTACTAAATATACAAATCATCATTTTCTTATAAGGCATATTTGTTGATATTGCAGAGACGGTTGTCGTTGCACCAAAAGATTGACCTATTAATGCTCGATACAACTACTGGATTTATACAAGATCAAAATCCATAGGAGGCGGTTAAACCATGTCATGAAGCCCAAGTGCCACACTATCCCACGCCTACTATAGGAAGAGGAGACCAAGGGAGACACCTTGCAACAATCCCCCCAGTGCAAGTGAGGGGTTTGAACCTGTGACCTCGACTCTGATACCAATTGTTGCACAAGTGACTATCATTGCACCGAAAGATTGACCCATTAATGCCCAATATAACCACTAGATTTATACAAGATCAAGATCCACATGAGGCAGTTAGACCATGTCATGAAGCCCAAGCGTTGTGTTAGTCCACACCTACCACAAGAAGAGGAGACCAAGGGCGACACCTTGCAACAGTGGAAATATTTTTTCATTGAGTGTCCTAGCTTGTTTATGCTAAATTTTGTAATTTTTTAGTGATATTGAAATCATGCTTAAGTGTGCCCTTTTCTCTTCATTAAGAATTGTTAGCTTCAAATGTTGTGAGCTTTGTGCAAATGTTCAAATGGTGGAAGGTAAAATATTGCATTCAATTATTTTCCTAATAGTGTGGTATTCTATTTCAAAAACTCTCCCCTTTCTCCTATTCAAATAACATCAAGAATACATTAAATATCCTATGAAGAGTTTGCTTCTAGAATCTTAGAATTCATCTCACAAGTTGTTTCCCATATTTGTGAGATTTCCCATTTTGATATAAAGGAGTATTAAAATACAAATTTGAATATGAGCACTACCTATGGATAATTTAGTACACATTAGATGTAGAGGAATAAAACACAATTTAAGGGATTTGCTAAAGCAAGCTTAGTGGATATGGACATCAAGGCTTAAGGAAGACTAATGAATAGCATTTTTATATCTTATCTATATTCTACTTACGATTGTATCTCAAATGGCTACTAGCACAACAACTAAATGCTTATTTTCTCATTGGAAAGGAAAAAAGGAAAATAATGATCTTTTTATTAAAACTATACACATGAAGACCAAATTATGAGTTTATCCATGTTGAGGAACATTGTAATAGATTAATGAGGCCTAGTTGATACTTAAATGAAGAAATTGTTGAATACTTAATAAGGGCTTATTGAAGAATAAGAAATTTACTAGAGATATTATTGAAATATGAGACCTGTATTAAGAGGTTGGTTCGAGTAATTATTTTATGAACCAATTATTACTTGAAGAGGAAGACAAGGATGCTAACTCTAAAAGAAGAGGAACACACTAATTTTAAACTAAGATTGTCACCTTTTGAATTTGGGTCACTTTAGCTTATAAATTAAAGTTGAATTTTAATTATATGGTTGACTAGAAGGAAATGGTTTTAATTTTCTACCTTTGAAATATATAAGTTCCTAAAAAATTAACCTTATTTTATATTGGAAACCTGTAGCATCGAAAAATGTCACCTTTGACAATTTCACACTAGGTTTAGCCCCCGCTTGCATGCTTGGACCTAATTATGCATTTAATTTTCCCATTTCATAATAGTAATCAAAAAAATTAAAGTGAAACTAGAAATAAAGATCTAATATTTAATACTAATATTTAAGGCCCCAAAAAGGATAGGTTTAAACTAGGGCTCCCAGTGCACCTATCCAGCCTATTTTGGCTAAATTTAAAATATGTCAGTGTTGGTGTTTTAATATTTAGAAGTACAAAATCATTTGTTAGCTATCGATATTTAATTTTTATGGAATTAAAAAAATGCATATAAATACAAGTCTTTTTCACCATTTCAATCCTAGGAATTTTGGAAAGCAAATTGAAGTTCCTATAATTAGTCAAGGCTAATTCAAGGGCGGAATTAGCAGCATTATTACAATGCTTTCATCAATCAAAATGA
The DNA here is from genome assembly GCA_007115665.2 of Sequoiadendron giganteum. NCBI lineage: Eukaryota > Viridiplantae > Streptophyta > Pinopsida > Cupressales > Cupressaceae > Sequoiadendron > Sequoiadendron giganteum. The sequence continues at coordinate 720,977,781 of CM021100.1, forward strand.
AACTTGTAAAATATTAGAAAGAAGGAAGCAATTATGTGCAAGAATCTATTATGATTAATCATGCCATTTTGTGAACATGGATTGAGTTATCCTCTACATGCTAGTTACTACAATCTATTATGTCTTGTGAACTAGCTTATGTAGGTCTATCAAGTTATCAAGGCATCCATCAATCAACATTTGTGGCAACTTGTTGTGTGACATCACTTCATCAACGATTTCACATCAAGGTAACATTGTCATTTATGATTTATCATTTTTGTCAATTATTATTGTTTTGGCCTCTGTCCAACATAGGGCATTTCCTCTTGATCATCATCAATCATTGTATGTGGAGGTAGAAATACCAAAATGGGGTTTTGACTAAGGCAAGACCCTATACATTACAACATTTTCCCCTCTTTTCATGTGCAAAGGCTAGATTTGAAAGTTTCATCAATGGGCAGTCATAGAAAACACAAAGCAGACTACTACATACATCTTAGAGTTTTTAGATCCAAAAATGAACCATTTTAGTATAGGGCTCCCAACACCCCTGTCCTAAAATTCAATCTCAACTTTCAATCACAAGTTCCTCTTTGTACGTTATTCTCAGATTGAAAACTATTTTGTGTTTTTTTTGTCTGTGTCATAAATTACATTTTCAGATCTATGGATATGTAAAATATTATTAAAACATGCATAAAATTTATCTTCTTTACAACACAAGATAACATAAACCCTAGGAGATTGGCCCCCCCTTGTGGCAACAAGCTAATCATCAATCCTAGTTGGTTTATGTTCAAATGTGGAGTTAAGTGAAAAGAAACTAGGATCACTTTTCCTATTCTACAAAACCATTTTTTAATTATTATTATTGAAATTCAATTAGTTGTTTCTCTTCTCTCCTTTATAGTTTCATAGTCATGACCTATGTTGTTCTAAAATTATATTTTTGACTCAGTGAATTATATTTGATCAATCCAAAGGATTTCTTCATATCATCAATGGCTTGTTGATTGTAAATCTTTTATACCAATCAACCTAAGTATTCTAATTTGGTATTGGTTGAAATATCATTTATATGTTAAATTTATCATTTTTTTTACTTTTAGAATCAAATTTAAAGATATAATAAAATAGGATCATTCTAAACCCTTATCTTCTCATCTATCTTTTATATTATTTTTTTATAGTATATGTTAGATAAAGATTGACATAGGATCAACACTTAGTTTAAGATTTGAAACTTGTGCATTGTTCTAACATTATTAAGTTCATTTGGTTGTAAGTAATTATTGGTGCATTAAATAATGAATGAGATCTTAAAGTGAAGTTTTCTATTTCCATTGATCTTTCCTACAAAGTTAGATAATTTATTTAAACAATTTTTGTTTCATCTCTTTAATTGAACTAGATCCTATTGAATAAAATAATTAGCATCTATCTCTTGAGTCTTGGCTACCTAAGTGAACTAGTTTTTTTTCTTTATAAATAATTTTTGTGGCAATATATTTCCTTTCAAGTAAGGAGCAAACTATTCCACATGTTTTTGAAAGAGGAAAAAATGGGTTTTACAGGGACCCGAAACCACAAAATTTATAGACCAAGAAAACATTGACCAAAAGACAATCCCAGACAAGAAAGCCTACAATAACAAGATAAACAAAAAAGACCAGTAGCCAACAACAAAAAACCACTAAAAGGACAACAAAAGACCAACCAGACTAGAACCGAAACTAACCTAGAGATTCCACATGTTGTTGTGTCAAAACACACAAAAAAATACATTGGATATACTTAAGTATTCTATGAGATAGTTCTATTGTTTAAAAATTATGGGAAATGAGACTTTTATGGTATACCAAGTTGATCCCACAATAGTGTGTTACATTTTTTGACCTAAATAGAATACTCAAAAGTAATATTTCTTTAATTTGTGTGAATTATAGGGAACAAATAATAGGACTTTAAAGATGATGTAAAATAACGAGTTGTGGCAAATTTTCCACATAGATTTAAGATTTTTTATAAAGATTAATGAATTATTTCTACCATTTTTAATTATTTTTTCAATCCGTTTTTATTTTTCAATTCTTCTTTATTGAGTGACATTATTTTGTGATAGACTAATTTTTTTAATTATTATTCATTAGAATTATATTCTTATCTCTAATGTTAGAGCATGGATTTTTTGGTAATTTTATTAAGTATGTTTGTTTTAGTTAATTAGTATTAACAAAAAAACTACATTTATATTATTCTATAACAAATATTTCTTAGCATATATCAAGTTTAATTTTTTTTTTATTGAAAAGGGAAATATATGTCTATTGTAGTACATTTTTTGATAATTATCTAACAATGTTTTATTTTTCATAGTGCCTTAAAGAGGTTTTTTTTTTTATGTAATGGGTCTATCTTCAATATAAAATTAAAAAATATATAATATAAAATATAAAATAATTTATATTATAATTTTTTTAGAACTAATATAAAGGGTTATTTAGTTATAAAATGACATATTCAAAAAAAATTGTTTTATCTTTCATAAGGTGATTTTTTTTTTGTAACATTTTGATAGGTGCAAATGAGACTTCATCGGTCTTTGATTTAAGCCTAGTTCTATCCTAGGGAGTTTTATATAAATGGGTTTGATTTAATCCTCCTAATCAAACTCCATTAGACATAACCCCTCTAGGCTTAAATCATTATTTTAAAAATAATATGTGATTTAAAAAAAAAAAAATTGATGTACTACAAGAGATACACACTATTATATGATTAACCACTAATATTTTTAGGAAACCTAATAGTATAGTTTAAACATGCATATATATTACTCTAACTTGTTATGAAATTCTTGACCAAATACATAAAGTATTAATTTAGGGTTTTTTCTTAGTGTATATTTTTATATGGCTTTTCATGTTAATAGGGATTAAACTACACATTTTTCTCTCTTAATTTATTGTATCTCTTATCTATTGTTGTTTTAAGTGGTAGAATCACCTTGAATAGATGAAATGAGTGAGATTTTTCTAAGGTTAATGGGTTAGTATCACTCAATGCTACATTCTCTTCCCTTTGCGATGTTGTAGGTCTATATTATTATTTAATTTTTTAAATTGAATATTTCTTTTTGTATACTCTTGGTCATACAACACAATTGATTAAAACATATTCTTCATTTACCTTAAATTTGTAAATTGCAATTAAGAGGTAGAACTGTATTTTTTTAATAATTTTTATTCATTATAGATCCATTGGGAATATCAATAAATATGTTTTCACGTTGTCAATATGTGAGTTAAACTATCATGTGCATAACATGTTGACAATAATGAAACTAATTAGTTTTGATTTGTTGTTAGCTTACAAGAGATGCACCATTTAGAAATTTTATTTTGATCATTCTTATGATTTTAACTATATTATAATACTATTTATTATTATATTAAAAATAAAATGGTTGTATTAAATATAACCTAAACAAGATATATGGATAGTAAAAGTATTCATTACTAATAATATAGTATACATACTTTACTTTCTTTGAACTCACATTATGAAAATTAAAATTAAATAACAAGTAAATAAGTTATTGATTTTTATATAACTTTTACATTTTAAATTTGAATAAAATTATATACATTTAAATAATCCTTTTCTATTTTATTAATATTATTCAATAATTATATATTTTTTAATAAATTGTTGATTTATCTTAACATAAATTTTAAAAAGTAATGAACAAGAAAGTTCTAATATTTTAAAAAAATATATTTCTTATGATTTCATTTCAATTATAATAAATTAGTTGTACAAATTCATAGGTTTACAAACCAATTAATAAAAAAATCAGTAAAAAAACCCAAACTCTCAAGCATTGCACCCGTCTTAAACTACTGAATTATGTCCACCATTTTGTGCCATAAATATAATTGCACATCTAACCATAACTCAAGTACCAAAGCATTGACTAAACAGAGTTGGCGTACTGTGGAGACGATCAAGAATAACTAGAAAGCCCATTAACAATGACAGATTATGACCATGTTGCACTGTCACGGTAAAGACATCTGCTCTCAACAAGATATTAGATGCACCCTGTTTTCTTTTTACCTGCAACATTATGACATATGAACTCATTAATAAACATACCCATGTTATTACATTTCAAAAACAGTTTTTAACATACTCAAATCATTACAGTGTAGAATACTTCTCGACATTAAAAATGATTAAGGAGGTTTATTGTATAGCAATGGGGAGAGAGAATAGGTTTACCTCTGCGATAATGGCGCCCACACTATTATAGAATGTGCAGGACCTTTTGGAGAAGGATCCTTCCACATAAAAGTCTGGGTATTTGGATGCATTCATGTATACTTCACCCAACATTTTCTTCTTCTTATCTCCCCAACACCAACAAGACGTCCGTCTTTTGACACTAAAAATAAGTTTATCCTGATTAAAGCCTTGCCACTGCTTCCCAAGGCTGAACCTCTGCTAGTACACGTAAAACATATCGTTTCTAATCAATTACCGAGCTCTATTATGTAGCACAATTATGAAGGCAGTAAGAAAGAAAAAGAGGAAATCGGCAACAGACCTTGCGTCGCAGTAGGAGGAGATCATTTCCTGTAGCATCCATCAAAACAATCTCTCTGGATCGACTGGAACAGTAATTATCGACTCTGAAAACCAGGTCGCCATTAGAATGATATACAGTAAATCCATTACAGTCAAACAGAAGTGATTTGTGCCACACAGTTAGTGTTGTTGGTTCAGTGGAAGAAGCATTAAAACTCTCAATCTCAACTGTAGGACGAATTCGAGGCATCGTAAGTGTAGAACACATAAATCTGCGTAAACTCGCAGAGAGTAAAGGAATGAAGAGAACTGTGAAGAGATAAGTTTAATATAGAGATCAGTTTGTCCACGGAGGCACGTGGTCATGTTTACAAGTCTGTCTAGCACAGGTGAATTTTAAACAAGGTGCGCAGCCTCGTGTTTCTTATCTGTTACAGCTCATTAGATGACAGCCGAACCTATAACCATATATTATTAAGACATAACTGTCATTTTTATATTGTGTCATATGCAGCGTGGGTAGCAAAGGCGTTACAGACTTTGTTGTATGTGGTACCTAATGCCAACGAAACTGATGTCATAGTTCAGAGACACTGATATATATTGAATAGGTTCACAGGTCCCCAAAAAATAAAAATTGGGATGAATGCGTCATTGAAAAAATTAATGGAAACAGTGATAGAAAGATTATATATTTAATGCAATGTGAGTTGTTTAAAGCAGAAATGGAGGATGACGCTCTTGAACATATGGAAATCGTGTAGCGCATTATCCTTGTCAACAAATTAGATAATTCGCTTTAGAACCCTCTTCGAACACAGTTTTCTTTTAAAATAACTTTGTGGGCCTGATTCTAAGGCCTAAGCATGAAATGTGAAGATTTATGTATTAGAAAAGTAAAGTTGTTCATTCACTTGTAGTACAAGATTTGTATCATGTTAGGAAGATCATGAAATTGGAATTTTAGACGTGTTTTTATACAATTGTGATTTAAGAAAAGGAGTTTCAATATGCGTATATGACTTGGTTATATCTAAGTTCAAAAAAATTATAATTAGTATTTTTATTTCTGGTTCTGGATTTAGTTTCACTGGATTGTTTTTATGTAATTATTATTGTATAAACCACACATTCTAGTGTAGTTCATAAGGGACACTAGATGTCATGGCATTTATAAGGGCTTGCTCCCTAAGTGCAGCAACATTATAGTTCAGAGGTAATTTGGCACCAGCTTGTGTAAGTTTGAGGAAATACAAGTTAGGATCTGAAGCTATTAAGGCATCAAGTGCTCTAGCCATAGAGGGATACTTTTGTATCTCTAGGAGTTGCTCTTCAATGAATCCTCCAAATCTCTTAGATTTATTTGTGATGTCTTCAATAATGGCAGTTTGATCATGTGATTGTTGTTGGGGGTTTTGACATTCTCATGTATTGAACATGTTGCTAGGCATCCCAAAGGTTGTTTTTGAAGTTCTCGTGGGCATCAAGCTACTTGAACTACTTGGGTTGGATTTCATGATTCGTTTGTGTTGAGATCTTATTATATGTTGTACCCAAACCAAAAATTTTGCTTCATTAAGGCATTTTGCTTAAAATGGTCTAAACCTTGTAAAAGTGAGGTCAAAACTCAGTTTTTGGGCAAATAAAGGATGGGCTTTGAGTCAATGTCATGCCACGGAGATACTAGCAAAATTTGAAAATTTTGAAAATTAGGGTTTCTAAAATCTATTTTTAGCCCGAAACCCTAAAAAATAAGAACTTGTCAGAATTGGCTAAAATTAATTTTGATTGGCTTATTTCACATCACGATCACAATGGTGAAGTCAGTTTCAGTTAAAAGTCGGTTTAAGGCTAGTGGGTAGTTATAACTTTTCAGGAGAAAAGTTAGGACCTCTGAGGTCATTAATGGCAGTTGGCTAGTACCAGGTGTTAATATCTAAGCCTAAAACTCAAAGAAGAACGCTCTACGATAAAAGATGTTGAAAATTATGCTTTTTGACAGGGGAGATTTTCAACGAGGTAAAAGTACTATGAAATTGGCTAAGTCTGGATTGAAAATATTCTAAGTCTGGAGGTCAAAAGCGCCACTCTCAGCTAGGGGCGCCCATCATTATGGAAGTTGTATTCAACTTTTTGTGAAATTTTCTACCAAGATGACTTCTCCAGTTTCCTGATAGCTTCGCAATGAGCTAGCCATCTAGTCCGACGGAGGAGTAAAATGCCTGAAAACAGAAATTCAGTATAGAACGAGGGAAATGCAAAGTAGATAACTTTGAAGAGAAAAAGTGCCCTTGGAGGCTAGGGGCGCCCATCTTTTTGAAGATTCAGATGAAGTCTTTTGATCAAGTGACACCCAGGAAGTTTGTTTCTATTTTTGGTCCAGCTCCGCGATGCATTTGTCAGCAGGTGAATCTGAGTTGTCGAGTTTCCGCCATCAGTGGTCAAACTTGAGGTTTCATACTTGATCAAAAAATTGTTCAGAAAGGATAAAAGTGCCCATGGAGGCCAGGGGCGCCCAAGTTTTGAGACCTTTAATGAAATCTGTTTGATGATTTCAGATACTCATCTCGTTCGTGTCAGCTCCAGCTTTCCGTTCCCTGTCTCAGCCGGTTCAGAAGATGTCTTGGCAATCCATAGCCGAAAGTTGAGTAATTTTTGCCAGTTGCAGTAATGGATGACATTGGTTGAGAAAAGCGCCCCTGGAGGCCAGGGGCGCTCATGATTTAGGAAGGTTAAATGATGTTTTTATATAAAGTGTTCATCAGGAGCCTTTACTCAGAATTCAGCCTGCTCCGCAGTGAGCCAATCAGCATGTTCTGAAGTTTTGTCAAATGTCGGGAAACGTCAAGTGAAATATAGACAAGTTATCAGTGAAAATGATGAAAATGCCTGAAAATATTCTAACACTGAGGTCAAAAGCGCCCCTGGAGGCTAGGGGCGCCCATCTTTTTGAAGCCTCAGATGGTTGAATTTTGAATTGCCACCTCAAGGAATCTTCTTGTCAGTTTTGGTCTTGCTCTTCATTGAGATTGTCAGCCAGTTGATCCGACGTGATAGTCAACCAGAATCAGTGATCGAACATGAGCTTCATTTGAGGTTTTAGATTCTAAATTTTCAGAAAATGTCTAAGTAAGGAAGGATGCCTAAAGTCAAAGGTAGAAGTGCACATGAAGAGAGTTTTCAGTTTGCCAAATTTTGATCTTCAGTTAAAATCCTTTTCAGGTCGACTTCTATTTTACCTATTTTTAGTCATAACTGGCTAAACTTAGTTTGCATGCATCAGTTAACTGAATCTTGAAGATGGCGCCCTAACTTGGGTTTGTTCTACATCCAGTTAACTGAGTTTGAAGCCAAATATAGGCCATGCGTGAGTTTTGAAGCACCAGTTGTACTTCAAGCACCATTTCCAAAGCTTAGCATGCATTCCACACGCCTTAGAAGATATTTTTCTATATATTTTGCTAATGGCGTCCATCATTCTTCATCAGAGTTGACAAGAAACATCTTTCTTGAGCATAAAATTGATCTGCAGGTGCTACAGGTGTCAGATTTCAGTATTCTTCATAGCTACAGATTCAAATTGTTCAAGGGAAGATTATTTTAGACTTGGTTTCTATTTTGCATGCAGGTTTTATCAGTTCTACTTCAAGCATAGGTGAATTTTTACAGAAGAAGAGAGAAAACAAGAAAATAAAATTTCTATTCTTCTATCTTACTTTCTTCTATTCTCGTCTTAGGTTTTCTTCGCATGTCAAAGAAAACGGCAGATTTTTCAAAAAAACATCATCTGGGTTCGAGTATTTCAGCATCAACAACAATACCCATGTCTTAGATTATTTTGTGAAAATTGCCCCGCTGCCTCTTTTCTAGAAGCACTGTGCTTTTTTCCAGAATTCTCTTTGCATGTGGGCCTAAATCACGTTTTTTCGCAAATCTGTTGATCTGAGTGATTTTAGGATTCATTTCTACGCAAAACCCATGTTCCAGATTTTCGCGGGGAAAATTGCCCCTAGTGCCCCTAACTGCCAATTCAAATCTCAACCAAAAACCTTTTGCATGCAAGCCTAAATCCCATTTTTTCACAATTCTAACGTTCTGGGTTGCATTAGAATTTGATTCTACACAAAACCCATATCTTAGAATTTGTTCGAAAAAATCACTTCCCCTTGCTATTTTTAGCCTATCCCCGAGCTTTTCCAGTTTTTCCAAAGTGGTCCAAACATACCCGACTTTACAGTCAAAAGTCTAGTTTTTCAGAATGCAGTATAATCCCATAGACTATAAGGCCAAATAGGTCTTTCTTCATAACTTTCTGAAAACTACCGATATCGACTTAAGTCATGTTTTTCCCATCGTCAATCTGAACTCATTGGAGGGTATCAGCAGTACTACAATCAAAAATCTTGAACGTTCAGGGATACTTGCAACGGCGTCCATTCCTATCTCAGTCTTTGATCTTGAGTTCGTACTTGCTTGTGTTAAGCATTATGACTCGTCTACCAGACAAATCAAATCGATAGATGGAAGGATTATTTGTAGCCTTAAGCCAAGGGATGTAGAAAAATATTTTTCTATTCCTCCACATTTAGATCATTTCACTGTATCCATTTCAGATTGTGATAGAATATGGGAAGAGGACAAGGATAGATCACAGAAGAAAGTAGCTCAACAATGGTTGAAGGTTCAAAAAACCAACATGCCAAGGAAGATTGCACGTGGGGATTTCAAGGACGAGATTGCTATTTTGATAACTTTCCTTAATCGATTCGCAGGTTCTGAAGACGCAAGCGTTTTCCGAACATGGATGTTCTACCTCATCTCACAAGTTATTGATAAAAAAGAAACATTTGACTGGGCCATGTTTATCAACGAGTGTCTTCACTAGCAGATTACAGAGTTCCTAAAGGTTCATGAATTCCATATGGTAACTTTTCTGGTTTACTTAGTTGCATTTCAAGGCAGCTTTAAATTATTAAAGACCGATGGAGTTCTCGGTGTTCAGCGAGTGCACGAATACTACCCTCAGTTGGAGTTTTTGAAAGCTGAACAGGACTTTACTGTACTGAATGATCACTTTCTTATGAGGACAGTCAGAAATTTGGATAATGAGATGCATGTGAGGATTTCTACACAGGCACAATCAGCAATGGAGAGTTGGGCAAATTAGTTTATCCAATTTCCTACTTTCACATATATTCGTGTATATGGATATATAGGAGAGCCTCTGATGCTACCGAGGTACCCATCGGATAAGGTTCTTTTCATGGAGTTCATGAGACAGGCACATGAGGTTCACACTTTTCTTCGCAATCGACATAAGCCAGCTTTCACCTTTCTGTTTGAGTTAGGTATTTACAAATGCAAAATAGCTGCTGATTGCAAGTTAATGGCACACGAGTTAGAGAAACTTTAGCTTGGGTGTTTTCCTCAGAAGCGTGCCTATGATCCGTTGGGTCATTATTCAACAAGGTTGGAGTGAAATGTTTCACATTCGGCAATGTTTGAGGACTTTTGGGTTAATTGTGAGGATGAATTTGAGGTGCGCCGTCGTCATTATTGTAGGCTGACTGTTCCATAGATTGCTGATTTCTTGTCAGAAGATGTGGAAGGTTTGTCTGATGATGATGGCGAGATACTTATTCATTCATTCATTAGAGACCAAGTTGCTCGCCAGCCACTTCGCCAACCTGATTGTTATGTCCCATTGAACACTTCAGTGAAAGACTTATCCAAGTCTGTTATCAAAACCACCATGTACTTCCTTGAGAGCAAGCAGAAGCGAAGGGTGATCCCAGTTACAGAGCCGCTAGCAGTGGTAGTTTCTTCTTTACCTTCTACTTCTAGGGCTAAACCTCGAGTCAAGGTTACTATGAGGCTGCCTAAAGGGGTTAAGATGGGAATTAATTCAAAAGGAAACAGGTTGAGAGAGAGCCAACACTTCCAGTTGAGAAAGAGCCAACACTACCAGTTTTAGAGACAGTACTTCTAGAGCCAATTATTTCATCAGAGCCAGTTATTCAGACTGAGGCCAGTTTGTCATCTCCAGGTTCACCTTTTTCACCACACTCGTCTCCCATAGATATTGATTCAGAGCCTGAGACTCCGATACATGAGACCTTCTACCAGTGGATCTGCCAGCAGCTGATACTGTAGAAATGACTCCACCTCGAGAGGATAGTATTCCTTATTCATCTTGGCTCGAGAAGTCATTGGAGAGGGAGAGGCGTATGCCTTCATATAATCTTGATTTGTATGAGTTTAGTGAGCCCTATCAGAATAGGTTGAATAAGAGGGCCAGAAAGCAGATAAATATTGAGAAGAATCTTGAGGCAGAGATCGTCATAGAGGTTGCTACTCCTCCAGAAGGCAAATACTTGGATGAATTTGATGTTGGTGATTTTACCTTTGTCAAAACTAATCTGGGTAAGAATACTCGACACAGCGACGTGAATCTATTTAGAGTTGTCGCGAGTAATCTAGAGGAGCGTGTCATGAAAGATGGTGAGGATAAGGCAGCTCTCAAGGCTGAGATCAGACAACTTCGTAGGTACATCTCGAGTTTGCTTCATGGCAACGAGGGGCAAGCACCTTTACTCCCACAACTTCAAGAGACCGTCGCAGAATAGCAGAGGATTCAACACTTGGTTAATCGAGGAAAGCTACTGGATACCTGGATTGAAGACTTTATTATTGCTGGTCGACACCTCCTCATAGAGCTATATCAGTTGAGGGTTGATGCACATAGTCTTCGCTAGAGAATTCAGGAGCTCGAGATTTGCATAGCCGAGCATAAGCCGAAGGACCTAATTTTGATATCACAGTTTGCAGGAATGTTGACGCCATTGAAGCAGATGGAGATCAGAAGAAGGTCTTCACTTGGAGAGAACTGTATCTTTGCAGGGTGGAGACATATGATAGGATTTCTGCTAAGATGAGCATGATTCAGGAAAAGGTTGTTGCAGCTCTTCATTTCATCAGCGAGTACATCACTCAGATCCCATGTCATTATCGGCATGAGGATGGTACCTACACCGAGTTAGAGGCAATTCAAGCTAAGTTTGAAGAGTTAGTTCATGATAACCTATGTGGAGGGCCAGAGGCGTCCAAGATGGAGGAGTTTACAATGTTGACTATCAGTTTTAGAAAGGTGACCACAGAGGTTAGAGATAGTCAGAGGGAGATCCGAGATGGAGACAAAGAGTTGGACAAGCAGTTAATCATTGTGGACAGTGTCAAAGTGCCAGATGATGATACTATTGATAAATTCCTAGAGGAGATGATAAACTTGGAGTAGACTTTCAGTTAGACCATGCAGTTGCTTACAATGATGAGTCATCAGAAGTAGTTAACTCGAGGCTTCTTTCCGAGTTAACTTGCTGTTATACATTGCATGCATGTCTTTCTTGGAAACATCTACATATACTTGGAGATTAGATTAGATTTTTCAGTTGACTAATGATAGCATTGTAGTTGACTTGCTTTCAATAAGGACATGCATGTTGCACCTTGTCCATTTAGATTAGATGTTTCAATTAACTGATGATAGCATTCCAGTTAACTGTATAGTTTCATTCAATTAGGGTTTAGGAATAAGATCTTGCATGCATTGCAAGACTTTAGTTGACTCAAGGTGATTTTATGGTTGCCTACACCTTGAAGTCTATAAATAAGAGCTTTCAGCTCATTTGTATTTTAACTTTTGCTTGATAGCATACATGCTGCGCCTACCTTGCCTATAGTATTACTATTATTGTATCTGTTCAAAGAGTAATTGCTATTATAATAAGTTGTTGTGCCTACCTTGCCTTCATATTATTGTTATGGTGTTTATTCGACCTTAGTTAAATGGGGTTGCTGGTTTGATCGTTATTGCATGCGTGTTGCGTCTATACAATCTACTGTCCCAGTTGCTTACCTTTTGTTTTGTTTATTATAAGCCTATTCAGAAGAGAAAATAGTTGTGCCTACCTTGCCTTCATGTTACGAAACTATACTCAAAGCTTATCGTATGATGTGTGTTATAGTAGACTCATTCAGCCAAGCAGATAGTTGCGCCTACCTTGCCTTCATGTTGTGAAGCTGTACCAGGTTTACCGTTCATTTGTTTGTTTTAATAAACTTCTTCTCGTATTAGCAAATAGTTGCGCCTACCTTGCCTTCATGTTGTGAGCCCACACCTGGAGTTTATCATACAATACATTCCTGCTCCATTTCCTCATGCTCTGTTTCTTGAGGAAATTGGATAGATATTAAAGAAGTTAGCTTAGTTGTAGTTACATGATCTGTGAAACCAGAAAATACTTAGCTGCAACGTTCTAGGTTTTCTTAACCTTGTGCCTCTACCAGCTGAGAACAAAAAGATAGGACATTAGTTTAGTTTTCTATTTCATGCATTCCAGCACAACGAGGGAGCTTCCCCTCCTAATTTGAAGAGCACTCATTACGTAGTGTGCATAGTTGTCCGTACAAACTTACACTCCAGAGGTGTTAGTTTTTACACCAACATTATAGGCATTTAAATTTTGATAATCTTATGAGATGTAAGATGTAATTTTGGATTATGTTTTGGTGGTGAATGTTTTGTGTTTTCAAAATGGGCTTGAAAAAGGACATACAATGTAGATTTAGACGAAAGTTTGGTGTTTATATTTTTGGATAGATGAAGGATATAAAACCTATAAAAGACAAAGTTTGATTTAGATTAGATCATTTTGATGGTTGTTAAGGATGATCTTTGCTCATCCTAGACTAATGAGTTCAAGCAAAGGAAGATGATAATGTGTTTACATACTTAGGAGTAGACAAAGGCTACTAAGCTAGCTTGCTCACAAGGATTGGTTCTAATGCAACAATTCACTTGAAAATAATTGTTTTTCAAGAAAAAGGTAAACTAGCATATATGATAGGAGATCTAAAAAATATTGTCTAATGTTGGTTGTTAGTGGATGAGTTGTTTGTTGTTGATGATGATGTTGTTTCGTCAAATACTAAAAGAATGTGATTCTAGAAGTCCAAAGTGAAAGGATGGTATGAAGTGCGAAGGAATGTTTGATTTGTTATTTTAGATGAAAATTTAGGACTAGATGCATGTTTAATAATAGTTTCAAGTCCTATAAAGATTGACTATTGAATTCTAGAATATGGAATTTTAGGGATTCTAGAAAATTAAAATTGACAATTAAACACGTTGCTATACTTTTTCAAAATCATCGATTTAACCTATCAAAAACATGGAACTACCCTTAAATTAGAAGTGACTAGTTATGAAAAAAGTGTTAATGTTTTTAGAAGAACAATTGTGCAAGTCAAAAGAGGGCATCTATGGTAGAAGCATCATTGTGCATATTTTAAGATTTCTATGACTGACATAGAGCAACTTTTTGATCAAAAGTGTCACATTGCATAGAAGCATTGAGATGCAATTTAAACATGTCAATATCCTCTAGAAATAGTGTCACATTGCAATCAAAAGTGCTAAAAATTGTAAAAGTTTCATTGTGACACAAAAGCATCACTATAACATAGAGGCAAAATTTTGCAAGTTAAACCTAAAATATTTCTAGGGTTTTGAACTTGTCTCATTGTTTTGAGGATTGATTTAGGTTTTTTTGTCTAGAAAAAGACATAACACAAAATATATTATCGTATAGGACTGAATCCAAGGTGTAAAGTAGGATAAAGTTGTGAGTCTTTTCGGAGAAAATATTCTATATGACAATCACAGGTCTTAACAAGAAAACACTTCAAATAGTGCTATTTGAAGTGTTTTCTTGTTAAGACATCCTAGCTAGTAGTAAAATTTGTGTTAACATAGTATAGGTTCACCTACCAAATTGTAATACCTTGAAATGGGTGGGTAACTAGGGTATGATAAGGTCATGTACCACCTTACCACCCCTTTCCTTAAAAGGACTAGGTCCCAACAAAGAATTATATCACCTCAAAAAGAGAAGAGTACACAATTCTTCTAATTTGCTTTGAGAATTTGACAAGTGATATAATACATTATCAAAATGATTTTGACTCTAAATATTTATAGCTTAAGCAAGTTTATTTTCACAAAACTCAAAGTTTTTGAAAGTCAAGATACTAAAACCATAGTTCCCAATGATGACTTTAGTCTAAATGTGACTTGAAATGTAAGCCTAAATATTTGGAAACCATTAGAGATATTTACTTAAGATATATTTTAAGGAGTGCAAATATAGGGCTCTTTTCAAAGGTATTCATAGTAAGTTCAAAGGGTTTGAGATTTTGATAACCAAGTTCAATATTTTTTTTGTTGTGTTCTTTTTAAATCAAGCAAAGTGTTTGATGGTAATAAAATAATTTTGGCATATAGCAGTCAAGTAACCCTAAGTAGGCACGATCTTTTATGTAGGCTTACCTCATGCCTCAAATGGATGATTTTACATGCAACTTATGGAATAAACCATAAATTGGACTTGGTAAGTAACTTTTTGAAAGAAAAGTTCTAATGCACCACTTTCAAAGAAAACAAGGATGGCTTTTAAAATGAGGTTCTTAGTGAAAACCATGAACATCATATGGATACCACCATCTACCTGCCACTTAAGGAATTAAAATGTTCCCTTCTACTTTTGGAGATGGATTAGGTGTAGTATGTTGTCACTCGATATTGAAGCTACTTTCGTTACAATTTCACAACCTTGATTTAAAGCCCACCAATAAACATGCTTGCAAGAATCATTAGGAGTTCTCCACTGCAAGATGTGTAGACCTCCCAGAAGATTCTCTTTTAAGGGTGATGTTTGAAATAAAATAAATGTGAAACCCAAAGTGCTTTTCATCACCCAAGATCATAAAAAGATGGGAGGGGAGAGGATACACACTTGGTTTTCCAAGCATGGAAAACATGACATACAATCCATAACAATTTGATTTTGAATCCCAAAATTTGAAGTGTGAAGATATCAATTCATGTTTTATATGCACCAAATTGAAAGCATTTGAGACTTCAGTCAAATATAGAAAAGGTGCAAATCAAAATAGATTTGTTCAATTTTAAGCACCAATATTGAGTGTTTCTAATGTCCCCATTTGTCTTAATGTGTTCAACAAAAATAAAAGCATTCATTCGTCAACAAAATGAAATGCATTTGTAAAAAAAAAATGTTTAATTTTATAATCACCAAATGAAATGTTGTTTAACTAAGAAATATTTTGAAGATTCAGTTTTATAAACACCAATTTGAAGTGTGCAAGTTGTTGGCCTATTTGTAAAACACCAAATTGAAATATTTTTTAAACTATGAAAGCTTTGAAAGTTCAGTTTTAAGAACATCAATTTGAAGTATGCAAGTTTTTAGGTTCAATTTTACAACACCAAATCAAAATATTCTTTAAACTAAGAAATCTTGTAAAGCTTAGCTTTAATAACACCAATTTGAAGTGTGGAAGTTTGTAGGTTCAGTTTTACAACACCTAATTGAAATATTCTTTAAACTAAGAAATCTTGTAAAGTTCAGTTTTAATAATACCAATTTGAAGTGTGGAAGTTGGGGTTCAATTTTACAACACCAAATTGATTTTTTTTTTTAACTAAGAAAGCTTATAAATAACTAGACTTGGACCATTCACCTTCTCTGCAATCAGAGAGTTAGTTTCATTTTCATAAAATATGGTGTCATATCCCAACAAATGTTGCATCAATAATGTTAGAACCTCCCAAACACAACACATAATCAAACATTGGGGTTAGACAATTGATTAAGCATTAAAACCATACAATCTAGACCAAATTGTGATGTAATTTAATTTTAGGTGTACCAATGGATATTTTAGCTATATAAAAATTGAAACCACCTAAACCATTGCAAAGAGCATGAATTTCTACCCCATTTTCTTAAAAAAAGAACTAAAAAATACTTTTGTATGACCAAGATATGGTCATTTGAAGATACGGTATAAAACCTTATTGCTAGATAATAGCCACCCTGTTTAGGTCAATAGTGGCCTAGAAAAGTGCAATAGCAGTTGGAAAAAGTGAAATAGCAGTTAGAAAAAGTGTGATAGTGGCCCTACGAAAATCTTGTAGCTTTCATGTGAAAAAATCATTAATAGCGTTTCGATAAAATGCAACCACATTTTGAAACTTGCAATTGCTTAAAAAAACTTAAGGAGAGATTAATGTTAAGGATCGAGGTCCGAATGGGCATGCCAAATGTCATAAGGGGGAAACCAAAAGAACACAAAAATAAACATAAATGAACAAAAAAAAGTCTAATTAAAAAAAGATTAAGATTACATACCCATTACTCATGAAATGAAGCTTTAAATCAAATAATAAAATCCTAAGATAATATAATGAATTCAAAACTAAAAACCTTTACCTTCCCATGTTGAAGTTGTATTTGCATTTGATGTTGAATGCCAAATTTATTGTAATCAATGCAAAGCTTTCATTATGTGTTGCAAAAGCTTCAATGTGTGTGATGTTGAACTAGAATATGATGATATCTCGTAACGTTCCCAAGAGGTAATTGTGTAGTGCTTTGCTTATGTAAATTCTAGATGATTTGTGAGAAGGTACAAGGTTATTTTATAGATTTCTTGTTTTGAGATGAATTCTCATGATTAACAAATGTTGAATCAAGATTAATGGCTGAAAGTTGTTGAGAGGAATTAGATTGGCCAATCAACTCCAATGACTGGTCATAAGACTGGGAGAGAGTAGGATTGAACCAATTGAATAGTCCACTGGATAGATTGAATAGTCAATCTCAATTGACTGAGAGAGGATGTGAGTCAAGAGAATCAAATGAATAGTTAACTAAATAGATTAAATAGTTGCCTACTAGAGAGTGATTGTTACATTTGAGGAGATTATGGATGAGAGATAATTGGCTAGTTAACTAAATAGATTGTTTAGTCAACTAAAAGAAGAATTATTCCATGTGGGGAAATTAATTAATTAATAAGAGGAACACATAAGGTGAGTTCACTTTAATAAATAATGGTTATTCATTAAAGGGATGATGTTGAATGAATTAAGTAATTTAATTTGGAAATGGGAAAGTTGATTAATTAAATAATTAATAATAACCATTTAATTAAATTAGAAGAATATGGTAAGTTAGTGACATAATTAAATAATTAATGTTCATTTAACTTATCAAGATGAATAAAGCTAGATAAATGATAAGATAGGTGAATTAATTAAATAATGTAATATTATTCAATTAATAGAAGAAAAAAGTTTAAATTAGGACATTTATTAAATAAATGAGATTTATTTAATTAGTAAGAAATGATGATTGAGAATAAATTAATTAAATAATGTTAAATCACTTAATTAATAGACAAATATAAAATTTGATAATAATTAAGTAATAATGTATTATTTAATAATTTAGGGAAGAAGGGTGAAAGTTTGTTAAATAGTGTTGTTCGCTAGTCAATAAAATTTAAGGTATCTACAAATGCACCGAAAAATAGAGTGTATTCACCCAAAATGACTCAGATTTGTCTAGCTATGATTGATCAGATTTTCTCATGACGTGTGTGATAGAATTTCCAAACTATATTAAAATTCACCCAAAGACAAAGTGGGTTCACCTATCTATGATTGTGATTGGTTTCAAGATTAAATCAAGGAAAATTAACCCAATAAGGAGTGAATTCACCTAGTGATAGATTAGATTCGCCCAATGAGGACTATTACTGTTAGTGTAATTAATATTTAATTACACTTGCATAACTTTACTTAGGTTGAGCTAATTTTAGGTCAACATTAGGGTTGCATACTTTGCTTTTATAAAGCAAATCATCTCATTGTAATATTGAATTCCTGAATATATCTTTTTGCACATTGACATGCAAAGCTCTGCTTTTTTATGTTTTCTCTTCTGTGGAAGGTGTTTAGGTTTGCATGTCTGATCTAGGGTTTCTAACATTTTTTTTTTTTTTTCACTCCAGGAGGCATATCTTTTGCGTCCGGACACCGTTTTGTGAAAACAAATAGGCGTCGGAAAGCTGATTCAGTGCTCTACACAGAAATTAGACCTATTTTTCCAGATTTTTTTATCAGGTATCTTATATTACTGTTTGATCTCAGCCTTTAGTTTTTCAATTATTTTCTTGGGAAGCGTGCAATCAGGCTACATTTTTGAGATCAGTGAGCATTGTTATTTTATTTGAGAGTATATATTGTTATTTTCTGTCATGGATACACATAATATTGCACCCCTTACTCCATTCAACTATTTTGGTTGGAAAAAACAAATGGAGATTCATTTGAAACACAAAGGGTTGTACAGGGTAACCATGGGCACAAAAATCAAACCTACAGGTGCTGCTGAAAAGAGAAAATGGTTTAATAGGTGTGATGAAGCTTATGGTACATTATGTCTATCTCTTTCTTCTGACCTTCTTTTTCACATTGAGTCTTGCACTACACCCCATGCAGTTTGGACTACCTTGCAGTCTTTGTTTGGGCAACATGATACTATGAGAGGGTTTCAGTTAGAGAATGAGCTTATTGGCTTAAATCCTAGGGATTTTGACAGCATCCAGGAGTTTTTCACCAAACTCAAGTCTCTTAGATTGCAGTTGTCACAGTGTGGTGTTCAGAAGGAAGACTCTCAGTTGATATTGTCCATTCTTTCTAAGCTTGGACCAGATTATTCAGTTTTTGTTTCTACCTTTTATGCTACTAGGGATGCACTTGGTACTAGATTTACTATGCCTTCTTTTGATGATTTTGCATCTTCTCTCACTCGAGAGCAGGCCAAGTTGGCTAATATGGGCAAGTTGAAGCCCTCTTCATCACAGGCACTTATTGCATCACAGGAGCCTAGAGATCAGAAGGCTTCTATAGGGAAAGGAAAGAAACAAAAACAAAAGGATTCCAAATCTTATGAGCAGCAGAAGGAGTCCTCATAGTCATCATCCTCTTCTAAGGGGAAATCATTTAGGAAGGAGAAGGGCCCATGTGCATATTGCAAGAGAGAAGGACATGCATAACATAATTGCTACAAGAAGGACATTGATGAGCTGAAGAATCTTCTTCAGAAACATCAGATTGATTTGCCTTCTAGGATGTCTGCATCATCTCCTTCCCCTCCTTCTTCTTCTTCTTCTTCTTCTTCTTCTTCTTCAGGCACAGCTGGTTTACACACTTCATCAGACATGAGGGGGCATGCTCTTTGTGCTTCTTCAAGTCTTGGATCAGGGAGATGGCTTCTAGATTCAGGAGCATCTCATCATATGGCTTCTACACAGACTATGTTCACTTCCTTTGAGTCTCACACTATGTCTCCTATTTTGATGGGAAACAATACATACATGAGTGTTACAGGGAAGGGGTCTATTAGTTTTGGGGACAACACTTTTCAGGATGTCTTGTGTGTTCCTCATTTGACGAACAACCTTCTTTCTATATATCAGATCACACATGGAGGCAATGGGAGGTCTGTGGAGTTCACACCTGATTCAGTTATCATCAGAGACTTGGAGAGTAGAGCAGTTATTGCTACTGGGGTGGTGGATCACTCATCTCGGTTGTATTCCTTTGCAGATTTTGCTACTGATGGTGCTTCTGTTCCTACAGCTGTTCATCACACTTCTAGTGTGAATCATCATTCAGAGGAGAGATTTGGCTTCTTGAACATTGGAGTTCTCACTTTAGATCCTATTCTTGAGCCATCCATTCCATCTCCTCCACCTACTGTTGCAGTTGCTGATACTTCTATGACTACAGATGTGGTTTCTTTTGTTTCAGTGCAGCAGGATCCGGTTGTTCATCCATCTTTGGAGGTTCCTATTCAGTCTTCACCTACTTTGACTTCTTCATTTGTTGAGGTCACTCCTGCTTCTATGGAGACATCTTGGGCTACACCTACTTCACCTTCAGAGATTGCATTCATTCGACCTCTTCCCTCTCACTTCTTTCAGGAGATGCAGTTTCTTCAATTCTTTTGGGGCTACTTCATTCTGGGGGGGATCTGTGGTCTTCTTCTTCCTCTCTTTGGGGGGGTTATTTTATGTATCTTTGTGATGGATGGTGTTCTTGGGGGGTCTTATGGAGTCCTCCATCTTTCATCACTTAGTTAGTTTGCATTCTATTTTTGGGGAGGAGTTTTGTTCCCATGTGGTTTTCTCCTTTACCCCATTTGATTTAGTTTGCATTGCATTTGTAAATGGGTACCTGATCAGGCCTTGTTGCCGGGACTCATATTTGCATAATAATTTGCTTCTCCCTAAGTTGCACTTATGGGGGGGTGTTGGTGTAATTATTTATTTAATTACACTTTAGCATAAGTTTACTTAGGCATATTTTATTTCCTAGGTTAATTAATAATCTTTATCTTATTGAGCTATCTTGTTGCTCAAGATAAGATTAGGGTTGTGCATGTCTTGCTTTTTGCATGATTTCCTTTTGAAGGCTTTTGTAGTATTTGTAAAACAATTCATTCAATAATCATAGGCTGGTTTTTTTTGCTTGCACATACTTTGGCTCTGAGGGTTTACAGAACATCTCTTCCTTTGTTCTGAATATCTGTTGCATGTGATAGGTGTTTGCTTGCAGGTGATTCTTGGGGACTGTGAGGTTGAGTTTTATCAACTTCTTCATGGTATCAGAGCCTTGACATGCAGCCCCTTCTCATATTTTGGAGAAAACCATTGCAGATTTCGTTCGGGGTTCCTCGAGGATTTTTTGCCTTGAGCTCATTTATGCAGCATTTTGGATCAGATCGGGCTTCACCATTGAATTTAGAGCGCTGGAAAAAGTCAGGTTTGACTTTCATTTTGCAGATTTTGGCCATTGTTTGCCAGATGTATGAGGGTTTCAGTTTTGGTATTTTTTTGCAAGCTCTGGAGGTCGCCGTTTTTTTGAAGCATTTTGAGCAGAAACGGAGGTCACCATTGTGTTCGCAGTGGCCAAAAACCTTAAGATCACCTTTCGTTTTGTCGATTTTGGCGAAGTTGATCCGGAAGGCAAAAAAATTTTGCTAGGGAAGCCGTACGGCCTCCCCAGCACGCTTCACGAGGCGCGGTTTTCGAAAAAAAATTCAAAATATGCATTTTTTGGGAAGCCCGCCGGCACTCACAGTGTTGAAGGTTTCCGCCACCAAGCGGCCACCAGGCGGCCACCGGCTCGCCGCCGCCCCCGGTGGCTCCCCCTCCATCCGCCGTCGGGTCCGCCCAGCCCCCGGGGTCCTCTGCAGCTCCGCCCCGGTCATATGGAAGACCGGGGGCTACACGCCAGCCCTTGAGGGCTTGTTTTCTGCAGCAGTGGTCATATGGGCGACCAGGGGCTCCGCCCTAGGCCCCTGTCCGCCAGCCCCTGGTCGCATGCAGGACCAGGGGCCGAGATTTTTTTAGCCCCCTGGGCTGTCTGCAGGCCTTATTGGCCTTTCTAGAGCACTTTCACGAAATCGGGTATAACTTTTGTGTATGGTGTCTGTTTTTTGCAAACGAGATATTGTTGGAAAGCTGATTCTGACACCAATCTATTCAATGTTTCATTTTTTCTAGATTCTACTCTAGATTTGTTTTGCAGGTCCTTGAACTCAGATGTTGTTGTTTTCACTCCGGAGGGCATATCTTTTGACTCGGTGATCCTTTTTTCGCCATTCTTGCGGCGTTGGAAAGCTGGTTTAGTCCTATACACAAATTTGAGGTCTATTTTAATTTTCTATTTATGCATGTTAGGCATTCTCTCCTTTTGCTGTCATTGGGGATTGTAATAAATGAACTATTATAAAGTTCCTTTGGGGGGGTTTCTTGCATAATAATCTTCATCGTGTTTTGATGGCAACTCGCATGGGTTGTAATCTGGTCTCTTAGTTTCTTTTGGCCATTTTTGTCTTAGCTTGACACATATCAGATTCTTTTTGGTTCACACTTTAGATTGAGAGCCTATGGTTAGTGATCCGCATCGGATCCATCTCAGTTTGAGGGCCACTAAATTTGTGGTTATTGTTCCCGAGTCTGTATGGTACTTTTTCCCATGGAAGAGTTTCAGTCTTAGTTTTGGCATCGGCATCGAGATTCACAGCTTCCAGATTCTGTCATCATCATACATCTACTGTTGCTTTATGGATTCCAGGGTTGTTCCAGTTTGGAGTGTTCGAGTGTTCTGTGGCATCAGGTCTGCTGTCACATTATTATGATTCCGATATGGTTTCTTGTAGACAGAAGTATCTTTCCTTGCTTGCCGGATTGTGGTTCCAGTGTTACTCCACAGTGTTCTTCCAGTGCTTCTTTGCAGCAGTCATCTCATTGTAGGGGGGGTTGTCCCACTGGGTTTTCCTTCTCTACCTCATTATTGCATTTGTACATGGGTACCTGATCAGGCCTTGTTGCCGGGACCCATTCATGCTTTCTTGCATTCATCTTAGTTTTAGGTGCATGCTTATTTTAGTCTCCCTAAGTTGCACTTATGGGGGGGTGTTAGTGTAATTAATATTTAATTACACTTGCATAACTTTACTTAGGTTGAGCTAATTTTAGGTCAACATTAGGGTTGCATACTTTGCTTTTATAAAGCAAATCATCTCATTGTAATATTGAATTCCTGAATATATCTTTTTGCACATTGACATGCAAAGCTCTGCTTTTTTATGTTTTCTCTTCTATGGAAGGTGTTTAGGTTTGCATGTCTGATCTAGGGTTTCTAACAATTACATGACTAAGGATTTATGACATAGGTGTATTTTTCCAAGAGAAAAGTGGATCACTTTACAAAGGGTAGATTTTCCCAAGGCTAACAACTAGATAGAGATTAGAAAAGGACCAAATATTTAAATCACAAAGATACTAGATAGATGGTGATTAAAAACACTTAATAGATGCACTAGTAATCATGATAAGACATGTCAGGTTGTAAGAACCTAGATTAGTGAAGTTGAATTGGCAATCAGTGTAGACTCACATCACAAGTGATAATATTGTCTAGTGGTGGTTGAATAGATAGAGACCACAACCCACAAGGATGGAGGAACTCTTATTGATGGATACTAAATGGTGATGCCTTAGTAATGTCTATTTTAGTACATGGAAGTACATCATGAGTAACTTTGGGGGATGATATGCATCCCTTACACCACACTGACTAAAAAATGAATGGTTTTAAGCTATGTTGACATTGGATATCTACTGCATCCTCTAAATACTAGGAGGGTATATGAATCGAATTCGTGAACACTATCTCATCACAAGTGTGGGTCAAGAATTTCAAGTAAGTCATTCAGACCAACTGTGCACTCTTGGTTTGGTTGGGAAGGATATAATAGATGTTTTTTATCTTCAAGCTCACACAAAGTGCAAGGAGAGAGCATACATGTAGCTAGAACTCATGGGATATACATGAATTAGGTCACTCCATGATTAGTAATCCCCAAGATCGCTAAATGGTGCACAAGGAGAGCATATGTCAACAAAGGACCGTATACATAGGAAACAAGGTTAATTGACCCTTTAATAAATTGAAGTGCTCCTAAACAAGTGGTAATTACAATTCATTGATTATTAACCTGCAATAAATGATGTTAGGAGTTTATTTCACCCATCTTCAACTATCAACATTGCATAAAATATGTTAGTGCGATAAAAAACTAGAGTGAGTTAGCAAATTATTATTGAAACACTTATAAACCTCTCTCAAAGAATGAAGATTATGAATGAATTTATAGATTTTATGTTTTCTGAAGAGAAGATCACATTTTCCCTTGTATAAATGGATTCACCTTTGTCTGAGTGGGTAATTGTCTTTCACACATCTATTCAAGTAGTACAAGTTCACCCATTTGCAAAGAGGATTCACCCTAGTATCTCCACATTCACTTGTTTATAGATTTGTTGTGCTATATGTTCAAGTTCACCTATGTGTAGGTTGCATTCACCACTAACATATAAGACATCTATCAGTTAATTACCATGGTGGATTTTGGCTTATGGAGTCATATTTGTTCATTCATAGAATTCTTTCACCCTTTTAGATATTGTAAACATAAAACTAGCATAAACAAGAAAATTTCAATAGTTTAACCCATGACATGGGTCCCACTAAGCACTCTAGAATGTGTACAAGGAAATGTGCTTCAAAAGTGAATGAAATTACAATAAAATTGAACAAAAGACAACAAAATCAAAGAAAAACTCATATTGGGTAAAAAGGGGTCAAACCAACATGAAATTTGGTGAAACCAAAGTATGTTGAACCTCTCTTTGTGTAGATGTGCCAACGATCATCAAATTCAATGTGTGCTCACTAAATTTCAATAGCATAATGACTCTTGATTGCTCAAAGTTGCATGATCTATTAATAATGGCTAAGTGTTGGGTTTTATGATTTGGGTGAAGATTGATTGAGGGAGATAAATGGTGGAGATGAGAGATGACCTCTCAAGCCATATGATTGTGCCAAGTAGCACAATGAGAGGGCTTGAGAGGGAGATGGTACCTTAAGAATTAACATGGGAGATGGCGAAGGTTTTTTCCATAAAAGCATTCCTTGTCACACATATCTAAGGTAGGAGTGGAAGGAATAAAGGGATTTTAAATTCTTTCTAGGTGTACTTTTGGGGCAAGGACCCATGTGGGGATCCTTTCCTAAAAGGGGAAAGCCTTTAAGGCTCAGAAGAGATAGTGGATGGGTAATTAATATAAAGGATTTGACCTCTTTTCTAATCATGATTTTAGGAATGTGCAAGTGATCAAGGGGGGATTAGGCTTAGATTAGTGGATGAATTAGGTCAAGTAGAGGTGATGGAAGATGTGACACATCTTAATCAAATATCAAGTGTGTGCACAAGATTAAGGAGGTGGATTAGGATGGGATTAGAGGGTAGTAGAATATGATCGAGGATGGTACTAGGAGAGGGAAAGGGAGAGGAATTAAATAATTAAATTTTATTAATATTTAGAGGAAAACTAATTTAATTGATGGATGGAACACCATACTCTAGAATAGGTAAATTAAATAAATTATTTACCTTAGGAATTTAGCAAGAATATTAATTAAATAATAGGCCATTATTTAATTAACATAGATAATGATGAATTAGATATAATATAGGATTATAAAATTGACCAAATTATATGGTCAATTTTAGGTGTCTACATTCACAAACATCTTTGAGGATTTTAATAAATTATAAGAATTATGTTCCACTTAGTGAAACCACCTAGATGGACTAATTTAGTTATGATAAACAAATGTTAGGAACAATAAGAAAATATGCAATTAATGCTCCTACAATACTACAATGATAATACAATCCATTTTTATCCACTTTTAAAGAAATAGAACTCTAGATGAGCTCCTTAGTTATTCTATATAGAAGTTATTTAATGTAGGTTCATTCTTTAAGTATAGTACCTTAGTTTCACTTTGAAACATGTTACATTTTTTTCACTGTATAATGGTTAATGGAAAGGGCAACAAAAAAAAAAGAATATTAAATTTTAAATTTTCATATTTGGGTTTAGATCCATAGGTATGGAGATGATCTAGATTGCTTCTTCACTTGTATATCTAAAAAACAATAGTAAATGGAAAGATCTAGCAATCCACAACATAGAATTAAACTAGACAAAAAAAAAAATGGAGATCAATTTTTTAAATAAACAATAATTGGACGTCGCTTACCAACTTTTATTTAAAACATACCATTCTAAAAATTACTTGATGTATTTAAAAATAAACTAATGATCATTATAATAAGTTTAATAAGAAAACAATGTATGCGTTTTTTTTAGATTTGTTGTACACCAAAACCTGCAAGTGTCAATAAACTTCCAAATCAACATCATCACCTATATCTAGAGTGGTGATTAGCCCACAAGATCAATTCCTAGAGGTGTGACAGTTTGTTTAACACCTCTCTCTAATGTAATTCAAGGGAATTGAATCTGGATTGATGCTCTAATATCACATGTAGATTCCCCATCAGTCAAAACTGATAGATTTTAGTAAAATTTTCAAATCAACATCTTCACAACACGTAGAATGATAAAATAATCCATAAGACCAATTCCCAAACATCTTAACCCACAAAATGAATTCTCAAAAATGCAGCATTTAGTCGAACAATTTTCACCATGATAGTGACCAAACAGTGCTGATTTATAATTTGCAACCGAGAATTTGTCAATAGGGATAAATACAAACGTGTTCCCAACTGTTGGCTTGTATATAGACAAGCAAATGCATACTGATCGAGAATTTTTGAATCCTAATAAGATATAAATGTTTTAATCAATTGTTGGCTTGTGTATGGACAACCAAATCCTTATTGGTCCAGTATTTCCACTGAACCTTATTTGTCAGATATATTGGCTTGTAAAGTGACATGGTTTCGTTTGTTTTCTACATAGGGATAATATCACACAAATGGGAGTTTCTATTAAGTAGTTGTCTGTTTTGGCAGAGTAGATCCATATGTTTACCCAAGCATTATTTTTGGCACAATGGGTAGTAAAATATATCATGATAATACATATCCTTCACAATAATCAGGGTTCATATCTCCCAAATTGCCTGGAATAAAAAAAGACAGGAGGAGGATAGACCCATTTCATAAATCCTCTAAACTGATCAGTTGCCTAAGGAAAGACTTCTCCACGACATATACCTTGGTAAGTCGAGACTACGGGTACGAGAGTGAAGTCTGATGTTTGTATGGCGCTCAGTCGAGACGATCTGATCAAGAATGACGACCAAACCCATTACAAAAGTTTGATCGTAGCCAGGCTGTACGATCACACTGAACACATCTCCTCCCAGTGTTATCTCTGAGCTCACTTGCTTTCTTTTCATCTGTCAATAAACAGAAACAGATTTCTTAGAACTCTTTATTAAACAATAAATAAACCATACAAAGATTTTAAATATTATGATCAGAACAAGGACAAACCTCAGCAGCAATGTCCCGGGAGCTGTTGTAAACAGTGCAGGATCTATTGGCATAAGATCCTTCAATCTGGTAATCGGGGTGCCTTTTCTCTGACATTGAACCCACGTATATCTGTGCCAAAGTCTTGGTAGGTAGCAGAAAGCTCCTCCTGATTATAAACAATGGCTTTTGACCGTCTGATTTATCTTTCAAGAATGCATGCCATTCACTGTACATGCTAAGTCTCTGTCGTTATAAAAAAACAATGTGAAATGCATTGCTAAGACCAAATGTTGATGAGTTTTGATACTGGTAGGTATAACAATTTCTTCAATTTAATATATAATTACATGAAAAAACGAATAAACTAAGGTACATATCTCAAATAAATCTCATACAAAATTAATTGGTATTAATTTAATGCTATCAAATTTTCATAATTCATAATGTTGATCACTGATGTTTCTGGATTAGATTGTCTTGGAGTTTTTTCATCAATGTTTCGGATCACACTCCATAATGCACCAATGTTTTGGATGGTGGATCATGGAATGTGATCCAAAAAATTGATGCAAAAAACTCTTAACACAATCTAATGCAAAAACAACAATGCTCAACATTTACCATTATTTATACTGTGTGATCCAAAACATTGATGAAAAACTCTTAACACAATCTAATCCAAAAACAAAAGTGATCAATATCTACCATTATTTATGATCCGAAACGTTGATGTAAAAAATTCTTTAACACAATCTAATCCAAAAACAAAAATGATAACATCTACCATTACTTACACCAAAAAGAATCCCATATAAATATTGACATCCCTTTGACAACTTTTAGACAAATATTTAAGATAATATACTAATTATTACCACAGTAACATACCTTTCTTCTCATTGTGAGCAGACAATTTCCTTCAGCATCCATGAGAACCACCTCGTTCTTATACCCAGAATCATAATTGTCAACTCTGAAGGTAAGGTTCCCGGTTGAATCAAACACATTGAAACCATTGCAGTTAAACATCAACGATGTCTTCCACACAGTCAATGCTGTGACAGACTCATTACGGAACCGCTCTTCAATCACAACATTTTCCAATAACTGTGGCCCTTTAGGATGAACCTTGGCAGACATTTTTATTTTTTCTTTCTGGCTCAAGAATAATGAAGAGATGATGGACGATAGATGTAGTGAAGCTAATGATTGTTTGTTCAATCGGGTCTTTCAGACCAACTTATATATTAAATACTGGCCAATGTTTCTAGTTTTGTATTTTAACTTATCGGGAATCTTTCCTTTCGAAGTCTATCAGATAAACTTTTGTGATTGGCTGATCTTATCACAAGAGACTTAATCAAATGGGTTTTAAAGTTAAGCATAAATGCTCGGTTGTAAGACTAACACGTGCGGGGCGGCCATCATTAGTCGGTCTGATAATAATAAGAATGAAAACAACTGATAAGAGAGTCTGACATGCATGTCCTCGTGCAGCTAGTATTCCACGCCGCCCATCGTTCACCACGATGAGGGCGAACATCTGATGGACCCCTCCTCACCAGCACATACTTTCTTCTTCTGACTGGTGGGTCTATCTCTCATTCTTCAAGATGTTATTAATGTCTTTCATTGAATTTTTCTGTTGAGCTCCGTGGGAAAACGCTTTCACTTTTAACTAACGTGGACGTTGAGGTTGACCACTGTAAATATTTGAAAGACATTATGGATATTCAAATTAATCATTTGCATCATATCTAGTGTGTTCTTTACCTAACTTACCAACATTTTCTTTTAGTGTCAATCTGCTAATCATAAGATTGTGGATTTTATGTTGCTTTCACTTTGTAATAAGGCTTCTTCTTGGCTTGTTGAAGCTCCCTCTTCTAAAATGATGAAGGGTAGATAATAGTAAAAAAATCATAACAATAATAAAAATAATTTAAAGTCTAATAATGAAAATACTTAAGCTAAACCTTCAATTAATGTCAGTAACTCGGCTATTAAGCCACAAGTTATTAGGTCTTCAAACCCTTAAGTAAAGGGAAAGAGGTGGCTCCCTCTATTGATGAGCCTTCCAATCAACCTCAATTCTCTAGAATGCTATGATTGACATTTGTGTTATCATTTCAATCGAAGAATACTATTAATTATCCTTCATCATCCATGGTCTTGCATTAGTCTTGTAATTTGCTAGGATGTTTAGAAGAAGGATAATTTATTACAAAAAAAGAAGTATGTAAATTCCCAACATCCAATTGGGTAATTTTTTGAGAGATGAGTATTTGTAAAATCGCTATTCGATTTTTCATGAGTTAGATACTGATGATGATTCTTGTTAACAATTTTTTTCTCATAAATTTTTTTAGGTCTTATAGACATTTCCAAGAAGTACATTGTGGGTAAGTGCACCAAGATGGTTCCCAAAAAGAGGACTTAAGTGGACAATTTCTTTTTGAAATCAGGAAATACTGACCTTGAACGTAAAATTGAAGATACTTAGACTCAATATTTTGAGATGGAACAAAAAAATGGATACAATTGCTCTGAGTCTACTTTCTAAACTACTAATTTATTTAGAAAATGGTTGAGATTAAGGGGTTCAAATGAGGGACGTACACAAATTTGTGTTGTTTTTGTCAGAAAAACATAACATAGCAACTCTTGTACGACCCTTGTATGGTGAATTTTTTTTAGTATTTTGAAAATCGCAACAATCAGAAGTTAGCTAATAGTATGTACTTGATGCATGATTTTTCTGATAATTTTTTAATGAATATTTGATGTTTTACTAATTTGCGAAGTGAAAATTCCTGAAAAATAGAATTTTGGCCGTGCTACCCCTACAATTTTGGAAACTAATTGATTTTTTTACTATATTTATTTTTTAATTTTGTAGAATGGAGTCTAGTTTCTAAAAATGTAATTTATTTCAAAATTTGATGAACGGTTAATTTATAACGAAAAAAATACCAAACACTGTTTTTTGGTAAAAAAAAGAGATACAGATAAAATAAATTATGGATGAAAGACTTAAAATTTTTAGAATGTGAAAAAATTAAATCATTGGATAGCTAAGAGATAACCCAACATTACCCATATGTTCGATTTTTTTGATATTGAACCACGTGCAATCCTGATGGTGAGCACGAACTTGATTATGAGAAATATGGTGGATTTTTTAAAAACACCTCTCGAGTCATTGGGAATGTTGGAAATAATTCCAACTTCAACTTTTACCACCATACCGCGGCTTATTTGTTTGCCCCGTGCGATACTGCGGTTAACCGTCATCCGTTTCATCTTTAACCGTCTGTGCTTTTACCGCTATATCGCGGTCTCCTTATTTGCTTCCTGTGGTATCGCAGTGCCAGGTTTGTTGACCGTTGATTGGGTCCTGGTGGTTATCGCGGCCACCACAGTCTGGCTGGCCTTCCCTCGCGGTAGCATGGTGTCTGTGTTTGACGGTGTCTGACGGATTGCAGACCGTAGCCTGGCAATTACCACGGCCACCACGGTCTATTTGTTAACCACAGCGGTAGTGTGGTAAGCCTGCCCCTCTGACCGCTAACGGTTACCACAGCCACCGCGACTTGTCTTTTAACCGCGGTGGTAGCGCGGTAAGTCGTCGCCTCAGACCATTTGATGTTTATTGCGGCCACTGTGGCTTGTCTTTTAACCGCTGTGGTAGTGCGGTAGTCAATGTTGGTTGACCGGTTTGACTTTTCTTGGCGGCAGTATGTGTGCTCCTTGGTGGCTTGGAAGGACGTTTGCTTAAATGTGATTGGACGGCGGTTTTATTATAATTTGTGCTCGCCAGCTTGGCTAACCTTAGGGCCTTCAATTCCTTTGTACATGTGGTGTTTTCGACAGTGAGATATATTTATAAATAGATGTTTGTACTTGTAAGGTGTAAGGTGATGGAGAGAGAGAGATAGAGAAGAGATAGATAGAGAGAGAGGAGAGGACGGAGAAGAGAAAAGGTGATAGAAAAATGATCCCAAGAGCAGAAGAAAAATTAAGTTGTATCAGAAGATGAAATTAAGAGCCGAAGCTCTGTTGTAGTGGAAAATATTTCTAAGAATGAATATAGTATAATTATCTGGGTTTGATGGAAATGTGTGTTTCAGTTTGATAATTTGAGTGTTTTTAATTATGAATCTTTGTCTGTTTGTGCATGCCTCCTCTCCCGTTGTTGAATGTTGTTTATTAAAACTCACAAAGTGGTATCAGAGCATTAGTTGCAGAGTTGTTAGCTTTATCTTTTCTCACAGAGTGCCCTCCAAGCCTTTGGACTGGTATTCCAAGGCAAATACCAAGCCTAAGGCTCGAGAGTTCCCAAAGCAAGTTATATCTCACTTTTCACATGGTTTTTGCTTCTGCAAGGAACATGTCAACTAGGACATAACGCGAGTGCATAATAACACACTTGTGTTATGTCTTCCTTTATGTTAAACGCCAATATATTGAATGTATGTTGATATATTTGTATGTTTGTATGTACATGTATGTCATGTATGTATGTATGCTTGTATGGATGTAAGATTATATGTACATATGTATTATGCTTGTATGTATACATTTATGTATGTCTTTAGATGGAGGGAGAATTTAGAGAGAGAGAGAGTCTAGAGAGATGGAGAGGGGATGGAAGTGAGATTTTAAGAGAGAGGGAGTGGGAGAGAAGGGGTTGGAGTGAGGGGGAGTTAGCTAGGTAGGGTGGGAGGGATAGAGGGAGGGAGAGAGAGAGAGGGGGGGTGGGAGAGAGAGAATTGAGGGAGAGGGAGAGAGGGGGTGTGGGAGAGAGAATTGAGGGAGAGGGAGAGAGAGAGGGGGGAGAGAAAGAGAGATTTATGTAGGTAGGGTGCCAAAGGGAGAGACTTGAGAGTGTGAGGGAGGTGAGAGGGAGAGACTTGAGAGATAGGTAGTGAGAGGGAGTGTGAGAGAGAGGGAGTGGGAAAGAGAGGGAGTGTGAGTGAGAGACTTGAGAGAGGGAGAGGGTGTGGGAGGGAGTGACCTGATAGAGGTGGAGAAATAGGGGGTGGAGTGAGAGGGACTTATCTAGGTAGGGTTGGAGGGATAGATAGAGGGGAGAGAGAAAAAAAGAGAGTTACCTAGATAGGTTGCTAGAGGGAGAGATCTAAGAGAGAAAGGGTGTGGGAAGGAGGGACATGAGAGAGAGGGAGAGAGAGGTAGTGGGAGAGAGTGGGATGGAGTGGGAGGGGCATAAAGAGAGATTGATAGAGGGAGTGAGAGAGGGTGGTAGGGATTTATTGAAAGAGAGGTACGTAGAAAGAGGGAAGGAGGGAGAGGTGAGATGTATAGATAGAGAGAAAGTGATAGAGGTTGAGGGTATAGGGTTGAGGGATTAGGGTGGAGGACCTATAGGTTTGATGGTTTCTAGGGTATTAGGGTTTAAGGTTTGAGGGTTGAGGGAATATGGTCAATGGTAGAGGGTATTTGGTTGAGGGTATAGGGTAGAAGGTTTAAGGGTTTAGGGTTGAAGGGTTTGGGGTTAAGGGTTTAGGGTTAAGGGTCTAATTGGTTAAGGGTAGAGGGTTTAGGGTATAGGTTTGAGGGTATATGGTTGAAGGACTAGGTTTAGGGTCCAATATAAAGGTAGAGGGTTTAGGGTTTAAGGATTGAGGGTTGAGGGATTAAGGGTTGAGGTATGAGAATTGAGGGTTGAGCATTTAATGTATAGGGTTCAGGGTTGAGGGTTTAAGGATTGAGGGTTGAATATTGAGGGTTTAAGGTATATGGTCAAGGGTTGAGGGATTAGGGTTGAGGGTCCAGTATATAGGGTAGAGGTTATAGGGTTTGAGAGATTAAGGGTTGAGGGTTTATGGATTAGGGTAGATATTTTTTTTAGATTTCACCGTATAAGGGTTGAGGGATTAGGGTTCAGGGTAGAGAGTATTAGGTTGAGGGTAGAGGGTAGAGGATTTAAGAGGTTAGGGTTGAGGGTCGAGGGTTTAGGGTTGAGTGTTTAATGTTTTAAGGGTTGATGGATTAGGGTAGAGAGTTTACTAAGTGGTTTTAAGGGTTTGGGGATTATGATTGCTGGTAGAGGGTAGAGGGCTTACGGGTTAGGGTTTAAGGGCTTAGGGTTTAGGGATGAGGGATAAATATGTTATAGGGTAGAGGTTATAGGGGTTGAGGGATTAGGGTTTAAGGGTTGATGGTTGAGGGATTAAATTTTAAGAGTTAAGGGTTGAGGGTTGAGGGATTAGGGTTTAAGGGTTGAGGGTTCAAGGATTAAGAGGGTATAGGGGTAGAGGGATTAGGGTTGAAGGGTTCAGGGATTAAGAGGGTATAGGGTTTGAGGGATTAGGATTTAAGAGTTGAGGGTTTGGGGATTAAGAGGATACACGGTTTGAGGGATTAGGGTTTAAGGGTTGAGGGTTGAGGGTTCTAGGATTAAGAGGGTATAGGGGTAGACGGATTAGAGTTGAAGGGTTGAGGGTTGAGGGTTCAAGGATTAAGAGGGTATAAGGGTAGAAGGATTAGGGTTGAAGGGTTGAGGGTTGAGGGTTTAGAGATTAAGAGTGTATAGGGGTTGGGGTGATCCCACAATAGTGGTTTACAATTTTTGGCCAAACTGGACACTGAAATTATTATTATTAACTAAATCTTCACATTCGGGCACCTATAGCGGCTAAACCATGAGGAATTTTAAGATGATGCAAACTAGAGTCTCATCACATTTTTTCCATAGATTCTAAAATATTTTTTTCAATTTTTTTGGAATAATATTGCACTTCTTTTTCCATCTCCCACGAAAACTGGTTTATTTCAGAAAACAACATTTTTAAAAAGTGACGCTCACCGTATACAACATAATTTTTTTTGTATGAAGGATAAAATCCTATTTTTTTTTAATTTATATTTTTAACTATGATATCTAGCACTTTCATTTGGTCTCATGGTTTTTTATTGAATATTTTTTCCTTAATAGAGTGTTGAAGTCAAACTAATTATAATTCAGACATAGGCGGACTGTATACAACATAACATTTTATGTATGTATCGAAATTCAATTTTTATTTTTTTAATGGATCAAGGACATCAATACCCAGTACAAAAATATTTAAAATACATATATTTTCATAATTTTCTATTTTTCCACATGTGCAAAACAAAGAGATTGATTTTAGGTGAAAAACCTATGTTTAATAAAACTAAAAAAACACATACATAATAAAACCAAAACATATTAAAATTATATTCATGGGATAGATTGTTTTGAGGACTACCAAATCATTTGAAATAAATTTTAAATGAATTTATTTGATCCCCCAAAAGGTAAATCAAAAGTGATTTTTTATCACCATTTTGATAGGTGTAAGGAGACTCATTTATAGGTATGGTTTAGAACTAGTGAGGTTCTATCCAAGGGGGTTTGATCTAAGGTGGTTTGATCAAACCCTCTTCAATTGGAATCCTTAAAATGGAACTTTTAAGGGCTTAAATCATTATATTTTCTAAAAATATATGATTTCAACAAAAATCAGTTCCTCTCAGAAATTGTTAACCACCTTTGTGGGATCACCCATTGAGGGATTAGGGTGTAAGGGTTGAGGGTTCAAGGATTAAGAGGGTATAGGGGTAGAGTGATTAGGGTTGAAGAGTTGAGGGTTGACAGTTCAAGGATTCAGAGGGTATAGGGGTAGCAAGATTAGGGTTGAAGGATTGAGGGTTGAGGGTTGAGGGATTAAGAGGGTATAGGGGTTCAAGGATTACGTTTTAAGGGTTGAGGGTTGAGGGATTAAGAGGGTATAGTGGTTTATGGATTAGTGTTAAAGGGATGAGGGTTCAAGGATTAAGAGGGTATATGGGTAGAGGGATTAGGGTTGGAGGGTTGAGGGTTGAGGTTTGATGGATTAAAAGGGTATAGGGGTAGAGGGATTCGAGTTGAATGTTTGAGGGTTCAAGGTTCAGGGATTAAGAGGGTATAGGGTTTCAAGGATTAGGGTTTAAGGGTTCAGGGTTCAGGGATTAAGAGGATATAGTGTTTAAGGGATTAAGGTTTAAGGGTTGAGCATTGAGGTTTCAAGCATTAAGAGGGTATAGGGGTAGAGGGATTAGGGTTGAAGGGTTGAGCATTCAAGGATTTAGAGGGTATAGGGGTTGAGGGATTAGGTTTTAAGGGTTGAGGGTTGAGGGATTAAGACGGTATAGGGGTTCAAGGATTAGGGTTTAAGGGTTCCGAGTTCAGGGTTCAGGGACTAAGAGGGTATAGGGGTAGAGGGATTAGGGTTGAATGGTTAAGGGTTCAGGTTTCAGGGATTAAGAGGGTATAGGGGTTGAGGGATTAGGGTTTAAGGGTTGAGGGTTGAGGGTTCAAGGATTAAGAGGGTATAGGGGCAGAGGGATTAGGGTTTAAGGGTTCAGGGTTTAGGGTTCATGGATCAAGAGGGTATAGGGGTTGAGGGATTAGGGTTTAAGGGTTGAGGGTTCAAGGATTAAGAGGGTATAGGGGTATAGGGATTAGGGTTGAAGGGTTGAGAGTTCAAGAATTAAAAGGGTATACAGGTAGAGGGATTAGGGTTTAAGTGTTGAGGGTTGAGGGATTAAGAGGGTATAGTGGTTGAGGGATTATGGTTTAACTGTTGAGGGTTGAGGGTTCAATGATTAAGAAGGTATAGGGGTAGAGGGATTAGGGTTGAAGGGTTAAAGGTTAAGGGTTCAGGGATTAAGAGGGTAGAGGGGTAGAGGGATTAGGGTTGAAGGGTTGAGGGTTCAAGGATTAAGAGGGTATAGGGGTTCAGGGCTTAGGGTTCAGGGATTAAGAGGGTATAGTGGTCAACAGATTAGGGTTTAAGGGTTGAGGGTTGAGGTTTCAAAGATTAAGAGGGTATATGGTTAGAGGGATTAGGTTTGAAGGGTTTAGGGTTGAGGGTTGATGGATTAAGAGGGTATAGGGGTGGAGGGATTGGGGTTGAAGGGCTAAGGGTTCAAGGTTCAAGGATTAAGAGGGTATAGGGTTTCAGGGATTAGGGTTTAAGGATTAAGGTTTAAGGGATTAAGAGAGTATAGTGGTTGAGGGATTAGAGTTTAAGGGTTGAGGGTTGAGGGCTCAAGGATTAAGAGGGTATAGGGGTAGAGGGAGTATGGTTCAAACGTTGAGCACTGAGGGTTGAGGGATTAAGAGGGTATAGGGTTAGATGGGTTAGGGTTGAAGCGTTGAGGGTTCAAGGATTCAGAGGGTATAGGGTTTAAGGGACTAGGTTTTAAGGGTTGAGGGTTGATGTTTCAGGGATTAAGAGGGTATAGGGGTTCAAGGATTAAGAGAGTATAGGGGTCTAGGGATTAAGGTTTAAGGTTTGAGGGTTGAGGGTTCAAGGATTAAGAGTGTATAGGGGTAGAGGGATTAGGGATGAAAGGTTGAGGGTTGAGGGTTCATGGATTAAGAGGGTATAGGGGTTGAGGGATTAGGGTTTAAGGATTGAGGGTTCATGGATTAAGAGGGTATAGGGGTTCAGGGATTAGGGTTTAAGCGTTGAGGGTTGAAGGTTCAAGGATTAAGAGAGTATAGGGGTAAAGGGATTAGGGTTGAAGGGTTTAGGGTTCGGGGTTTAGGGATTACAAGGGTATAGGGGTAGAGGGATTAGGGTTAAAGGGTTGAGGGTTGAGAGTTCAGGGATTAAGAGGGTATATGGGTTGACGGATGAGGGTCTAAGGATTGAGGGTTGAGTGTTCAAGGATTAAGAGGGTATAGGGGTAGAGGAATAAGGGTTGAAGGGTTGAGGGTTGAGGGTTCACAGATTAAGAGGGTATAAGAGTTGAGGGATTAGGGTTTAAGGGTTGAGGGTTTAAGGATTAAGAGGGTATAGGGGTAGAGGGATTAGGGTTGAAGGGTTGAGGGTTCAAATTTTTAGAGGGTATAAGGGTTGAGGGTTGAGGGATTAAGAGGGTATAGGGGTAGAGGGATTAGGGTTGAAGGGTTGAGGGTTCAGGTTTCATGGATTAAGAGGGTATAGGGGTGAGGGATTAGGGTTTAAGGGTTGAGGGTTGAGGGTTCAAAGATTAAGAGGGTATAAGGGTAGATGGATTAGGGTTCAAGGGTTTAGGGTTCAGTGTTTAGGGGTCAAGAGGGTATAGGGGTTGAGGGATTAGGGCTTAAGGGTTGAGGGTTCAATGATTAAGAGGGTATAGGTTTACAAAGATTAGGGTTGAAGGGTTGAGAGCTCAAGGATTAAGAGTGTGTATGGGTAGACGGATTAGGTTTGAAGGGTTTACGGTTGAGGGTTGAGGGATTAAGAGGGTATAGGGGTTGATGGATTAGGGTTTAAGTGTTGAGGGTTGAGGGATTAGGGTTTAAGTGTTGAGGGTTGATGGTTCAAGGATTAAGAAGGTATAGGGGTAGAGGGATTAGGGTTTAAGTGTTGAGGGTTGAGGGATTAGGGTTTAAGTGTTGAGGGTTGATGGTTCAAGGATTAAGAAGGTATAGGGGTAGAGGGATTAGGGCTCAAGGGTTCAAGGGTTGAGGGTTAAGGGTTAAGGGATTAAGAGGGTATAGGGGTAGAGGGGTTAGGGTTGAAGGGTTGAGGTTCCAAAGATTAAGAGGGTATAGGGGTTTAGGGATTAGTGTTTAAGGGTTGAGTGTTCAAGGATTAAGAGGGTACAGTGGTTGACGGATTAGGGTTTAAGGGTTGAGGGTCAAGGGTTCAAGGATTAAGAGGGTATAGGGATAAAGGGATTAGGGTTGAAGGATTGAGGGTTCAGGTTTCAAGGATTAAGAGGGTATAGGGGTGGAGGAATTAGGGTTTAAGGGTTGAGGGTTCAAGGATTAAGAGGGTATAAGGGTAGAGGGATTAGGGTTGAAGGGTTGAGGGTTCAAGGATTAAGAGGGTATATGGTTTGATGGATTAGGGTTTAAGGGTTGAGGTTTGAGTGACTAAGAGCGTATAGGGGTTCAGGGTTTAGCGTTTAAGGGTTGAGGGTTGAGGGTTCAAGGATTAATCGAGTATAGGGGTAGAGGAATTAGGGTTGAAGGGTTCAGGGTTCAGGGTTCAGGGATTAAGAGGGTATCAGGGTAGAGGGATTAGAGTTAGAGGGTTCAGGGTTCCGGGTTCATGTATTAAGAGGATATAGGGGTTGAGGGATTATGGTTTAAGGGTTGAGGGTTCACAGATTAAGAGGGTATATGGGTAGAGGTATTAGGGTTGAAGGGTTCAGGGTTCAGGGATTAAGATGGTATAGGCATTAACTAATTAGGGTTTAAGGGTTGAGGGTTCAAGGATTAAGAGGGTATAGGGGTAGAGGGCTTAGGGTCGAAGGGTTGAGAGTTCAAGGATTAAGAGTGTATAGAGGTAGAGGGATTAGGGTTGAACGGTTGAGGGTTAACGATTGAGGGATTAAGATTGTATAGGGGTTCAAAGATTAGGGTTTAAGGGTTGAGGTTTCAAGGATTAAGAAGGTATAGGGGTAGAGGGATTAGGGTTGAAGTGTTGAGGGTTGAGGTTTCATGGATTAAGAGGGTATAAAGGTTGAGGGATTAGGGTTCAAGGGTTGAGGGTTCAAGGATTATGAGGGTATAAGGGTAGAGGGATTACGGTTGAAGGGTTGAGGGTTCAAATATTTAGAGGGTATAGGGGTTGAGGGATTAGGGTTTAAGTGTTGAGGGTTGAGGGATTAAGAGGGTATAGGGATTTAGGGATTAGGGTTTAAGGGTTGAGGGTTGAGGGTTGAAGGATTAAGAGCGTATAGGGGTAGAGGGATTGGGGTTGAAGGGTTGAGGGTTGAGGGTTCAGGCTTAAGAGGGTAGAGGGGTAGAGGGATTAGGGTTGAAGGGTTGAGGGTTCAGGTTTCAGGGATTAAGAGGGTATAGGAGTTGAGGGATTAGGTTTTCTAGGTTAAGGGTTCAGGGTTCAAGGATTAAGAGGGTATAGGGGTAGAGGGATTAGGGTTGAAGGGTTCAGGGTTCAGGGATCAAGAGGGTATAGGGGTTGAGGGATTAGGGTTTAAGGGTTGAGGGTTCAAGGATTAAGAGGGTATAGGGGTAGAGGGATTAGTGTTGAAGGGTTGAGATTTCAAGGATTATGAGGGTATGCATGTTGACGGATTAGGGTTGAGGGTTGAGGGATTAGTGTTGAAGGGTTGAGGGTTCAAGGATTATGAGGGTATCCATGTAGAGGGATTAGGGTTGAGGGTTGAGGGATCAAGAGAGTATATGGGTTCATGGTTTAGGGATTAAGTGTTGAGGGTTGAGGGAATAAGAGGGTATAGTGGTTGAGGGATTAGGGTTTAAGTGTTGAGGGTTGAGGATTCAAGGATTAAGAGAGTATAGGGGTAGAGGGATTAGGGTTCAAGGGTTCAAGGTTCAAGGTTCAGGGATTAAAAGGGTATAGGGGTAGAGGGATTAGGGTTGAAATGTTGAGGATTGAGGGTTTAGGGATTAAGAGGGTATAGGTGTTCAGGGATTAGGGTTTAAGGGTTGAGGATTTAGGGATTAAGAGGGTATAATGGTTGAGGGATTAGGGTTTAAGGGTTGAGGGTTGAGGGTTGAGGGTTCAAGGATTAAGAGGTTATAGGGGTAGAGGGATTAGGGTTGAGGGCTCAAGAGGATATAGGGGTTGAGGGATTATGGTTTAAGGGTTGAGGGTTCAACGATTATGAGGGTATAGGGGTAGATGGATTAGGGTTGAAGGGTTGAGGGTTCAAGGATTAAGAGGGTATATAGGTAGAGGGATTAGGTTTTAAGGGTTTAGAGTTGAGGTTTGAGGGATTAAGAGGTTATAGGGGTTTAGGGATTAGGGTTTAAGTGTTGAGGGTTGAGGGATTAAGAGGGTATAGTGGTTGAGGGATTAGGGTTTAAGTATTGAGGGTTGAGGGTTCAAGGATTAAGAGAGTATAGGGGTAGAGGGGTTAGGGTTGAATGGTTGAGGGTTGAGGGTTGAAGGTTGAGGGATTAAGAGGGTATAGATGTAGATGGATTAGGGTTGAAGGGTTCAGGGTTAAGGGTTTAGAGATTAAGAGGGTATAGGCATTTAGGGATTAGGGTTTAAGGGTTGAGGGTTCATGGATTAAGAGGAATTAGGGTTTAATCATTGAGGGTTGAGGGTTCAAGGATTAAGAAAGTTTAGGGGTAGAGGGATTAGGGTTGAAGGGTTCATGGTTCAGTGTTCAGTGTTTAGGGTTCAGGGTTCAGGGTTCAGGGTTCAGGGATAAAGAGGGAATAGGGGTTGAGGGATTAGGGTTCAAGGGTTGAGGGTTCAAGGATTAAGAGGGTATAGGGGCAAATGGATTAGGGTTAAAGAGTTGAGGGTTCAATGGTTAAGAGGGTATAGGGGTTGAGGGATTAGGGTTTAAGGGTTGAGGGTTGAGGGATTAAGAGGGTATAGGGGTTTAGGGATTATTATTTAAGGGTTGAGAGTTGAGATTTCAATGATTAAGAGGGTATAGGGGTAGAGGGATTAGGGGTGAAGTGTTCAGGGTTTAGGGTTCAAGGATTAAGAGGGTATAGGGGTTACAAGATTAGGGTTTAAGGGTTGAGGGTTGGGGGGTTCAAGGATTAAGAGGTTATAGGGGTAGAGGGATTAGGGTTGAAGGGTTCAGGGTTTAGGGTTTGGGGATTAAGAGGGTATAGGGGTTTAGGGATTAGGTTTGAAGGGTTGATGGTTCAGGGATTAAGAGGGTATAGGGGTAAAGGGATTAGGGTTGAAGGGTTGAGGGTTCAAGGATTAAGAGTGTATAGGGGTAGAGGGATTAGGGTTGAAGGTTTGAGGGTTGAGGGTTCAAGGACTAAGAGGGTATGTGGGTTCAGGGATTAGGGTTTAAGGGTTGAGGGTTGAGAGATTAAGAGGGTTTAGTGGTTGAGGGATTAGGTGTTAAGGGTTGAGGGTTGAGGGTTGAGGGTTGAGGGTTCAAGGATTAAGAGGGTATAGGGGTAGAGGGATTAGGGTTGAAGGGTTGAGGGTTGAGGGTTCATGGATTAATAGGGTATAGGGGTAGAGGGATTAGGGTTGAAGGGTTAAGGGTTGAGGGTTAAGGGATTGAGAGGGTATAGGGTTTTAGGGATTAGGGTTTAAGGGTTGAGAGTTCAGGGATTAAGAGGGTATAGGGGTAGAGGTATTAGGGTTTAAGTATTGAGGGTTGATGGTTCAGGGATTAAGAGGGTATAGGGGTAGAGGGATTAGGGTTTAAGGGTTGAGGGTTCAAGGATTAAGAGGGTATAGGGGTAGAGGGATTAGGGTTGAGGGGTTGAGGTTTCAAGGATTAAGTGGTTATAGGGATTCAAGGATTAGGGTTTAAGGGTTGGGGGTTGAGGGTTTAAGAGGGTATAGGGGTTGAGGGATTGGGGTTTAAGAGTTGAGGTTCGAGGGATTAAGAGGGTATAGGGGTTGAGGGATTAGGGTTTAAGGGTGTAGGGTTGAGGGTCTCTCTTTGTCTCACTCTCCTCCTCTCTCCCTCCCACTCTCTCTTTCTCCCACGCTCCCACTCTCTATTTCTCTGACTCTCCCCCTCTCTCCCTCCATCTCTATCTTCCACTCTCTCTTTCTCCCACTCTCTCCCTCTCTCCTTCCCTCTTTATCTCTATCTCTCTCACTATCTCTTTCCTCGCCCTATCCCTATTCATCCCTCTCTCCCTCTTTCTCTCCCACTCTCTCTTTCTCCCCCTCTCCCTCTCCCTCCCTCTCCATATTTCTCTCCCACTCCCTCTCCCTCTTTCTCTCCCTCTTTCTCTCCCACTCTCTCCCACTCTCTTCCCTCTCTATCTGTATCTCTCCCACTATCCTTTCTCCCCCTCTCCTGTCCCTCCTCTCTCCCTCTTTCTTTCCCACCCTCTCTTTCTCCCTCTCCTCTCCCTCCCTCCCTCCATATTTATCTCCCACTCCCTCTCCCTCTCTCTCTCCCTTTTCCTATGCCACTCTCTCTTTCTCCCACTCTCCCCCTCTCTCCCTCCCTATCTATCTCCATGTCTCCCACTTTCTATTTCTAGCCCTCAGCCTCTCCCTCTCCCTCTCCTTCCATCTCTCTCCCTCTCTCCCTCTCTCTCTCCCACTCTCCCTCTACCTCTCTCTCTCTCATGCGCACACACTTACCTCTATCTCCTCTTCTATAAGGGTGCAAGGGGAATCTATAGAATTAGGATAGAGGGTAAATACAAACAAGGAGAAT
This sequence comes from Sequoiadendron giganteum, assembly GCA_007115665.2. Classification (NCBI taxonomy): domain Eukaryota; kingdom Viridiplantae; phylum Streptophyta; class Pinopsida; order Cupressales; family Cupressaceae; genus Sequoiadendron; species Sequoiadendron giganteum. Next base: position 721,020,344 of record CM021100.1, read on the forward strand.
AGAAATATACAAAGAAAATAATATTTCACATAATGCGCTCACATTATAACACAAGCATGTGTTGTACTCCACTAAAATGCTAAAAAACTCTATATACCCATGATTTCAAGGCCCACAGTCTGCATATTCGCCTGGTTTTGCATGTGCTCTGACAAAAAGTGGCTTTTTGATGATTTTGTGAAGTGTGCAAGCATTTTTTTCATATTTCATCACCTTTTCTATGATCGTTCTACCACCTTTGCATGAAATAGCAGAGTTTCCATGTTGAAAGACATATAATATCAATTGAAGTTTGAATTCCATTGAAAACTGATATACAATTGAAGTTTAGAGGGGAACAAGTTTTTGAACAAGTCAAATTGTTGTCCAGAGTTTGAAGAAAGAAGAAGCTAAGGCTACATAATTGGGTTGAACTCCTCCATTTAGGTATGTGAAGTCTTTACAAATTTTTTTTCATTCTATTATGACTTGCTTTCATTTTTTTTTATCATTATAACCTTAGGTTGTCAATGCACATTTTAAATTACCATTATATACACAATTATATACACTTTCCAATTACTATTTTACACTTGATGCAAAACATCTACCAGGATCCAGAAGTCATCAAGGGTACTTCTGACCCTAAATTAAATTGAAGAAGATCAACAAAAAAACTCAATCATATTTTCATCAAAACATTAGAACTTGGTTTCAACTCTTTGTTAGACTAAAAAAAATAGATTAACCATCATAAAATTGAATCTAACATAGCATAAAGTTGATTAGAAACTATGAAACCATTCACCAAAATTCATCCTTTAATACAACTCCAAGCCTCTCCCATTCCTCTGAAGGGTCCAAACACCTTCCAATACCTCTACACAAATTGATGCAGTAAAAAGGAATAAATCAACACCTTTCTTGACACACTTATTCAACTATATTTCCCTTCACAAAAAAACTGATTCGTATACTCAAAATATTATTAAGAGTTCCCATTTCCTTTTAAGGACCTCAAAACACCTTGAAAATCTTGAAAATAACTTATTGCAATCAACTAGGTTCCTCAAAACATCAACTAATGATTATTCCATTCACAAGTTGTCTTAAATCTTCCATAATGGCACCATTGTTTTAGTTAGTACAACAAACATGAAACCTTTTAGAATTATTCCCTTACACAAAAACTGAGTTCTTTTGTTCACTATCTATATTACTAGTAGCCAAGCATCTACAAACTGACAGATGTATCTCCCAAACCATGCACACACTTCAGACTGTGATACTCATTTTTGATGCAGAGTTAGAGGACCCAAAACCATTGAAGATGTCAATTTTCCTTCAAGAGGCATCTAACAAGATTAAAAAGGCCTAATGGACCAATCCCAACATTCCTCCAAGCTGGACAACAAACATAAACACTATTTCCCACATTTCACCCTTGGAATCTAGTTAATGTGCAAAACCAGTTTTGGGCCCTTAACTCCAAAAATTTCCAAAACACTAGGAAAATAAAAGAATTATTCTAGCACCCATTTCAGATTTGTAGGACATACCTTAACCCATCACATGATTCCTTTGGGACAACTTTAAGAAAACTGACCTTTTCACTATTTTAGGCCTCCAAGTAGGCTAATTTTACAAATGAACCACCCTTAGATCCTCACACCAAACTTCCAAACCCAAAAAAAGTATTTAATTAGGTCTGAAAACAGGATAATTTCTAGGTCTTAGGACCTTACCCACTCAACTAGACTTCCAACACAAAATCCCCCATTTTGAAATGCAAAGAAGGAGGGTTTATAGAAATTCCTATACCCGAGCCTTCCCATACCATTCCAAAGCATCAAAAATCTTCAAAATACCCTGCACAAGGTCAAAATTTCATTACATAGACCATTCCTTCAACACTTTTTCAAAATTACTCCGTGGTTCCTCAAATTTTCATGGAAAAGTTCTTGTTTCAGCCTAAGAACCCAATCCTATTGTCTTTAGTTTCATTCCAAGTCATGTTAAACAATAAAATACCCTACTTTGACAATGTACATTCCATCCCATCAAGAAAAAAGTCATAACAGTAGGTGGGATGGTCTTTTCATAATTAAATCCTACTCAAAACCTTAACTGACTTGAAATGAGTAGTTTCAAAAAATTATCAATTGCTCCCTTCAAATGTACTGTTAAGCCCTCAGAACTGATGTAGAACTCCCCCCAATGGCTATAACTAACAAAAAACAACCTTTGAAAGCTCATATAACTGGTACATGGAAAATTTATTTAATGACCCTCTTACAACATGAAGATACCCAAAATTGAATCAAATTTCAAAATGGAAGCATAGATTGTCAAGGTGCTCCTACACCACAAACTTATCAAACACTCACAATGCCATTCACTCATTAGTTTTTAGAAATACCATAATGGTTATTCACTTGTAGTTAGAAATGTGCTCTGGCCAGCCTAGTGCTTCCATATTTTGTACACATTTGTCTACATGCTAGGTTAACTTTTGTACACAATGATTGTAAGTATTATTTAAATGAAGCCTTCAATGACATATATTTTTCAATTAACTTGAATGGATACATTTTTTAGGAACTAATATTCATCTCATTACCATGGTACAAATAAAATTATCTGCCATGCCAAAGAAAAACACAAAGAGGAAACTAACAGATGAAGAGAACGAAACCTTGAAAGAAAAGGAGAGAGTTCAGGTGGCGGCATATCATGAAAAGAAGAAATTTGAAACCATTGATGAAAACAACCCGATTGTAAAGGAACCTCAACCATCAAAAAGATAATGGGAATTGGCAGCACAACAAGCATGAATGCGAAAGCATCATCATAAGACAGATTTAGATACCGTATTTGGAGACACCCTCTACGACAAGTGAATATGAAGGGAAACCATAAAGCACAAATGAATATGGAGGGACACCATATAGCACAAGTGAATATGGAAGGACACCATCTACTGCAAGTGAATATGGAGGGACACCATGTACCGCAAGTGAATATTATTGGACACCATCTAGCACATCTCAGGTTGAGAGTACATCATCACTCGAAATTGACGAAGAAGGTATGTCATCATCCCCATGTGAACCTCAAGGTATGTATTCTTCTCCACCCTCAATCAAAGGTATGCAATCTAGCCCACCTCAATTAAATATTGATGAAATTCCTAATGTTGAGATGTATTTACCTAGGAGAACACCACCAATAATTTTGCGTAGAAAGCCAAAGTATTTGATTAATATTGATGATGAGATTTTGCATCACATGGAAGGTAATATTTCAACACACACTTGTAGAGGATATGGTGATGAGATTTGGGAATGATTCTTTGAAAGGCTAAATGAGAGTGCAAGATGTCAACTATTAATTGAAATGATGTGGGGTGTAAAGTATAGGAACATCATGAAGACTCTCGGGTTGATAACATCGAATGCATCGAGTGAAGACACTATTGTGAAGAATATAATGTATTCTTATGAGAGTGTGGGTAAAACCTCATGCTCAAATGATAGTAATGTCAACCGATGTGTCATTACATCGACTTTGGTAAGCTTTCAAACAAAGAGAGCTCTTCTAATTAAAAATACTAGTGAACAAACGATAATTAGTAGAAAAATGTTACCAAGAGCCATTCAAAGGTGGCAAAGAATTGAGGGAAATGATACAAATGAATTATGGGGATTCTCGGGGAGACTATCACGAAAAGATAAAGAAGTTGTCGAAACCTTGAGAACACTAATTGAAGATTATTGGAAGAATAACACAAGACCGTCTCTGAATCAAAGGGATGTGGTAAGAATGAAAATTGGTAGTCGAAATCGTGAGCCACATCCAAAGCACTTTTTGGATAAGACTCAAACCTAATTTTTTTGGAAATTTAAAAATGATTATCTTAAAATTAGTATTTATCAAAGATTTATTGAACTGCTTAAGCATTTTTATGTCAAGATAAATCACACATTCACTACTTTTTGTTGTATACTACATATTTAATTTTATAACCATTATGATGTTTATCATTCTATATGTTTATATTTGCATACTAACGATGTTTTGCAGGATTGTGGCATAGAAGCCCCACCAAAATCTTCAAGAGATTTCTTATCAAAAAAACTATATGAAATAGAGGATGGCCAAATATTCTATAGGACAACATGCTTGGATGGTTCATGTGAGCATTATGGTGGCTTCCAGTGTATGTTAGTATGTCAACATATGGAAAGCACAGATGAGGTGGGACAAAAACTAGTAGAGTTTGGGAAGTATAAAACAATGGCATATGCTACAAAAGATGGGTCTCAAGAAAAAGGTGTGATTTGGTTATTGAGAAGATTCCAGTGTAGCAATTTATGATCACATTTTATGACATTATACTATCTAAGTATGCAATGCATACCCATAGAGCCCGATGGTTAGACATGCAGTTCAAGCTATGCAAGGACACCTTTCCAGTTGGAAGCATAGTATCTGTGGTTGACTTTTCAAAGAACTACACTCTACAACCACAACATGAGGTACAGTCATAGTATTACAACTCCACCCAAGTTTCGATATTTATGCACATAGCATTCATTCATGCATCTTATAGTAGAAATGAGCAAAGGAAGGTTTTGAGGGAGTGCCACTTTTACATTAGTGATGATCGCACACATTCTCCAGAGTTCGTGCAAGGTTGCTTTGAGATGTTCTACAATGGTTTGGCTCAGAGGGGCATAGAATATGATCAACATATAATATGTTTTGATAACTATGCAACATAGTTGAAGAACTCGCGCATGTTCTACTTGTTGTGTAGGATGTATGTCATTACAACTGTTCAACATATGTGGAACTTTTGTGAGGCCTAGAATGATTGTGAGTCAGGGGAGTGGGTTGACAAATGGTTCACAAGTTATCTTAGCCCACTTCACATGTATCGCCCTCCGATGATATTGGAACTGGCACAAATGGAATAATTGGTCGACTTTGACCACATATCAAATCTAGTTCAGCCAGGTGATATATCTACTTTCTTAGTTGTTGAAATTCCATATCATTATCTTATTTTGTACTGTATTCATAATTTTGATAAATTTCAAGAGGTTTTTTTCACATACCAATGTAGGGCATGCTTATGCAATTATTGCAGATGAAGACAATGAAGATGGAATATAAAATTACTTGTGTCATTGCATTGAGACCAAAAATAAATTAGAGGCCCTAGTTATAGATGGAGAAAACATCAAATACCCTACAAGCTCAGTTGTGGTTACTGGAACATGGCTTAGAAGATACCCACATTCAAGTGTTAAACATTGGCTATTTCAGGACTTTGACATGCATTGTAAGATTCTTCATTACTTGAACCTTGTCATGGCATCCAATGTCCATTTGACCAAATATGGGGGTAGACCTTTGGACAAGATGTTATGGAAGGTCTGTGAGTCTAACCATGAGGCAATACTTGACACAATAAAGAGTAGAGCAGACTCAGATGGTTTGTTGGATTAATTTGTAAGTATATGCACATTGGTTCTTATTAATTTATACTTGTATGCATATTAATTTTTTTGATACCAATTCTATCATCTTCTTTTACAGTGACTAGTGTTCCCTTGCAAAAAATGCAAATATATGAGCCATCCAAGATAATGTCAGCTAGAAAAGTAATGCAACATTTGTAAGTCCCTTCCATCTATTTTTATTTCATTTCCATTTTGGATGTTCTTTATTTTTCTCTTTTACTTTGCGTATTTGTAAGTAAACTACTAAAAATTGATTGATCTTTCGTTGAAGAAAATGTTGATTTAAGAGCCATCAAAGAGAATCTCAGCCAAAAAAGTAATGCAACATCCTTATTTTGATGATCTTGACAAATCCCAATTTTGATATCAAGCCATTATAAAAGAACATGTGAAGCTTAGCGAGGGAATCTCAAGTTACTCATTTTAATTTAACCTCATAATGAGCACCTATAATGTAGACATTTAAAGAGAATCTTGAATGTATGAGTGACATTGTAAAAGATCCATGAGAACAAAGTGTATGAGGCATTGTAATAAGAATTAGTGAGATATACTCAAATATTGTAAGGTTTGAGTTCATGTTTGGTGTAGTAGCACCTTGTCTTGCAAATGCCTTGAATAAGAAAATTTGCAAAATTTGAATTGTGAAATGTAAACAATGTGAAAAAGGTCATATAAAGGTCATGTAAACAATTTGCAAATTTTTTTCTACAACTCCTGTGACCAAGCGGATTGTTCCAACATGTCTGTATAGGTATTTTTATGCTAGGCATGGTCCTCTTTCGCACTGGAACACATAGAATCGCTCTGAGCTATGTTCCACTAGATCGATCCCTTAAGGGTCCAAAGTGCAAAATGAATGAAAAATTCAATATGCTATTACTTGGATACCATAACACTTACAAACTTCTCATCTGATCCTACAAGATCACATTGGACTCCTTTAGAAAAACCTCTCTTGGTTTTGGCTATCTTGGAGTGGTTTTCACGTGGCGATAGATTTTCACTTGATAGAAAAAGTGTCAAATTCAAGTTGTGCAAAGTTGCAAAGTGGTGCAACTTTCGCTCTACAAATCGTATGGCCAAACTAACTGTTCCAACATGTCCAAATAAGTATTTTTATGCCAGACATGCTTTTTTTTGCACTGAGACACGTGGAATCGCTTCGATCTATGTTCCACCGGATCGATCCCTTAAGGGTCCAAAGTGAAAAATGGCTACAAAAGTCAGCATGCTATTACTCAGATACCGTGATTATTAGAAAATTCTCATATAATCCTATAGGATTGCATTGAGGCCCTCTACAAAAACCTCTCTTGATTTTGGCTATCTCAGAGTGGTTTTTTCCTATGGTGGCAGATTTTCACTTGATGGAAAAAGCATCAAATGCAAGTAATGCAAAGTTGCAAAGTGGTGCAACTTTTGTTTTGTAAATTGTGTGATGAAGCGGACTATTCCAACACATCCAAATAGGTATTTTTCTGCTAGGAATAGTCCTCTTTCACACCGAAAATGTGGAATCAATCTGAGCTATGTTCCACTAGATCAATCCCCAAAGGGTCCAAAGTGCAAAATGGCTACAAACTTCAGCATGCTACTACTTGGATACCATTACACTTAGAAAATTCTTGTCTAATCCTACAAGAAGGAATCGGGCCCCTCTAGAAAAACCTCTCTTGGTTTTGGATATCTTGGAGTGGTTTTCTCGTGGCGGCAGATTTTCACTTGATGGAAAAAACGTCAAATTCAAGTAGTGCAAAGTTGCAAAGTGGTGCAAATTTTTTATGCAACTTGTGTGACCAAGTGGATTGTTCCAACACATCCAAATAGGTATTTTTATGCTAGGAATGGTCCTATTTCACACTAAAACATGTGGAATCGCTCTGAGCTATGTTCCACCAGATCAATCCTTGAAGAGTCCAAAGTGCAAAATGGCTGCAAACTTCAGCATGCTATTACTTGCATACCGTTACACTTAGAAAATTATCATCTTATCCTACAAGAAGGCGTTGGGACCCTCTATAAAAAACTCTCTCAATTTTGGATATCTTGGAGTGGTTTGCTCATGGCGACGGATTTTCACTTGATGGAAAAAGTGTCAAATTCACGTTGTGCAAAGTTGCAAAGTGGTGTAACTTTCATTCTGCAACTTGTGTGACCAAGTAGACTATTCCAAAACATCAAAATAGGTATGTTTATGCTATGCATGCTCTTTTTTTGCATTGAAACACATGGAATCGCTCTGAGCTACGCTCCATCGGATCGATCCTTGAAGGGTCCAAAGTGCAAAATGGCTGCAAACTTTAGCATTCTATTACTTGGATACCGTGATGCTTAAAAAATTCTCATCTAATCCTACAGGATTGTATTGAGCCCCTCTACAAAAAACTCTGTCATTTTTTGCTATCTCGGAGTGATTTTCCTATGGTGGCAAATTTTCACTTCACTGAAAAACCATCAAATGCAAGCAGTGCAAAGTTGCAAAGTGGTGCAACTTTTTTTCTAGAACTTGTGTGAGAAAGTGGACTATTCAAATAGGCCCCAATAGGTATTTTTATGCTAGGCATGGTCTTCTTTCCCACCAAAACACGTGGAATCGCTCTGAGCTATGTTCCACTAGATCGATCCCTAAAGGGTCCAAAGTGCAAAATGGCTGCAAACTTCAGCATGCTATTAATTGGATACCATTACACTTAGAAACTTATCGTCTCATCCCATAAGAAGGTGTTGGTCCCCTATATAAAAACCTCTCTGGGTTTTGGCTATCTTGGAGTGGTTTTCTCGTGGCGGTGGATTTTCAATTGATGGAAAAGTGTCAAATTCAAGTTGTGCAAAGTTGCAAAGTGGTGCAACTTTCGCTTTGCAACTTGTATGACCAAAATAAATGTTCCAATGTGTAAGAATAAGTATTTTTATGCTAGGAATAATCTTTTTTTGCACTAAACCACGTGGAATCGCTCTAAGCTATGTTCCACCGGATCGATCCCTTAAGGGTCCAAAGTGCAAAATGGATTCAAACTTCAACATACTATTACTCAGATACCAAGATGCTTAGAAAATTATCTTTTGATCCTATAGCATTGCATTGAGCCCCTCTACAAAAACCTCTCTCATTTTTGGCTATCTCAAAGTGGTGGTAGATTTTCACTCGATGGAAAAAGCATCAAATGCAAGCAGTGCAAAGTTGAAAAGTGGTGCAACTTTCATTTTGCAACTCGTGTGACCAAGTGGACTATTCCAACACATCCAAATAGGTATTTTTTATGCTATGCATTCTCTTTTTTTGCACCGAAATATGTAGAATCGCTCCGAGCTATGCTCCATCGGATTGATCCTTGAAGGGTCCAAAGTGCAAAATGGCTACAAACTTTAGCATTCTATTACTTGGATAACATGATGCTTACAAATTTATCATTGAATCCTACAAGATTGAATTGAACCCCTCTATAGAAACCTCTCTCTGTTTTGGCTATCTCAGAGTGATTTTCGTGTGGTGGCAGATTTTCACTTCGTGGAAAAAATATTAAATGCAAACAGTGCAAAGTTGGAAAGTGGTGCAACTTTTGTTCTACAACTTGCGTGATCAAGCGGATTGTTCCAACATGCCCGAATAGGTATTTTTATGCTATTCATGGTCCTCTTTCCCATTAAAACACGTGGAATCACTTTGAGCTATGTTCCACTGGATCGATCCCTGAAGGGTCCAAAGTGCAAAATGGCTGCAAACTTTAGCATGCTATTAATTGGATACCATTGCACATATAAACTTATCATCTCATCCTACAAGAAGGAATTGGACTCCTCTATAAAAACCTCTCTTGGTTTTGGCTATCTTGGATTGGTTTTCTCGTGGCGGCGGATTTTCACTTGATGAAAAAAGTGTCAAATTCAAGTTTTACAAAGTTGCAAAGAGGTGCAACTTTCGCTCTGCAACTTGTATGACCAAACTAAATGTTCCAACATGTACGAATAGGTATTTTTATGATAGGCATGGTGTTTTTTTCCACTAAAACAAGTGAAATCGCTCTGAGCTACGTTCCACCAGATCGATCCTTTAAGGGTCCAAAGTGCAAAATGGATTCAAACTTCAACATGCTATTACTTGGATACCAGGATGCTTAGAAAATTCTCATATGATCCTATAGCATCGCGTTGAGCCCCTCTACAAAAAAACTCTTATTTTTGGCTATCACAGAGTGGTTTTCCCATGGTGGCGGATTTTCACTTGATGGAAAAAGCATCAAATGCAAGTAGTGCAAAGTTGCAAAGTGGTGCAACTTTCGTTCTGCAACTTGTGTGACCAAGTGGACTGTTCCAACACATCCAAATAGGTATGTTTATGCTAGGCATGGTCCTCTTTTGCACTGAAACACATGGAATCGCTCTGATCTATGTTCCACTGGATCAATCCCTTAGGTTGGAGGAGTCTAAAGTTGCAAATTTGTTAGTTGCTTAAAGCAACAAATTTGAAATGCAACAGTTACTAGTTTTGACATTTTTTTTTAGTTAGTTGAGGGCATGGATTAGTTAGATAAGGGTGTAAAACACTATGAAAATCCTTGAGAGGCTCAAATGGAGTTTTTTGATGAACTTTTGGAGAAGATAAGATAAGAACTATTCACACTATTCTTTGTTTTTTAGGATTTTTATAGAAACTTATTGATCCTGTACTTGGTACGACCTTCAGCTTCTTGTATGTTCCCAAGGCTGACATGGATTGAAAGAGGGATGAGTTCACAAGAACCCATCTCTCATGACAATGAATGGCCCACTTAGCACTCATTGCATGTAGGTGATGCTCACAGAGGTCACCCGTCCCAGTACTACTCCAGCTCAAGTGCTTAACCACAAAGATTTTCCCCCAAGGTTAACCCCACTTAGCTTGCAGCCCCATTTGCAAAACCTTCATCAAGTGTTGTGCCTTATGAAAAATTCATTATAGAGCCCCTTTAGCTCATCAATTGATAAGTAGGAGGTATTTTCTATAATGTGTCAAATTGTGATATTGCTATCATGATTCAATTGTGTAGTTTTTGAGTATAAAAGAGGATAAGAAGGGAAGATTAGGGTAATCAATTTGTGGACTTATTTTTATTATTGAATTAACTAGTGTTGGATTGGTCTATATGAGAAAAAATTATAATATGGGAGTATAAGTTTTAAGCATATAATCCGGAAAGGACTCAAAGTTAGATGCATGAGTACAAAGTATCGATCAAGAAAGGCATCCCAATTCTCAAGGCCTATATATCAATGATAGGAATATTTATATTCAAAGATAGCACATGATTTTAATTGATTAATTATAAACAACTATTATATTTATTTATCAAATTTCCATTATCAAATTAATATTTGAATTAGATTTCATATTCAAAATTTATTTCATTTACAATTTGGGGACTCCATTAATAATATTGGATGAAAACCTTTGTCAATCCAATAAGAAATAAATAAAAAATCTATTGATCTAGAGCTCAAGTCATTATAGTGCTATTAGAGCGAATGAACCTACTAGCCTTTGGGTATTGCAAAAAATTGACTTTCCATTAGAAGCATGGCAATCGATGATAGTGGTTGACATTACTCAAGAAGGATGAACATCTTAAAGACATTTGCGGAAATCGGGACAAGTAACCTTCTTGTGGACTTAGGGTTGCAATATTTGATCTACAACATGCTCCACCATTTCTTCAGTAGGATCAAGAACACACATAATGAAGGTGTGTTTGCAGCCATGAAATATTATGGTTTGAAATATCTAGAAGAGTGATGTTTTATCTCGAGCACCGATATCTATACAATAGTTTGTTTGGAAAAAGGGATGGGTTTTCTCTTCATCGACATATACATTATTCATCGATGTGTTCAGACTAGTGTTACAAGACTTGGACTTTCCTCAGACTTGACAAGCCAATTTTTGACTTGGACTCGAGCTTAGAGCCTAGACTCAATAAATAGAAAAACCTAAGAAATTCAAACATTTTAAAAGATTTAAAACTTGTTTCATGCACCCTTTAATAAATAAACCTTAAAGACACAATAGCATCATCAAATAGAAATTACTATGATCTCATTTACAAACATAAATCAATCACATAAGTATAAGCATCGATAAAATATATTTGTATTAACATAGAAATTACCTTGAATACACGTAACTCATAACTATTGAGCCATCAATTTAGAATGAAAATATGGATAGTCATCGATAAAAGATATTTGAATTAACCAAATATCCATGTAGGAATACATGAATATATGTCGATATAAGTATGAAATATATGTACAAAATAGCCATATAGGCTTATGAGAATGCCATGTAGGCATACAATGTCAAATATGTACAAAACTACCATGTAGGCATACAACAAAGGACTTTGGAATCAAAAGTCATTTCTCTCCATGCCCTAGAAATAAAATATTTTCCTTTCCTTTTCACTTGGATGGTGATAGGTTTGTCACTCATTTTTGTTGCACTCGTGGAGTGCTCCTGCTACTCCTCCCAGGGTTTAGTTCATGGTGAATTTTTAACTATTACAATAAGAAGTAATGACATGAAGATATAGAAATTACATTATAAAAAATGATATATTTGACAAAATAATCACTTAAAGCCATCTCACAATCTCTCTCCATGAGGGAAATATTCTCATGCCCATGCTTAGGTGTGCTCAAGCCCTGTATAAACCATACAAATAGAAATTAAACTATGTGAATCAATAATGGTTTGATTTTTCACTAACTAACATCTATAACAACAAATGTAAATTGAAATTTACTAATTTTCCTCATACCTCTTCTGTTAGAACCATTGAGGATTGTATAGAAGATTTCACACCAATATCCATTGCCCTTGTCATATTCAAAGGTGTATCATCTCGCAACAACTAAAAAAAAACAACAAAATTTTCAACATACTCAACGATGTGCATATAAACTACACAAATATATTAAGTACTTTATTCATTAGTTAAGCCCTCTATTCTATTACCTATGTGAAGGTTTGAGTAAATCCACCACCGCTGGGAAATGTTCCATCAAAACCTCCAATATTAGTCTGTTCAACATCCGAAATAGCATATTAAATTACCATTTGTAAAACAATGCTATTAACATGCAATAAATTTATAATTGTTTATAGTTACATACCCTAGTGATAGGTGTACTGCAAAAATAGGTTGGTGGGGGGCCGGTGTATCCAGTCTCAACATTGTGACCCTGCAGTTTTATTAAAATCAATAAAACATTTTTAGTTAATCTTGTATTTCAAAATTGAAATTTAATAAACTAAATTCAATGAAGACATGCACTAAATTTTACTTGACTATTAATGCCATATGTCTCATACAAAATGTCATGTGCCCTCTCCATCTCTATAGTTGCAGATGGATCCTGTGTACTAGTCTCCTGAGTGTCGATGGGGTCATATGAACAAGTACCCCCGCAAGATTGAAATACATGTGTTTGAAGGCCACCACTTGAAGACTCCCTTGGATAGAACTATAGAATAGGGCTAGTATGATGGATGAAACTCTGGGTCAAAGTGTTGATTTCCTGCAATGTCTCTACATCAGTACTTTCCTTCATGACGGAAGGCATAACAACGTGCTCACGTGGTGCCCTAGCAAGAGCTTGTCTACCTTGCCACGTAGGATCCAACTGTGCACCAGGTCTATCCTGAGCTGACCCCCCACCTCTCCCCTGAAAATCCCTCATATCAAAATAATTTGGGATTTTGTTCAATATGAACTCACTATATAGTCTCCTAAGGAAATATCGTGGGACCTCGCAATTGTTGCACAGTGGGTAATTGAAGACCATGTACCACCTATCATAAAACTGGTGCCTAATCTATTGGTGGTGGCACCAATGGATAGGAAACCTCTTCGCATTGAGGGTAAGATTTTGATTTGTGCATGGGTCAGTGAATAATGAGAACAAATCGCCTTTTGTAATTTTTAAATCCTTCACATCCTTGTATGATAGTTTATTGACATGATAATCCTTAGCAGCCTACCTCCTATCTTGCCATCCAGTTATTTGTTTGCTAATTGAATCTATAATTTTTAACATATCTTTTAATGAATTTGCTAGGGTCATTCTTTCTATGGTTGAACCATTTGGATTACTCAACCTACTGATCAAATCCTTAATTTTATTTTCATTGTTCTCAATTTCACTCATTAAATTTTGCTGAGTGTCAGGAGGGGGTTTAGTCATTGGTGGAGGAGGTTGATGTTGTGGTTGATTTTGATCTTGAGGATTTGGTTGGTCTTCCTATTGGGGATTTTGAGGGTTTGCAAGTTGATTTACATCTCCTAAAAATTCAAACAAATAGATATCAAATTCAACCTAAAACTAACTAATTCAAAACAAAAGCCATATAATCCTTACCTCTCACATCTCCTCCTCGTTGTGGCGCTAGTGTTGCGAAGAAATAGGGATTGTTGGTGAAGAAATTTGTTGAAATTCTCCTCCTATAACGTGAGCACGAAATTGTGGTGGTTTTGGCCGCGACTGCAAAAACAAACCAGTTCAAATCCTAATGAGAGATTTTTATTTCTTTTTTTTCTTTTAACAATCACTAATATGAGCACGTTATAACGCACTCGCATTATTGGTTTGTGTTTGCTGAGCCTCAAGCTTGGCATAACGAGCCATAACGTAAGTGCGTTATAACACACTCGTGTTATAATGTGCTCACATTATTGTTTTCCAAATTTTTTTAGGAGGTGCCGACGGAATCGCTACCCATTTCCATGCACCCGCCCTTGTGAGGAATGCAACTTTGGATTTCCTCTACTTGTTAGAGGTTAAGATTAATGGTTTTTTGGTCTCTTCTACTTATCATGTTATTTTTCAAACCAACTCATTTTATCATAGGAATCATGATATAGGTCATGGAGGAGTTGTTAGAATTGTCTCTCTTAAGTGACACTTCTATTTGGTTTATCATGGTTATGACTCCACCAACCAAGTGATTTTGACCCTCTTCAATCTTCAAAATCATTCTTTTGGAATTATTAATGTTTCTCTTTTCATGATGTTGCTAAGAGATCTCTTTTGTGACAATGGACCACTGATTCAATGCTTTTTTTTAGTTGGTTTTTATACAAAGGCATTAATGTATTGTCGTAAATATAGCAAAATGTTGTCATTGATGTCAAAAGGGAAAGATGTTGTCTTTGATGTCAAAAATCTTCCTTATGGGAGATTCACAATTGCTCTGATCTCGCATCTACTCATGCCCTGGGAATGATTCTACAATGTGTCATGACGATTTGGGCCCCTTTGGACTCCATCAATGTTAGGTTATATGACCCTAGTAGGGTGATAGTGAAGAATTTGCAACTGAATGTTGAGGCTGAATTGTAGAGACAAGGGCATTGGACGCCCTAGATTGAGATGCTTCTTGTTGAGATCTAAAAAGTTTTGAAATGTGGGTTGTAATTTGTTATGTGTTTTCTATGCCTATGAACTAACAAAATTTATAAATCTAACCTACACACATGAAAATAGGGGAAAATGTTGTGTTGTATAGGGGCTTTCCTAATTCAAACCCCATTTTTGTATTTCTAACTCCACGTACAACAAATGATGATGATCAAGAGTACATACCCTAAGTCAGGTAGAGCCCAAAACAATAATAATTGACTTGAAAAATGATAAATGACACTGTTACCTTTGGTATTAAATCCTTGATGAAGTGATGTCACACCACAAGTTGTCACAAATATTGATTGATGGATTCCTTGATTTCTTGATAGACCTGGAAAAGGTTAGTTCACAAAATATAATAGATTGTTGTAGATAGAATGTAGAGGATAGCTCAATACTTATTCTTAATAATTATATGATAGCTCAATACTTATTCTTAATAATTATTTGATAGCTCATAATAGTTATTAGATAATTATTTCTTCTTCATTCCATCTCATCTTTAATGACTTGAAAGGATGATCTTAATTGATGAAAGCATTGTAATAATGTTGCTAATTCTACCCTTGAATTGCCTTGTCTAATTTTTAGGATCCTTAATTTCTCAATAGATTTTCTAGTTCTTGTTAGCATTTCAAATAATCACAAAGACTTGTATTTATATATAATTATTTAATTTCCCAAAAATTAATTACCGATAGCTAACAAATGACTTTGGATTTTCAAATGTTAAAATGTCGACACCAACATATTTTAAATTTAGCCACAATAGGTTGGACAGTTGCACTAGGGACCCTAGTCCAAACCTATTATTTCTAGGCCCTTTTTACAGTGTTAAATAATAATAAATATTATTTTCCATTTTAAGTCTGATTTCCCGAAAATGATAATAAAATAGGAAAATTATAAGCACAATTATGTCTAGGAACATAGTAGGAGCTAAACCTAGTGTGAAATTATTATGGGTGAAAATTTACTATGCTACATATAATATATTTATTCAATCTCATGCATTTCATGCTCTCTCTACCTCTATTCTTGATACAATGAAAAAATATATAGAAATGGTAGAAGAAGAATAAGAAAAAAATCACAATAGAAGAAATCCTTCAAGAGGTATAAAAGTAAAGATAAAAATAATAGAACAATTAGAAACAAGGCCTGCCATGACCCAAGTGGCCAAAACAAGGAAATAAAAAATAAAAATTGCTACAAAGCATAAGGAGGAAAATTTATAGTTTAGGAACACAAGGTTAGAAAGGACAATAAGAAGTTGAGGAAAAGTAGCAAGAAATGAGAAAAACCTCCATAGATCACATTGCAAGATTGTGGGCTTGATAAAGGCAAAGAGGATAAAATCCAAATAGAGAAAGAAAGTGAAGAATAGACACCTAAATAATAGATAATCATCACTCCAAAATTATCTCTAGTATTTTATTTAATGGACAAGATCAATGAGTGCATTGCTAGATATATAATTAAAAAAATTGTAACTAGTGTTTACCTTTCGGGACCAAATTTCTTAATATAGAAATCTCTAATTCATTAGTTGGAAATTGGAGACATATTATAGAGCAATTCAAGGGATAACTTGCTAACACAATACATGGATATCATTATGACAATAAAAAATAAAGTGGTAGAAATATAAATATATATATCACAAATCATTATGGATATTTAGCTCCAAAATATTATTTAGGGATATGTTTTAATGAATTGATTATATAAATAATAAATTAGGATGAGAAAAAAATATAAATTTAAAGATCATATTATTATATAATATGAGAATAAGTAGCTAGATAACATTAGGGCCAAATGGGGAATACAAAACACTATGAACAACAAAGAAAATAAGATAACAGAGACACCTAAATTAAAATCAGTACCTTACATCAATATTTCGTAGAATAAAGAACCTCCAAAAAATATTTAAAAATATAAATTGATAACTTGGAGGCATAGATAGTGTAGTAATCTAACTCATATGATGTCATTAATGATTTAGATGAAACTGTGAAGGTACAAAATGAGAATCTACATACTCAATATCACTACTTGTAAGAATAAAATAATAGTATCATATCTAAAATAAAAAATTTAAGGAAAGTATTGAGAATGTGGATAGGTCTAATAATACGCCTTTTCATGGATGCACAATAACTAGCAAACTGATAGTAAGGTTAATTTTTCTCTTAAAAATGGGGAATTTTTTCTATTCAAGGCAAATGAGCATTTCCACCATCTATAATAGAGTATTCTATCATGGAAAAAAACTTATAGCCATTTATATATAATCTATAACAGTATTATACCATAAGTGAGATTTTGGTAAAGTATTTGGAATATTTTCTTGATGTAGTGATACAAATGTACATGATATCTCTTAATAAGAAACATCCTCTCAATTTATTATTTGAGTAGCGGTAGTTAGAGTGATTTTTTCTTGAGGATAAAATATGGTTTATGTTGGGGATAATGTTGGTAGGCTAGATTCAAGATACTCCTATCATATTGAAAACTTGAAAGAGTAGCCTAATGAAGGTCAATAGTGAAACCTAAAAGGGTTCCAAAGGTTGGTAGCAATAGAAAAAGTAATTATGGAGCACAAATATGGTTACCAAAAATGAATAGAACAATAATATATCACATATAGATAGATTAGAATAACTCTAGAGGTACGACTATGAAATATCATAGGGGCATGTCCCTATATGTAGTGATAAACACAAGTGTAATACATCTAGATAGGAAATATAATATAATTATATAGAGATTAAGGCTACAATATATAGAAAAAATAGATAATGGATGATAATACAATGTAAGAGCATGAGAGGCATAATAGATTAGGAATGATGACTATATGGGATGAAAACATGTAATAATAGATTAATAAATGATGCATAACTATGTATCATGCAATAGTATAATGTGTTATTATTCTAATATCATATATTTCTAAGTATATATTACATATTCTTAAGTATAATAAACATAAGCACTTGTGGCATTCTTAACCTTAACGCTAGTATTAATTAATACCATACCCTCTCTTAACTAGAATGAAGAGGTGTGTCCCTATATAGTTATCCTTGTAAATAAGGAAGAGAAGTCTCTCCCATATCATCATATCATCAAATTTTGAATTCATACACTATTATTTGTTTATTGGAGGTCACATACTTGAAGTGGTCTACTAATTTATATATTTTCATATTTATTTAGAAGAAATATCATAAAAAGAGGTATCAAAGTTTATGTTATCATAGGGGTTTGCACCTGCATGCAAAGCTATAAAAATTTGCAATCTTGTGTAACATTGGATTACTTTCAGGTTGTGGGTATCCTATTCAAAAGTAAACCTCCAAATTCTAGGTTGGCTTCCTATATTGTTTTCTGATAATTTAAGGTAACTAGCTGGGAAAAGGTAAGAAATCTTGAAATAAATGCATAAACTAAACTTAAATCTGGGTGATGCACCTAATAAATAGTTGATGAACAGATTGATTCACAACAGATTATTACGAAATCTATCTTCACAACTCAAATTGGGAAATTTAATCACATAAGTGTTTCATCAAAAGGCCTAACAATCCATTCTTTATGAAGGAAAATAATATTTCACGACCTAAAAGAGAGGATAAATCAATGACACAACTTATGACCTGTAACTAAAATTTATTTTTCTGTGTACATGCATTCCTGAATGTGACAAGAATTTAAAGGTTTTGAAATTAAACACATTAAACTCACATTTAAAACATTCAACAAATAAAAAACTCCTAAATCTGAGAAGGCTAATACTGAAATACAATAATGAATGGAGAAACACTTTGTTATTGATACTCTAAGATGCAGTATATCCAACATCCCTAATATTGTGCGGTATATGATTATGCAAGATTCCTTTATGAAAAAATGCATGATGGGTTGGTTAGATTAAAGAAAGGATAATTTGGGGGAGGATGCAATTGATACTCACTACTAATGCATATGTTCTTATACAAGAGTACAATGTATTTTGGATAGAACATTGATTTGGAGAAAAGGTAGGTGATTGGGATTTTCCCGTACAATGTTGGACCACTATTTTGGATAAGGATGACAAGACATATGATTATGTCACTTTTCACAATTTTTTTCTTCTGATTTGAAAAAAGATTTGATTGTGAGGCTTCCTAGAGTTCTTGTTGTTTTACATGACTTCTTGAGGCAAAAGGAAAGAAGAACTGAGATAGGCATTGAGCATAACTAGGGAGATGTTGTTTTTCTCCCTAATTTTACCATTTTAAGATTATATGGTTCTAAGGTAGCACTTGATTTCTTGCCAAGGTTTGTGCCTAAAAGAATAGGTTTCCTAGCTTGGTTTTGTGGAAATTAGGAAATGTTGAGAATTAACATTTGTTAAATCAATGAAAGGGAATTTTTTTCCTTTATACACTTGTTTTTATGGCTTTATGATAACTAAAGGAGGTTAGAATAGTATAATTGAAGTGATCAAAGGATACCACATGAAAAGGACAATTGAGAGGGTCAGATATGATCCTGAAGGAATTATGACCACATTGAATGATAGAAACAATTGCTACAAATATGCTCATATTTTTCATTATCTAGAGGATGTGATAAGGAATATATTTGATAGTGTGGAGCAAGAAAAGAGGTTGGCGATGTGGATTGCATTCAACAAGATTCAAAGGAAGATAAATCAGGAAGATCCTAATTTCAAAATCCTCCCTGAGACTGAGAACATAACTGAAAAAGTAGAGCATGTTACAAGAAATTTTTATTCAATAGTAGGCCACCTTGAAACTAAAGGGGTGGTTAGTATAGATAAAGGGAAAGATCCAATTTATGAAGAACAAAGTGGAGGAGGAATTTATGCTATTGAAAATGAGTCTACATCACAAGCCTATGAGGAGCCAAAAATAATTTTTTTCATAAGAAGAAAGGATAAAACAAACAAATCTGATATACCATGTGCTCCCACTCAACATGAGGAACATAGAGCTTCTTCTCCTATGTCATAATTGCCACCCCTATCTCCACCAAGGTTAGTAGTGTTTGAGATTGTAGATGTCAATTCTCCACCGCCTAGTGAAATACTACCTGGGGAGCCACTATTGAAAAAATAAAAAATTGTGACCACAAGTCTAGTGGATTATGATGATGATGGCTCTAATGGTGATATTTTGGTATCTAAGAAAGAAATACAATGAGTGCCAACTAAATTTGTAGTAAGGGAATCTAGTCAACTAAAAAAAGATTAAGTAATGTTGATCTCAGAGGAATAAATGGAAGTGATGAAATGAGAGTTGAGGCATGTACTAAGTTCTTGGATGATGACTCATTTGTGAAAAATCAAGAATTTATGGATTTTTCCTATAGGGCTAAAGGAGATGAGTATTTAAAATGTTTAGCTATGGAGAGGAGCCTACATCCAAAATTGTGTGATACTGTCATTCAAAAAAAGGTTTTGAATGAAATGAGAGCCAGGTTTCAAAACATGATTGCTAACGAGGGTTTAGAATTGGTGAGAACAAGTGGTATTTTTCTACTACTAGAATGGGACTTAGCCTTAGCCATTTCTTTTGACACAATAAAAAAGTGTGGCAAACCACTCTGTGATAAAAAGGAAGAAGTTGCACTTGCATTACAAGGGTCTTATTTTAGTGAAGAGTGGGAAGCCTTGGCTATTTGGTATTTAGCCCCAAACAAAAGAAAACCATACATTGCTAAGCCTTCACCTGATTACAAGGGAGGCCTAATAATCAAGAGACTATCATAAAAATCGGCCTTGGAAGCTATAAATTTGTTTGTTCATGCTGCACAATTCACTAGGGCTTTTGTGGAGTCTGTGATAGCCGAGAAGGATAAAACTAGAACATAACTGAATAATTTTTTAGTCAAATATGGAAATCTTGAGAGAAATAATATAAAATTGCATACAAAGATATCATTGTTAGAGGATTTATTGTAAAAATTGCAACCCATAAAGCTTAAACAAGATTATGTTAAATCCCCCACTATTGTAGAAGAAGATATCCCCTGAAATTAGAACTGATGTAAGTACTTCATGGACAATTGTGTCATATAATATAGGAATTTTTCCCATTTCAACAATAGAACCTAGTGTGTCAAAAAGGATCACAAGATGAAGGGAATGTCAAAAAGGAAGAGATGCATAGAAAACTAAGTGAATACAGAGAAAGGTGTCAAGGTTATGATGAAGACACTTTTAGGAGAAACATGTGAATTATCACAACAGTCCTTGAGCATTTGCACAGAAAGGTGAACAATAGACTAAATAGTATTCATCATAGCTATTCATCCATGGTTGATGTCATATGAAGGTTTGATATCAACAAAGAGAAATCCATCCCACTTATGGAGATATAGATCCCTAGAAAACAAGACTTGATTTTGATGGGTATTGGGGTTAAGCAAAATCCTAATCCACCTGAGAGGTTTAAACCTAGTGTTCTTCTAGTAAATAACATTGAGGAATACAAAGGGAATGCTGAAATATTGGAGAATAGGATAGAGAATTGTTGAAATATTTCCATTAATCTCATCATGGAATTCTCCCATATACCTTAAGGAGTAATGGCAGTATTAAGACTTTGCAAGAATGGAGAAATCAAGTAAACAGTGTTATTTCATATCAAGCTATAAAAAATTGTCAGAAATTTGATATGGACACATTGAAATTGAATATGGATATGTTGGTCCATGTTAAGATTGTATTGCTAGAATTTGATAGGAAAGATAACTAGATTGTCACCAAATATACACCTTATAGAAAAAGGCCTGATGAAGTAATGAATTTTAATTGGCCCATAGAAGAAGAGTTCCTAGCATGGAAGGTCAAATATTTGGAGGGAGTGGGGGTTTTACACTAGGGATAGCAAGTTAATAATTTGAAATTTTGAAGTCCGCAACCGTGGTGAGTAATAGATAGATGGGAATGCACTGCATAGCCTAAATTTAGTACATATTAGGATTATATTAAAGTATGGAAAATATAGCACATCTTATCCAAGGTTGATTTCATGACAAGGTTGTAGGCATGGTCTTATCTTTTGTATTTTTCTATTTTTCTCATGCTTTTCCTTCTTTACATTTTGGTGCATGGGCATAATTTTTGAGGTAATTGTTCAGTTGAACCCATTTTAAAGATTGGACTTGATCTCCTACAATGAATTTGGTCTATGTGCATTTTCTTCACATGTCTCTTACCTTTTAGGGTATGTTGTAACTGAATGAAGGAATCTTTATTTTAGCGGTCCAATAGGGTTTTGACATGTGTACTTTTTGGCCTAAAGCTTATTTTTTCTCCTTCATTTCTATAAGAAGGAATTCAAGGCCAAGAATTAGGTGCTTGTTGTTTTATATAATTGACACAGTGAATTGTAAGAGATATACTAAGTATTTTTTAGAGTTTTTATCTTAAGTTTGAGAGTTCATAATTTTGTATGTAGTTTTGGATAACAACAAAGAAAAATATATACTAAGAAATACCAATTTCATGGCTATTGTCTCTCCTTGTGTTTATTTTATGAGTTATAAATGAAAGTAATCCAACATATCTTTTATTTGTCTTCATTGTTTACTAGTTGATGTTTGATTTCATTCTTTCTTATCGATTCAATGAATTGATGTAAATGCTTGGATGAAATTAATTACTCGTAGGAATCAAGTGCTAGGATACTGGTAAGTAGTATTAGTCATGAATATAATAGGAGAATGTTGTAATGCAGTATATCTTGAAATTGTATGTTGATATTCATGAATTTTTATTTTATCATATAGGTAGGTTATGAGTCTGTGCTCATGATAAAGGCACTGGTTCATGTGAAGTATTCATGATTTATTTTTTGTGTTGATTCATCAACTAATAACTTCTATTTTACAAAAACTTGTGGTTATTATTGTAGTTACATGTTATAGTCTCACCTTCTCATGTTTGAAGTATAATACGTTGATGAATAAGCTACCAACTTATTTAATGTATTAGGATCTTGAGAAGCATAATAAGAAGTATATGTTTTTGGCAATGTATTTGATTATAATTATATGAATTTAGAAATATGCATTGTTGGATAACCATCCTGGGTTTTACAGAGCCCAAAGTGTAGGAGTAGAGGTTTTGCATCTTCCACTCGTTCGTTGGCCAATCCCTTTAGAATACTGATTATTGGAAATGGTAAAATACATAGGTATTTTTGGAGATAAGTTTGGTTCTTAAAAAATAACCAGTAGTCTATGGGGACAACCCCAACCTTCCTCATTATATATAATACTATGTAATTTCATAGAGCTGTGATTTTCCAAAGGAATTGCCATATGTATTTTTTTGTAAACCATGGTTTTTCAATATAAAAATTTTAATAGAAATTTATTCAAATTAATATGCATATATTTTAATATATAAATTTATATATGTGTGTGTATATATATATAAATATATCAGATGATTTCTCGAGAAGAGCAATTCTTTTGCAAATTTTTCTATAGGAAAAGATTACAAATTTTATAGAGGTTTTCAATTCTCCAAGATAAACAATTCTAATTGGAAGAAAAATAATAATCTTCTACAAGAAGATATTTTCCCATACAAACAAGATTTTCCACAAATTTTGAAAGGAAGATTTAAAATTCATTCCTATAGAAGCTCTAAAGCTTTCACGACAATTTCCGAATTTCAAAACAAATCAAAGCTTTTAAAATAAATTACGTTTTCTTCATTGTATAGGAAATATTTTCCAAAACAATAACTATTTCTAATTACCTCTTTCAATTTTAATTTAAATAAAAAATTAAATGACCTATTTCAAATTCTTGAAGAATGAAGTTTAAAGTGGAGCCCCACCTTCGGATTCTAAAAAATCTCAAAGCTTCTTCCAAAAATCCTCTTTTCTAGAAAGTTAAAAAATAAAACTAGAGCTAAAATTTCCCAAGAGCTTCTTCCCCAATTTTCAACAACCTAAATATATTTTCCCATTTTTGTGAAGTATCCTTTTTCCTCTTTCAATTAATGAATTATTCTCTCCGAGAATTAATTACCATCACCAGATATTAATTCTCTAACACATGTCACAATTAAAATATCTTTCCGACCAAATCATAAATATTGCCAAGATATTTGTTTATTACAATTTATATCAAATATTTAATTTAATTAACCACTCATTTAATTTCACAACTTCATTTAATTAATTTAAATAATTAATTAAACAAATCTTTTATAATCTAAAAATTTAATATCGATTTTAATCTAACTAATTTAATCACTTTATAAAATAAATTTAACCTCAAAGATTAAATTACTTTACAAAATAAATTAAATAACTTAACTAAATCAAATTGAAATCCTCTAACAACATTAATCACGATTAAATAAATTATCAATTAAAAACATTATAAGAATTAATTAACATTAATTTCCCATAGAGTAAACCTTGCAAAATAATTAAACATCAAGGCAAACAGGGACAACATGATAACTCAACATGACCAAACCAAATACTGACAACACATTGTGAGTAGGGTTGTGGTTTGACAAGGAAACCATGTTACTATCTCCCAGTAAACTATTTTGTTGGGAAATGGACATGCTCAAACCTAATAATCCAAGTGGAGTTAGTGTCTTGTACCTACAATCTTGTAATCGAAACATAGGTCATACATATCTATATCATGAAAAATCACATCGTGGAATCGCAAGGTGCTCACGAGCGAGTGATACAATCCTTTTCCCTTCACCAATATAGTGTCACATCAAAACTGATGAAACTAAAACATCAAATAACTATAGATGAACATATATCAATATCAACTCACATAATCAACTATGCTAACTAGAAAGTATGTCATAAATAATGATCATCAATATAGTGTGCCATCACATATCAATTTAAAAACCATCATCGCTCCAATTCCAACGATCAAATAACATCATAGTAACATAGTCTATCAAATTAAAATCACTCTCTAAAAACATAAGAAAATAAGAGGGGTGCTATATCCCCCCCTCTAGGATCAAGCTTACTCTAGGAAGCCTGCAAAGAAATAGGAATAAATCTCCCTCATCCTGGTTGCATCCTCCCAGGTAGTCGATGTGTTATTTCTCAAATCTCACTAGACCCTAACATATTCAATATCTTGACCCCTGAGGAAGAGTCTCCTATGTTGCATGATGGACATGAGCTCCAAACCAAGTTTCCTATCCTCTAATTGTAAGGAATTCCAATCAAGGATGTGAGATATATCAGGGTGGTAAGGCTCGAGTACTAAAACATGGAATACACCGTGTATGCGTAAGAGACTCAATGGTAAAGCAAGATAGTAATCTACTGGTCCAATCCTCTCAAGAATATTGAATAGCCCAATGAAGTGAGGTGCGAGCTTAGAGCCCTTTCCATATCAGATTTGACTCATCCATAGATATACTCATAAAAAGACTTAGTCACCTACTACAAATTGATGGTCCACTTGATGCACATCTGCATACTTTTTTTTCCTATCTTATGTAACAACCAAATGTTCCTTGATTTAGATCACCTAATGCTCCATATCTTGAAGCATATCAAGACCCAATAGAACTTTTTCCTCTAACTAATCCCAACTCAAAGGAGTTTGATATGGTAATCCATATAATTCCTAAAAAGGAGGCATACCAATCGAACTCTGGTAATTGTTATTATAAGAAAAATACACTAAATGGAGATAGTCATCCCATCATGTCTGTTGGTCCATCACATACATGCATAACATATCCTCAAGGATCTGGTTGACCCTCTTAGTCTATCCATCTATCTTAGGGTGATATGCTAACTGCGTCCCCATGGAATGCTACAATGATGTCCAAAGAGCTGAGGTGAACATAGGATCCCTATTAGAAATAATCCGATGAGGAATACTATGCAACCTAATAATATCTCCAATGAACACTCTAGCAATGAGAAAAGAATTATAGGATGAATGAATAGGTGATAAGTGTGCTACCTTCATCAACCTATCTACCGTCACCATAATGGCATCATGTCATCGCAAAGAATTGGGTAACCCAACAATAAAATCCAATGAGATTATATCCCATTTCCACTCTAGCACCAAATGTGGCAATAGAATTATTTCTGGATGTTTGTGTTCATCCTTCACTCACTAACACTATAAACATGTCAACACAAAGTCAGTGATATCTTGCTTCATACCTACCCAAAAGTATAGTTGTCACAAATTGGCATGCATCTTCTTCACTCCACGATGAGCTGAATAAGGTTCCCAATGTGCCTATGTCATCACAAAGGTATTAATATCTCTAGAAGATGGAGCATAAATGAGTCCCATGTGTCTCAAATAACCATTTGACTCTAGAGAATAACCTAAGAATCTACCCTCAATATCACTTCATGTCTATATCTCTTATCGCACCTCCTAATACTAGCTATCTGTAGGAAGTGTAGAAAGAATCTGACTCCTCAAATCCACACCAAGAGTCACCTTTGAAACTTGTGTCTTTATCTACTAAGAGCTTCAACAACTACATTCTCCTTCCCCTGGATAAACTTCACCTTGAATTCATACTCACAAAGGAACTCCATACATTGCCTCTGCCTAGCATTAAGATTGGGTTGTGTGAAGATGTATTATAGGATTTGATGGTCACTATGCAACTCAAATCTATGCCCCAAAAGGAAATTTATCCATCTCATCAAGGCATGTACTACCACTATTAACTCAAGATCATGTGTGGGGTAATTCAACTCATGATCCTTGAGTTTGTGAGACTCATACACAATAACTCGACTATCTTGCATCAATAATGCTCCTAATCCCTCCAAAGATGCATTTGTATAGACAAAAAAATATCCAGTAGGATCAAGAATTGCAAGAGTCGATGCACTGATCAACCTCTCCTTCAGAGTCTGAAATGTTGCTTCACACTACTCTTATCATATGAATCTCTTCCCTTTTCTTTGAAGAGAAGTGATAGGATGCCCTATCCTCAAGAAATCTTGTAAAAAGAATTTTTAATAACATGCTAATCCCATGAAATTGTGTATCTCTACCACATTAGTGGGTGCAGGCCAGTTAATGATCACTTGGATCTTTGCAAGATCCACAACATACCCTCTCTTGATATCACATGTCTAAGGTACTTAACCTCAGTCTTCAAGATATTGCATTTGGACAAGTTAGCGAACAACTGATTATCTCTCAAACATTGCAAAACCTACATCAGATGCTCCCCATGCTCCTCTACTATCATGGAATAGATCAATATGTCATCAAGGAATATAATTAAGAATCTATCAAGATATGTGTGAAAGACTCCATTCATCAAGCTCATGAACATAGATGGTGCATTTGTCCACCCAAATGGTACCACTATATACTCATAGTGACTGTAACGTGTGCGAAAATATGTCTTATGTATGTCAAAATCAAATATACGTAGTTGAAGGTACCCTGACATAAGATCAATTTTTGAAAAGACCATAGCACCCTTGATCTGAACAAAAAAATAATCAATTATAGGTAAGCTATATCAGTTCCTAATTGTCACTTTATTCAGTTGATGGTATTCTATGCACAAACAGAGCGATTCATGGTCTTCTTCTTCTCAAAAATTACTAGTGCTCCCCAAGGTGAAACACTAGGGTGGATGAAACCCTTTGCTAGCAACTCCTCCAAGTGCAAGTGGAGCTCCTTAAGATCCTATGTAGTCATACGGTACAAAGATCATGAAATAGGCTCGAATTTAGGTATAAGATCAATCTTGACATCAATGTCACACTAGGGTGGCATCCTTGGAATTTCATCAGGAAACACATCTACATATTGCTAAAGTATGGGGTGGCTATCAAGTGAAATCTTCTCCTCACTATTTCCCAACTTCAAGTCATCTACTATCACTACAAATAACTAACAAACCTAATGTACACATCTCCTAATATGCATAGCCGAGATCATCCTAAATTATATGGGTCTTTCAACTCCCGCTATCTCAAACTCCCTGCTAGACACATCAATGCCTCAAATCAAATTGCATTGATAGTCAATAACAAATCAATGAGCCTCAAGCCAATCTATCCCTAAGATGATGTCATAGAATCCCAACAGTATAATGTGGAGGTCTACTGTAGTGTGAAAGGATCCAATATCCAATCTACAATCATGTACTAGGTAATGCGCTACAACTTTAGCACTAGAGACCAATTCGACTTGCCACTTAATGTCCTACTTTATTGCCCTCAATCTACAATGTGCCATGATAGATGATGAAATAAAAGAATTTGATGCTCCTGAATTAAATAAAATGGTAACTTTGTTACCCTGTAACATACCATAAGTCTCTACCACTGTGCTTTGATGATCAACCTAGTGGTTGTCAACTATAGCAAAAATCCAATGACCTCTACCCACATCTCTAGCAGTTGGCTTCAATGCCTCTGGCCTGTGAGTATAACGTGATAAGCCCTTATTGGGACATTGTCACACTATGTGACTCTATTGGCCACAAGCAAAACATCTTGTACCCCTACCAAATCCTCTACCTCCAAAAGGCACACTCGACTACTAAACACTACCCCTATTATAGGTAGATTATTTACTCTGTGTCAGATACTCATAATTGGGGCAATTTTTTTGCCTCTAATTTTTGTCACCCCCTGACTGATATATATCACCTTGTCTAGGTTGGAAATGTTGGAAAAGTATGCCTCAACTTTATGGTATTTCCCTTTCAAGACTTAGTCAATTTCTTCATGTTTCTGGCCTTTACCGCCATACTACTGCAAGCTTACCTTAGTGACATGGTTGTGTGCTTTACCGCTTTACCATGGGAAACCTTACTTGATCTGGCAATTTGGCGGTGTTATCGCCCTACCACAACAGTATTCTTCATGTTTGGTAGTGGCGTAGTAAGTGGCAATAGTGTGGAAGGTGGTTACCACCTTATCGTAGGGTGATCCTTCTCGTGGCGATGTAGTGTGGTGAGTGGAAAGTTGGTAGAGTGTTCAGCTACCTCCCCACCATGGGGGTCGCTTGGAGGTGGCACAATGGTAGTGGTAGTTTGGTTCTAGTGGTTACCGATCCACCACAAGTGGTGAGCTTCCTCACTATGGTGGTTGTAGTTAGACTACTAGCGATCTGCCTAGGCGGTCATCACTCTACCATGGTGAGACCTGGCTCTCTCTGCGGTAGCATAGTGAGACCATTGATGGTTAGGTTGGTAGTTACCGCTACAACATGAGGAGTCTTGATCAGCTCAGTGATAATGTAGGGAAATCTAGGTGAGCTCGGGTGGGCTCACTGCAATACCATGGTTGGGTCGCTTGAGCTCAGTGGTAGCGCAGTTGGAGGCTGAGGTTGAGACGAAATAGGCTTACTACCATATCATGGTAGGAGCCAGAGCTCGGTGTAGTAGCACAATGGAACACAGAGGTGAGCTTGGAGATTGGTCAACCGAGCTTGACTGAGCTGGACTAGATTCAAAAGCAGTGAATGAATGAGAAATTGACACGTGACAAGATCTTTATGATCTAATTGGTCAAAGCTTTATTTTTTTATTGTGATTGGGATACATTATTGAATGGAGTTTGACAGATGTGTCTAAAACTGATTTAATGTTGTGTGGCTCAATGCATGTTGATTAAGTGGTGCACGCTATTAGGGAATGGTCAAATCTTGCAAGTAGGATAATTAATAATCTTGATGATTGTTGAAGGATTTTTCTAGTAGAACAGGTTGGAAAGCGGTAAGAGATTATATGTAATCTTGTGTGCAGTTAGATGATATGAGCATATAGAGAGTGAGACAAAGAGAGTGTTTGAGCGGTCTTTACAATGAATGCTTAGTCTCTTAGTTTTGAAAAGATGTGAACCTATGAAGGCCAAGTGACTGGGTTGGCTATGAGGTTGGCTGAGATAGTCAATTGAGGAGTTGAAGGGAATCTACATGGTATGTCTTTGGATACATTGTAACCATGTGAAGATTTTGTATTTTTTGGTTCCTACCTTCTCCAAATGGACAAGATGTAATCTCCTAAAGAGCATAGATCTATGTTTGTATTGTAATTGTTTTCTATTACTGAATAATACAAGTGAGCTGAGTGTTTTGAAGGATGGGGATTTTTACCTAAAAAGGTTTTCCCCACGTAAATTTGTGTGTCCACATGTTTTTTCTTTCATGGTTGTCTAGTTCAGTTTCTTGAATCTATGCTTGTGTTGAATATTTTATCTGTTAAGCATTTATTTTTCTCAAAGGATCAATGGGGGATTTACTGTGCATGTTTCCATTTTATGGCATAGTTGTTTGTGTCTTTGAAGTGATAAAAATGAAAATAACTAAGGCATTGTTGTCTTAGACATTCGTTCTATGATGATAGACCCGTATCGCATCCCCAAAAAGTGGTATCAGAGCTGGTTGAAGGAGTTCAAGGCTTGATGATACCAACAAGTGGTATCAAAGCCTTCTCCTAGTTATTGAAGTTCTGGGTATTTCTCATGTGAAGATTTCTTAACCTAGCAAGCTTGAGGAAATCTGGAGAAATTTGTTCTTGATTGATCCTTTGATGAGTGGAAGTTTATGCTTCTTTGATTCAACACACAACTTGAAAGACATTGGAGAAGACTGGAGTTGATCATATTGTGGCAATGTGGTATGAGGCTTCTGATTGGAAACAAATGATCCTGATGCAAGGGTGTGAGATGTGCTTGTGGTTATGTTGCAAAAAAGTGTGGTTTCATACTAGGTGTATGTGTGAGAGGATCCTTGGTGGTATGGAGTTGCTTGTATTGTTGTTCAACCATGGAACATTGTGCTTGTGTTGGATGTTCTTACTTAGCACTGAAGGCATTTTCTTTGTTGCCCTAGTTGCATGAAGGATATGAAGTTGATTTGGGTGGTCTGTAACTTCTGTATAGCATGGCTCTCTCATATTATTGTGCATGGTTGTGTTTTTGGAACTGGTATGAAATGGACCTACTATTCCTTCTTACCTGTATCTTATACTCACATGTTTTAGATTCATGTCTTTAGATCTGAATATTTTTTATATATTTTCCTAAAAATTCTATGACACATTTTCATATTTTATTTTCATTGTTTTGGTTAACCATGATGGTTATGTGCAGACTCTTCGGTCATCTATTTGATCCGTGAATATGGAGATGTGTTGGTCTTTTATATACACTATTGTTTTGCAAGTTTTACATAGTCAAGAAAAACTTGTGGTGTGTGGAGCTGTTGTTCACCTATTTTCTAGACCCTAGCTTCTGGGGTGTGACTGGATGAGATACTTGTAGTTCAACATGTTTTGAGGAGGTGTGATTTCTTCTCTACAAGAGAGTGTTGGTATGTGTTTTTCATTCAACATTCTTGTGGTGTTGCCTACTGGTTTCCTAGACTATGGCGCTTGAGTTGTGGACATGATTGGAAAATCGGATCTGTTGTTGATCTAGTGTTTGAGTCAAGTTGTCTACGTGGGTTGTTCCCTTTGATTATTTTAGTTTTGCAGTTTCTAGTTTGATGATAGATTTGAAAGCTTTCAATTGAAGTGGATGTATGAGTTGTGAATTTTTCTGGGATGTCTTTACCTACATGTTTGTCGTGAGTCAACTCAGAAGTGGACTGCCATTATCCATGAGTTTGCTTCTGTGGTGGTGCAAATTTGTTAGCTGACCTTATCTGTGGTCACTTTTTCATTGGCATGGTTGTTTTGAGATGAGAGGATGGACAAAATTTGATTACTTGAATAGTCAGTGATGGGGACCTAAAGCATGTGAATCACGATGTCATGGAGAGCTTGTTACACTGTCTTTTGTAAGCTTTTGATAGTGATGGTGTGGTCTGCGTGATCTGATGATCTTGGCTTTTTTTGGCATTGTTATCTGATGAACATGTTGTCATTTGTACCTGGAGGTTTTCAGATCAGTAGATGGTTGGTCATGATGCTTGGAAATATTGGTGTCATGGTTCAGTGGGAGCTTTAGCAGTGACTGTGGATTCATCACTTGGTGATGAATGATCTTCTTTGGTGTTGTAAATGCTTCTTGGGGACTATTAGATCCTGTTGTTGCAGGAGAGTTCACTCGCATTTGTAGGGTCACTATTTGAAGATGTGCAACATCTTGGAGCCATGGAGGACATTGTTAGTTTTTTGGCTGAGATGTTGGTGGTGCTTGACAGGTGATGTTGGTTTAGAGTTTTTGTATTTATGTCATGATTTACTCTTACTTAGAGTTTTGCCATGTTGCTTTGCACTTGAGACCATAGCTTGTTCACCTAAAGCATGGTATATTCTAAGGGGGATGTTTAGATCATGGTGTCATGATAAGCTCCTGGTTCAGCTGGTTTGGAGCTTTGATAGTGGTCTAGGGTTTCTTTATGTTTTGAGTACTCTGGTCATTTGCTAGAGGACTTCATGTTAAGTGCAGTAATGCAGTTTGGAGTTAGCATGAGATGATAGGTTGTTGGTGCTCATGGATGCATGGAGAATAAGGTGAGGCTAGAATTCTTGTAGAATGTTGCTAGTTACAGTTGAAAGTCTGAGTAGCCTATACCCTGGTTGAACGCGAGTTCAACATAGACCAGTGAGGAGAATGCTATTGGGTAAGTCATAGTGACTTATATATCTTGGAGGAGCATCTCTTTCCTCTTGGTTTGCTTAGTAGTGAAGTTTATTTGAAAGGTATTTTCCCATTATAGCTTTCAGATATGTGACATGCTTTATCTTTCATGGATATGAATCTTGAGTTGTTGTTTTAAAATTCTGGAGGATTTATAATGAAAGGTGGACATCATAGTGGATCTCCTTGTTCTTTTGAGGACTAATAAGAGATGGTTATATGGGTTAGTCTGATCTTATTTTGAGGTGCTTAAATCCATGGAACTATTGGATGTTGTTAAAGATTTTCCCTTGGGATATGAAGAAGATCATTCTTGACACAATTGGCATTTAGAAGTGTATGTAGGAGGAGGCTACATGTTATGATTTGTTGTTTCTCTCTATTCTAGTATTTTTCTTGCTAAAAGTTCATACGAATTTAGATGTATGTGGAGCCATGGTGTTTCCTTCTTTAGTTAGATATGGAACCTTGGAATAATGTGGAAGACTGTTGAGAGGAATGTTTCTTGCAGCAGGTGGTTGCAGGTTGTGCATATTGGTGTGGATGTTCCTTGGAACTACATGGTTCCTCATTTCTTTATGTAGGTGATTGGTGGACATAGTATGCATGGATCACTTTTGATGATGCTTTATTTGCATTTATTTGGTTAGTACCCTTATAGTGGGAGTGCCTAGACATGTTTTGTCTTTTGACTGGTTGACACATGGTGTCTTTTTCTACTATTGATGGGTGGTTATGTGATGGCATAAGTTTACTGATGTGCATGCCTTTTGAGGTATGGGTGATTGGATGTAAGAACATGAGTTGTGTGTGTTATTTTTTCAGTCATGTGGGTTTGATCAGTTGGATGGGGGAAGTCAGCTATCTGGTTGCATTTCTAGCTGATGGTTTTATCTTGTTCTAGAGAAATTTTTCTCATTCTATGTTTGTGTTGTTCTTTTTTGCCGCTGTTGTGGTAGCTTTGCCACCTGAAGGATCATATTTTTGCATTGCTCAGACTGGAGCATTTTTCACCTTGGCATGTTCCTATGTTTGGAGTTGTTTCTTGAGATGGTAGACATTTTTGGATGTAATTGCAGGTGTCTTGGTTGGAGCATGGAGGCTTTGTTTGGTCCTTGTTCAGGTTTTCGAGGAAGCCTGAAAGTCTTTGTCAAGTGGGAGATTATTGGGAAAGTATGCCTCAACTTTTTGGAATTTCCCCTTGAACACTTAGGCAATTTATTCATGTTTTTGGCCTTTACTACCATACCACTACAAGCTTACCTTGGTGGCGCGGTTGTGCGGTTTACCGCTTTACTGCGGGACACCTTGCTTGGTCTAGTGGTTGGGTGGTGTTACCGCCCTACTACAATGGTCTTCTTCATGTCTGGTGGTGGCGTGATAAGTGGTAGTAGTCTACAAGGCAGTTACTACCTTAGCAGAGGGTGGTACTTCTGGTGGTGCAGTAGTGCGGTGAGCGATAGGTTGGTGGAGCATTTGGTTACCTCCCTACCACGCAAGTCACTTGGAGGTGGTGTGGTGGCACGGTGGCAATGACAATTTGGTTCTAGTGGTTACCGCTCCACCACGAGTGGTGAGCTCCCTCATCACATTGGTCGATGTGAGACTATTGGTGGTTTGCCTGGGTAGTCACTGCTCTATCACGATGAGACCTGGCAGTCTCCACGGTAGTGTGGTGAGACCGCTAACAATCAGTCTGGTGGTTACCACCACATGACAAGGAATACCGATGAGATCGATGGTAATGCAGGGAAGTCTGGGTGAGCTTAGGCAGGCTCACCATAGTACCGCACTTGGGTCGCCTGAGCTCAGTGGTAGTGTGGTTGGAGGCTAAGGTCGAGTCGACACAGGCTTACCACCATACCATTGGTAGAGCCTAAGCTTAGTGTGGTAGCACAGTGAAACACAAAGGTGATCTTGAAGCTCGGTCAACCAAGATTGACTGAGCTGGACCAGAGTCAAAGCAATGAATGAATGAGAAATTGATACATGGCAAGATCTTTATGATCTAATTGGCCAAAGCTTTATTTTCTTATTGCAATTGGGTTGTATTATTGAATGGAGGTTGATGGAAATGTCTGAAACTGATTTAATGCTAAGCAGCTCGATGCATGTTGATTAAGTGGTGCATGTTATCAGGGAATGGTCGAAGCTTGCAGGTAGGATAATTAAAAATCATGTTGATCATTGAAGGATTTGTCTAGCATAATAGGTTGGAACACAATAAGAGATTATATGTAATCTCATGTGCAGTCATATAAGATGAGCGTAAAGAGAGAGAGATAGAGAGAGTGTTTGAGCGGTCTTTACCATGAATGCTTAGTCTCTCAGTTCTGAAAAGATGTGAACCTGCAAAGGCCAAGTGACTGGGTTAGCTGTGAGGCTGGTTGAGATAATCAACTGAGGATCTAAAGGGAATCTACATGGCATGTCTTTGGAGAAATTGTAACTATGTGAAGATTATGTATTTTGTGTTTCCTGCCTTCTCCAGATGGACAAGATGTAATCTCTTGAAGAGCATAGCTTTGTGTTTGTATTGTAACTATTTTTTGTTACTGAATAATACAAGTGAGCCGAGTGTTTTGGAGGGTGGGGTTTTTTACCTAAAAAATTTTTCCCCACGTAAATTTGTGTGTCCACATGTTTTATCTTTCATGGTTTTCTGATTTAGTTTCTTGAATCTATGCTTGTGTTGAATGTGTTATCTGTTAAGCATTTACTTTTATCAGAGGATCAATGAGAGATTTATTGTGCCTATTTTTGCTTTATGGCATAGTTTTTTGTGTCTTTGAAGTGATAAAAATTAAAATCACTATGGCATTGTTGTCTTAGATATTCATTTTATGATGACAGACCCATATCGCATCCCCAATAGGAAATTCTTTCATTTCGCTTGTGAAATATGATAATGACCAGTTTATGCAGGCCCTTGTTATGTCCTAGGTGGTCCAACTTCTTGAGCCTGACCACTATGTGAACTAGGTCCTATATCTGAAGCACTGCCTATGTTTACTCTAGTATGTCCACCCAATTCCATTGCCAAATTCTCCTCCACTATTTTGGCCTTCTCTACTACTATCTCCATGGTCTTGGGTTCAAAAACCTAAGCACCACCACTGATCTAGGAATTTAATCCCCTAATGAGGTGTTCAACAAGCATTCCCTCATCATCACCAATAAAATAAAACTACTTGATCTCGTAGAAATGATGGTCATACAGTTCCATCGACATGGCCATCTGTTGCAGAGCATGAAACTCATCTCCACGGAACTGACGCCAATGGTCAAATAGGAATATGGATCTAAACCTCTCAATGAAGATATCCTAAGAAACTAAATTAATATCAATATGGAGCTTCTAATCCTCCAACCTCCACCACATAGATGTAAATTATCGCAAGTGCATTGTTAGCCTCCTACAATGATCTTAATAACTAAGCCTCTATAGTCGTGATTCAGAGATTCGACATCTAACTTGAATAGCCATTTTAACCATGATGAAGGAGCATTTAAATTTTCAACCCAAGGATATGAACTTGAAATGGGTTAGCACAGTATGTGCACTAGGAACTTCAAAGTAGTCATCTTCATTCTACAACTAAGAAAGATTCAATATTGAAAGTAAATTGCATGGAAAGGAACAAAGTAAATTTTGAACATCACTCATCAGTTAAAATAGGCTAAACATGAATGACATGAATGAAAATTTGAACAAAAAACAAGGAACTACTCTATCTGCAGGAACATACACAAAATGAAATTCTAGTGGCTGTAGGAACAGTCGGTGCCAAATTATGAACTAAGTACTAAAAAAAAACTAATAACTAATATAACTAAACTAGGGAATGAATTACTAACCATTTGGTCCCCCTTGGATGAGTATCCTCTAAAACTAATACAAACTCAAATTCTCAACTCAAAACTTTATCTTATTCATTCAAAAATCCAATTATAGAAGAGTAGCATATCCAAAAATGCTTAGTCAAATATCAGATACAACATCAGCAACTTGGTAACCTTCAGACTCTCAAACTCTCGAAGAAGGAGAATCCAAACTTTATTTATCCTACCCACTAAATAGGGCAGTCAAATCCCACTAACTGGGAGGATGCCATTTAGGGAAAGCAGAGAAAACAATGGAGGGTGACTACACATGCAGGGAATCCAGTTAGACATGCAAGTCCAAACGCAGAATCAATCATTGTAGTAACACTCACTCTTTCTCAACATCATGTGAGATCAATATAAGGTGGTTAAATGTGGTTATCTGGGAGAATCTCCAGATGGCCTTCTGACTCCTCCTTGGTAACAACCAGTTGGCAGTTGCATTCCTCAAATTAGCATCCTCAAGTGCGTCTACATGGAAATGTTAGTATAGATAATAATTGCACATCTAAAACCACCTTAAATAAAATCTATCAACCACATGCAAAATTAATATAGATAGTCTACATAATAGCTAATGTCATTAAATTGGCATAAATGGATTTAAACCCAATGCTTCTTGTTTGAGGGAAACATTATAAAAATACTAACATTTAATTAGAAAATTCCATGTCAACTTCAACAAATAAACTATGGATTCTACCTAAACTAAGACCAAAAAATAGGCTCATCACTCCCCCCAACTTAATTTTTTGTTGGTCGTCCAACAAAGAAAGAGCTATTTTTCTGGATGGCCAAAGCTCTAAAATTTGCAATTGGGTGTTGTCCAATATCAATGTATGTTGAGTAGGAGTCAGGGTCATAGTAGAATCCTCCCATTTTGTCAAGAATTTTCCATCTTTTTCTTTCTTCAACAATGCCATAATGGTAGAATCTATAATTGGAACATGCCACATGAGGATAGGTGGTTGAAAGGTCAAAGGAAGCCATTCTTGTCCCTTCATTCTCCCAAGTTGAATGTACCTTTCAACCCTCTTTATTGTTGCATTATAGTTCTATATGGACTGAGGTTCAGCCTATTTTTTCTCATTAGTTAAAGTATTCCATCTCTGTGATAGGTATCCCTTCATGGTATCCTCTTTAGTTGTTTTCTTTACCTCATACTCATAGTAAATTGACTCAATCCAAGGCATAATCATGTTACCATAACTAGGCCTGAAAATAATTCTATTCGAGTCTCTGTAAATATCCTTGGGGTTTCTTGATTCTTCTCTATTGGCCAAAGGGATATTAGATTCCATATTCATATAAGCATTGTATTTCTCTCCCTAGCTAATCTCATTTTGCACCCAAGACATGAATTCTCTTAGTTGGATATCTCCAACATACAACAATGGGTTCCAGTCTTGGTCTTGAGTTACAACAAAATTATGTAAATAAAACTCACATCGAAAATTCTTCATTTTAGGGGAGGAAATCCTATAAGCATTGAGAAATTTAGTGGGGGCCTCAATTGAGGGATTCAAACCTGAGATGTGATTTGATAGCTGAAAAGAGAGATATTTTTCTTTCAAGTGAAGAGCATAAACCCTTGGAGGTGTTCTACATTCCAAAATTTGTGGCACCAAGGTTGCAATGCTACTCACCCTCTCTTTTAGAGAGGCAATCTCCTTATTCTTGTCTTCAATAATTTCATCCTTCTCTTCAATTTCCTTTTAAAATATTTTATTTTCCTTTTTCCATTCTTCCTCTCGCCTATTTATTTCTTTCCATAAATTTAAAAATGTTACATGTATTGTAAAATTAGGGGGATTATGAATTCCTACCATTTTTTGTGTTGATGGTTGTGTTCCATAAAGTACCAATTGCATCGATTGAGGCAGTCCAACAGGCTCTGACCATGGGGGTGCACTTTTTCTTCCACTTCCTATTGCATGGCTTCTTCTTCTTGTTCTTGCGGTTGTTGCAAGAGATCTTGATCTAACTCTTGGTCTTGCTACAAGAAGTCCAAATTTTCTTCATGTTCTTGATTTTCAACCTCTTATGCAATGGAAACAAGATCTGCCAAGGTCAGTTTTGTTGTCTCTTCAAATACATTATTTTATTTAACATTTTCCTACCCCATTGGGGCTTCTGCACTCTCATGTTTTGTCCTTCTATGCTTAGGGTTTTTCCCCAAAGGCATATCAATAAAAGGTGTTGATTTCTTAGGATAACCCTCATGTTTTTCTTTGGTTGTAGGATAAATAGTGTCATCCTTTCTCTTGCTAGTACTTGGAACCTCTCTATCTATAGGCTGTGTTTTGAATTTTCCTTTTCCTGCCTCTACCTTCTTCTTTTGTGCCCTAGTTTTTACTAGGGTTTCAAGTGGAAAATCATCATCAAAATCTGAGGAAGAACTTCTTCTTCCAGAGTGCTTAGTTTCAGAGGAACTAATGTCTATAGTTAATTTTGTTGTAGGAGGATTCATACCAGAGCTAACACTGGAGGTTGAAGCACCAAGGGTGGCTTCAGTTGTGCTTATTTTCCTGGTAGACCTATGTGTCTACGGTAAAGCCCTAGGTTGTGGTTGCTCAGATCTAAATTGATTAACATTTACAAATTCCTCTGAGGTCATCTCAGGTGCTACATCATGCAAATATTTTTCAACCAAAAATTTAATAATGCAATGGTGTGAGATAGATTTGTCCCTACCTTTCTATGTTTTGGATGCCATGATGAAGAGAAGGTTGTATAAGATATTAGGCACATTTATCCTTCTTCCATGCCTCATGTGACTCAAAAATTTTAAATGCACTAAATGTAAATTAGACAATTAACCTTCACAAGTGAGATAATTGATAATGTAGATGGCTACATGCTTCCATGGT
The DNA here is from genome assembly GCA_007115665.2 of Sequoiadendron giganteum. Classification (NCBI taxonomy): domain Eukaryota; kingdom Viridiplantae; phylum Streptophyta; class Pinopsida; order Cupressales; family Cupressaceae; genus Sequoiadendron; species Sequoiadendron giganteum. Next base: position 721,059,689 of record CM021100.1, read on the forward strand.
TCAGGAAGAGAGGTTATTTTGGCACCCTGATTGTCTATGTTGATTGGAGGGTCACCATGTATTGTGAATATGGCCCTTGCTGACCTAGCATCTCTAGAAAGAGGGTAGTGCTCGCCATCAGTAGGTAAAATTTTAACTTTTGTGATTCTTTCCTCAATTTCCAAAACCTCAAGCCATTTTACTATGGCTTTTTCTTTTGAAAATTTCTAGGCAAACTCTAGTGCAATTCCCTCATCAAAATCGTCTAGCCTCAGGAAATAGTCCAACTAGCCACAGTTTCTAAATTCAAGCAAGTATTGCACATCCTACAATAAGGTATGATGAGTCGAAGGCTCATTTTGAATGAGTTTGCCTCCCATTGTTTGGAATCACTATCACTCTATAGAATTATTTTCCTATAATTCTTGTTTGAGAAAAAATTCCTTTATGCAACACTTGTTAGCTAAAATTGTCTTGCACCAATGTCGATTGAATTTTCCTTTTTTGTTTTCTCCCTTTGCAATTCAAGATTATGAAAGGGTCAATAATGGAAAAGATGAGGTAATAAAAGGATTTATGATGAAAAGGAATGAAAATGGAAATTTAGTGTCACATCACAGATACGAGCCATCTCTCATTTCAAATTTTAAATCAGCTCCGCTAGATTTACTGCCGCCAAAAAATCATAGACTAACATGTGGGCAATGTACTTGCATCTTTCCTCCCCCCCCCCACCAACCTAAATTTGAAAAAATTTCCACACATGAGGGATGGAATTAGTGATTTGATAGGGGGTATGAAAATTATGTGGATGTCCATAATAATCATACAATGATTGAATAAATACCCTAAAAAGGTAATTAAGAGAGAAATTAATGTGCACGTACCTAAATTTGTGGAGGATATGCTACAAAGATCATGGATAAAGTATCATTCACCTTTTGAAGAAATAAATTGAGAAATCAATAATGATGAAGTGGAATGATGTGAGGTGGAATGAAGTGATGTAAGAGAGAGAAAGGTGGTATGGATGAGCGTATAGGCAGATGGGTGAAGAAATATAATTCTAGAAAAAGAAGAATTCTTTATTATGATAAGTACATACCTTAATTAGACAAAGGGAGGGACACTAGGTCCACTACCTTTGGCTTTAGGAAGTTCGGGTGCTATAGGTTGGGTGAATCGTTGTAGGAAATATTCTTTGGGAGATGGTTTGTGATACAATCTGAGACTATGACCATTGAATATTAATTTGAATCTAACTTGATCAATGGTGGTTAGCTGAACAACTCCATTGGGAAATACCTCAACAACTTTATATGGTCCTAGCCACCTTGTCTATAATTTTCATGCATTGTCTTGATATCGTGAGTCATAAAGCAATGCCCAGTATCCTAGCTGAAATTTCTTCTCTTTGATAAATTTGTTATGTCATTTGATTCTCTGATTCTACACAACTTGAGTGTGGTGCAAATTTATCTTCCTCATCTCATCTAAAGCACTTAGCTACATGATTCTTTCTTTATGTGCCTCAGAAATATTCATCCCTATGTTTATTGTAGTCCTAAGATTTTTGTTTTCGAATTCAATAGGAATCATAGTTTTCTTCCCATACAGTAGCTCAAATGGAGTGAATCCTATATTAGTTTTCCTGGTGGTTCTGTAGGCCCAAACTGCTTCTGATAATATTTTTTCCCAATCCTTTCTGTGAATGACCCTTTTTTTTGTTAGGATGGCTTCAATCTCTTTATTGGTCACCTCAACTTGTTCATTGGCCTAAGGGTAATAAGGAGTATATTTCTTATGCCTTATGTTATATTTGTTGACTAGTGCTATAACAAGTGTTGAGGTAAATTGAGTTCCTTGGTCAATTACTATGTTTCATGGCCTTGACTTCTACCCATTTAGTTACATAATCAATGCATACTAGGATATAAGACTTACCATTTTGGGGGGATCAATGGGTCCCACAAAATCTAATCTCCACTTGTCAAAGGGGTTGAAAACAACTTGGGGATAGAGTAGCATCTCATCTGATTTGGTTGGCCTACCCATTCTTTGGCACCTATCACATTTCCTTATATATTTTTATGCATCATTGTGGAGTGTAGGCCAATAGTAACCTATGTTCAAAATATTCATTATTGTCCTTTTGGCTGCAAAATTCTCTCCACAAGGTTCATCATGGCATGTATGTAGGATGTCATATGTTCCATATTCCCTCACACATATTCTCATAACATGATCCGGTCCAGTATAAAATAAGCATCCATCAATCCATGTAAAAGGGAAAGAATTTTCAATGAGTACTCTTCTTTCTTTTGGAGAGAAGTGAGGAGGAACTCTCCCTGTCACAAGGTAATTAGTTATGTCAACATACCAGGGTGTGTGCATAGTGATCGAAAATATATGCTCATCAAGAAATGAGTCATCTATGGCCTGATTGTCCTCCGATTTGGTCAGTCAGGAAAGAAAATATGCAACAACATTGGCCTTCCCTGGTTTGTCCATAATGGTTATATCAAACTCCTAGATCAACAATAACCATCTGGCCAATCTTCCTTACATCAGAGGTTTTTTCATGAGAAATCTGATGGCTACATGATCAATGTGCTCAAATATTTTTAGCTTGTTATGTAGTTCCTAAATTTGTTCAAGGCGTAGATTACTAATAGCATTTATTTTTATGTTACTGTATAATTGAATTAAGCTCCTTGTAATTTGTTTCTTACAAAATAAATGACATTTTCAATGTCTTATTCGTTGTATCCTAAGACTACTCCTATAGCATAATCTAATGCATTTGTGTGGATGTGAAAAGTAATTTCCAAATTAGGTCCCTTAAGTACAAGACCATGATTCAAGGTTGCCTTCAAGTCAAAAAATGATGTGGCACAATCTTTTGTCCACTGAAATTCAACATCTTTGGTCAAAAGAGTATACAATGGTGTTATTTTAATGATGTCTTTGATGAAACACCTATAATATCTTGAATGTCCCAAGAAACTCCTAATATCTTTTTGTTTTGCAAATGTAGGCAGACTAGTAACTACCTCAATTTGCATAGGATCTACTTGAATTCCTTTGTGGGAAATATGATGGCTAAGAACTACCCCTTCTTGCATCATTATGAAGCACTTTTCACTATTTAAAGAAATATTTTGGTCTTCACATATCTGTAATATGTTCTTGAGATTATCTAATTCTTCATAAAAATCAATACCATAGGTGGTAAATTCATCCATATAGATTTTCATGTAGTCAAGAGAGATATCTAAAAAATATGTTGATGACTACTCTCTAAAAGGTTGCAAGTGTGTTGCATAAACCAAAGGGAAGTATTGAATAGGCATATGTCCCCCATGGACATGTGAATTTTTTTTTCTCCTAGTCTTTAGGTGCAATTTGAATCTAGTTGTAGCCACTGAATTTGTCAAGGAAAGAGAAGTATTACTTTCCTACAAGTGAGTCCAACACTTGATCTACAAAAGGCAAGGGAAAATTATCTTTCTTAGTAGTATCATTGAGTTCTTTGTAATCAATATGGACTCACCATTTTCCTCCCTTCTTGGGCATAATCACCAATGGAGACACCCATTGGTTGTATGAGATAGGATAGATAAATCCCACATTTAGCAACTTTTGCAGCTCTGATTTGACAATCTCCCTCAATGTAGGGTTGATTCTTCTTTATGGTTCTATAACTGGTTGACAATAATATTTGATATATATCCTATGGGTACAAATCTTAGGCTCTAGGCCTTTCATATCATGGTAATCCCATGAAAATGCATTTTGCTGAGCCTTCAACAAATTTATCAATGACAACTGTTGTTTTTCTCCCAATTTGTTGTTAATATTCAAACATTTTCCCTTGAACACCTAAACTTGTGTAGTTAAATATGTCATAGTTTTTTCATTAATACATGGTACCTTAATTTGATATGACATAATTGTGTGGAATACACCTGCTGCTGTAGAAATTTTGTCTATAGGAAGAGTGGCTAGAAGAAGTCTGTCTGCAGAAATAGTGGCTACAGGAAGATCAAGTAGAGGAGACATAAGTGTTTTCACTAGATTAGTAGAACTAGATGAATGAGAGGGTGGAACCTCCTCTATCTCATAATGGTTCTTATTTATATTAGATAACACTTCATATTTATCTTGAAGCTACAATAATGGGCTTCTACCTAACATCATAAGTTGCATCACAAAGTTAGCTTCCTTAGCCTTTTCACCTACATGTGGCCATATAGAATTATCCTCAACATGGGATGGATGAGCAAGAGGATAGATAACAATATTTTTAGTGCCCCTTCCATCGAAAATGGTCATATCACTTGACTGACATCCAATATAATCATTTTTTTGCTAACCATGGCCTTCCAAGGATGATAGGATATTCGCCTAGTGTAGCTTTAGGAGAAAGAATCATGAAGTCAGATGGATACTCCCAAGAATATAGAATCACCACAAGGTCTTCTACTATGCCATCAATCTTAACAATGGAGCTATCAATAAGCTACAGGATAGTAGGAGTGGATTGCATACTCACAATGTTCATTTGTTGCAAGATGTCCTTAGTCATCACATTTATTGCTACACCTAAGTCAATCAAAACATTTTTTATGTGTGTCCCATTGATAATCAATTCAACCATGGGACTACCTAGGTCATTGTACTTGGGGATAGTCACTTTTCCAAGCATGATTTCAGCCAGTTATCCCACTACATGAACTATAATTGGGTCTTTATTTTTCCTGCTTAGCGTCTTGAGGCATGCTTCTTTGATTTCCCTCCCATATATAGGGACATATTTTATGGGTTGGGATAGGGGTATCTTGACACATATATTCTTCAATTGATCTAGAATGTCAAAAGTGGTGTCCTCCCTGTCCTCCTTTTGTTTGGAAACTTCCAATCTCTAGGGGAATGGTGGTTTTTGTGTTATTTGTTTGGTTGGAACAGGTTCAAGATTTGTAGGTGCATCGGGATGAATGGGAACATTCAGGGGTTGTTCTTCTTCCATATGAATTTTAGTGATGATAGGTGTGGAAGGAGTTGATAGAGTGGTTCCTGAACGCAAATGTATGTTACTTAAACTCACAACAGATGTAGGTAACTAATTTGGATCAACAAAGTATACATGTTGTTATGGTTTATTATTTGGGTTAGGTGTGTGTTGAGCTGGTAACTGAGTGGGTTTGGGTACATTTGGGCTGGGATTGGTAGGGGGAGGCATGATAGCAGGTTGTTGGGGTTGAGAAGGTGGTTGCATGTAATTGGTTGTCTAATTTGGCCACTGTTGTCCACTTCTCAATTGGGATGTTTTTTGCCAGTTTCCTAGAGGTGGCTATCAAGATCCTTGAAATGTTGCCAATTCCCCTGAAGTTGATGCCACTGAGGTGCAAAATTTTTGATAATAGGGCAAAGAATTTGGAGAGTTACCCCAATATTGTGGAAAATATCCTTCATAGTTGGATGGACATGGCAGTTGCCACTAGTTATCAGATGAATAGGGATTGAAATATGGTCTAACAAAAGATAGTGGATCTGGTGGCATACCTTATCTTGGATCCCATGTTATTTTTTATGCAACAAAGTAGACTTGATCTTCCTCAGTCTGAATTGGTTTGAACTCAGGTGGAATATGCTTGTTGTCAATGTTAGCTAGTACCATCTTTCATCTGCAATCCTTCTTCTTTTTTCTATAATGAGGGCAATATTTTTTCAACATTGCCTCTATCTCCTCATGTTTCTTCTTGGCCTGAAGTGTATCCAACTGAGTAGCTAGATTTTTTATGATATCTTTCTTGAAATCTTCCAGCAAATGAGTAATCTCCAATCCTTGAAACTCCACTGGTAGATGACTTACCCATAGAGGATTGGTAATCTCTCTTTTTATTTGAGGCTGCCCTAGAATAGTTTTGGCATATCTTCTTAATGTCCTCCCAAAGAACTTTAGTGACATCTCCTCTTGTCATCAAGTCCAAGGAATCAGTGAAAATTTTGTTAATTCCTCTCAAGAAAACTAGCTTCTTTGAGTCTTCATTGAGTGTATGATGTGGAGATTTTTGTAAACAAAACATAAACCTTGAGATGAAATACTCCAAGATTTCATCTTCCTTTAGCTGCTTTCTGAAAATGTATCATCCTCTCATATCACTACCCCTACGATACTCTTTGTATTTCTCAAGGAACTTGGTCTTCATGTCCTCCCAAGTCTCCATAGTATTTGTGCAAAGGTTCATAAACCATCTTAGTGAAGCTTCTTTCAAAGTGGTGGGAAATAACTTAAGCTTATGGGCATCAATGGTATAGTCATAGCTTCTGCAGAGTATGTCAAAATAAAAAAATAATGTGTTAGGATCTTCTATGACAATCCCATATAATTTAGGAAGTACTAAAGCAGGGATATTTTCTAGGTTGTCTACTTCATGTTATTGAGCAATGGGCAAAGGAAAATCTGGTTGGTTTTGCCTATTAGGCCTATTTCCATTTGCATCAGCCATGCTTGCTTGATGAAGTTCCAAAGTACACGATTCTTCAACTAGATTTTGATCTTCAAGGGAAACATCAGAATTGGTTAAGTTAGGGAATGTATCACCAAAGGGATGTGGCTCTTCTTCTTCTTAATTTATGGGCATATTTGGAAGCTCTACTAGATGAAATGGTTTTGGATTATTATGAAGGAATCTCTCATAAGAATCTCTTCTTCTTCTATGCATGTGATAACACTCAACATTAGTTAACTTACACAAAGAACTGGTGAAATAATTGTGGATCATAACTTCTAAACACTAAGATAAAACTCCAAAAAATACTATAGTAGAAAGAAAACTATAAATGGCTTCAAAGAACTCCATAGTTGGACACCATCCCCGACAATGGCACCAAAAATGTTGGCCTCCTACAATGATCTTAATAACTAAGCCTATATAGTCGTGATTCCGATATTGTACATCTAGCCTGAATAGCCATTTTAGTCATCATGAAGATGCACTTAAATTTTCAACTCAGGGATGTGAACTTGAAATGGGTCACCACAGTATTTTCCCTAGGAACTTCAAAGTAGTCATCTTCATTTTACAGCTAAGAAAGATTCTATACTGAAAGTAAATTACATGGAAAGGAACAAAGTAAATGTTGAACATCACTCATCAATTAAACTAAGTTGAGAATGCATGAGAGGAATAAAAATTTGAAAAAAAACAAGGAACTACTCTATCTTCTTTGGTTGCAGGAATAGTCACAAAGTGAAATTCTAGTGGTTGCAGGAACAATCAGTGCCAAATTTTGAACTAAGTACTAAATAGAAACTAATAACTAATCTAACTAAAATAAGGAATGGATTACTCACCAAGTGGTACCCCTTGGATGAGCATCCTCTAAAATTAATATAAACTCAAATGCTCATCTCAAAACTTCATCTTATTCATTTAGAAATGCAATTATAGAAGAGTAGCATATCTAGAAATTCTTAGTAAACTATCAGATATAACATCAAAAACTTGGTAACCTTCAGACTCTCAAACTCACAAAGAAGAAGAATCTGAACTTTATTTATCCTACCCACTAAACAAGGTAGTCAACTCCCACTAACTAGGAGGACACCATTTAGGGAAAGTAGAGAAAAGAATGAAGGGCGGCTACACATGTAAGGAATCCAGTCATACATGCAAGTACAAATAGAGAATCAATCACTGTAGTAACACCCGTGCTTGCTCCAAATCATGCGAGATCAAAATAAGGAAGTATCATGTGGTTGTTAGGGGGAATCTCCACCATCGTTCTCGAGTTGACCTTCAAATGCCTCCTTGATAATAACCAACTGGCAGTTGCATTCCTCAAATTCTCATCCTAAAGTGCGTCTACATGGAAATGTTAGTACGTATAATAATTTCACATCTAAAACCACCTTAAAAAGAATTCATCAACCACATGCAAAGCTAATACAGGTAGTCCACATAATAGCTAATTTCATTAAAAATGATAGAAATGGATTTAAACCCAATGTCTATGGTTTGAGGGAAACATTATAAAAATACCAACATTTAATTATCGAAGTCCATGTCAACTTCAACAAATAAACTATGGATTCTACCCAAATTAAGACCAAAAACTAGGCTCATCATGCATGATAAAACATCTGGCCTTGGTGTTAATACTATAAGGGTTTATAGAAAATCACCGGTTCAAGTCTATCAACCATGTCTTTCTAGTTCACTATCATAACCATCAAAATTGGGCATGCGGATTCTAAGTAGGTCTCTCATATGAGTGGTTGTGACTGCCTCCTACTATGCTATTATGTCTCTCTCACCAATATTTATCTTATCTCTATCCTACCCTAACCCAAGGCGGGCAAGAGTCTCCTCTAACAATCGACACAACTGAGTGCCCTCGATCCCTAGTGGATCCTAATTCTAGTCACTGTGTCTTAGAGAATTTTGGGAATACTGTTGTTCCTCATGATCTAAGTTATGGGGAACATGAGGATGTGAATCCTATTGACTACCTCTACAATTGCCTCCTCAGCCATGACCATGACCTCTATTTAAACCTCGCCTAGGTGGCATGATCCTACACAAACACAATGAGGTATAATACAAGGTAATGCAAAACCAAATCCTACACAACTCAACTTAATGGGTTCAACATTATTCTAGAGAACCTAGTGTTAAAACTTGGGCTTTGATACCATGTGTAACACCGTGCCATGAATCCTAGAGGACAACACAAACACAAAGGAAGCGTAACATTTTTTTTTTTAAAGTGTAATTAATAACAAGTAAAGTGAACTACACTTAACGAATACATCCTCTAAGGTACGCGACAACACTTACATTCTAAACCCATAACATACAAGATTATTCTAATCCATAACATATAAAATAATACTCGTGAAATTAAGTACATCCAATAACATTAAACTCATCTCATAAGATACAAAGTACATTAAAGAATCATTCACATTTTACATTCATTCAATAAAGCGATTACAAGGCTCATTTCCAAAATGAGGTAGATCATACAATAATGTTACAATTAAAATGATACAAGGATCCTCCTCGAATAAAAATGAGGAATAGTGCATATACAATAACATCCAAGTGATCTGAAAGAATATAAGAGATGGTACAAAACAATTGGAATGTGTGAGCTCTCTAATCTGGAAGATCCAACCATCATGAACATGAAGTGGAAACCAAATGGTGTATGGTGCACATTCCACCCAACCAAGTGGTACTTGAAGGCCCACCCCCTGTGCTAGGAGATAGTAAAAGGGCTTACTAGGAATAACCAGCAACCTCTAAACATAAGAAACAACAAGACTAAACTATACAAGTACAATACTTAACTTAAAGGTTGCATTGCTTCTAGAGTAAGAGAATCAAGTACATCAACTAAACAAACAAATTATTATCATAGGAGGAGTATCATCACAAAGTAGCATGGGTTACCTTAGCAGATCTTCCTAGGCCCCGACCCCCATATTGGGTTATCCTAGTACCCTCTCACAATCATCGGCCTTAGATGAAAACTAGGGTATGTGCAGGATCATCATGGAAAAAATAGGCCCTTAAGTGGCAAAAAATTCAGAAAAATCAAAGTTAGGCAACTTGACATAAAAATTTGAATAATTTATCTATATTATTTAAAAAATATGTAAGAATAGAATGTGTATCAAATTTAATGTAATTTCTAAACTACTAGGTTTAGATAAAATTTAAAAAAAAATCTATTTGGTGAAAATTTGAAATTTCAATGCAGTAGAACTTAAATTTCAGGGAAAAAATGAGAAGTACATGCCTGTCTGACTACCCTAACCACAATAAAATGATAATATTTTTATATAATATTTTGGATATAATTAGAGGACTCATGTCCCGATGTGATGCATATTTTGTTGTAATTTTTTTCCAAGTAAATAATTAATTATGAATATTTTATTACAAATTTTTTAAAATATAAAAACCCGTATGTCTAACCACCTTAAATTGGTAAAAATTTCATGAAATTCATTTTTTTTTTTTTAATCCTATAGTATTCGAAGCATAGAATGTGATTCATGTTCTGGATTCAAAAAATGTGATACTATTTGAAAGTTATAAATGTTTTTCAATCAACCTATCAATCAGGACTTTGGCCATAATTCCAATAGAAAATGAATAATAATTATTTATTAAATTCAAAGTGAAGCATAATTTATATTGGTGGAAATTTGAGAATCTCCTTTAAAACCCCTTTTCATTTCAGAAATTTTGGGTAAAAAAAAAGTCATCAGCCACATACCCATCATATTGCCACTTTTTGGCCCATCATGATCCTACACATACCCCCTATGTGGAATCAAATATCTTTCAAAGAGATGAGATAATGATCTCTCCATTCCAAGCCTTCTCATCTCATCCCAAGTCTAAACAAGCCCTTGAGCCCATGAGTGAGGCACAATTAACAAGTTATGTGTTTTGAGCTACCCTTTCCCCTAATACTTTTATTTAACTTCCACTGAGTTAACTAAATCTCACATGAATTACCCTAGCACCACTTTTTTTACCAACCCCCATTGAGAGCCACTCCTTATTGAAAAAACAAGGATCCAATCCAAAACCCAAGGGTCAAAGTGCATAAAATGAATATTAAATTCCCACAATAATACAAGAGGCAACACATCTTATTCATATTAACTGGGTGTTTAAACTGATTCACAACCAAGTGCACTACCCAAGGGAAATAAACGGTTGAATAAAATATCACAAAAACCCCCAATAATAATACAACTTCTAGAAGGCTTACACAAACACACTAACTAATTTCCCCAACTTACATGAATAGAAGAAATCATAATTAAATAGGAAATTCAGGCATAGTAATTGAAACTATCATTAAGATTTCCTATATCCAATCTCCAATGAAACAAGTCCACTAATACATTTCTCCAAATATTCTAACTTAATGATATTTATTTTACAGACAATAAGGAAATTAAATCTAATTTTTAAAATAATTTTCCCAATTTATATCAATATCAAATCAATTTCCTCTTATAAAATCATTTCATTTTCAAAGTCATCTAATTTGTGCATTTGCATGCACCTAAAATAAAATTCATTTAAATATATATACAATTACATATGTATTTATATATAAATATATTATTTAAACAATTAAAAATCAAATTACGATATCCAAACAATAATTAAATATATATAATATATATATATATATATATAACCAAAAGTTAATATTCAAAACCGGTGAACAAAATACAATAAGCTTCCATGGTATATAAATATATTATTTAAAAAATTAAAAATTAAATTACGATATCCAAACAAAAATTAAATAAATATAACCAATAGTTAATTTTCGAAATCGATAGACAAAATAACATAAGCTTCCACGGTAGACACAATTGTACATAGATAGTTGAACCCCCACATAGGGATGTGACTATGGAGACAATGTTGGTGTTTCCTCCATCGTCTGCCTCCCTATGGGGCAGCGGTTGTGGGGATAGCCTCAACCTTCCCCACTATATATAATACTATGCAATCTATGATTTTCCAAAGGAATCACCGTATGGATTTTTTTTTAAACTAGGGTTTTTCAATATAAAGATTTTAACATAAATTTCTTCAAATTGATATGTATATATTCTAATATATAAATTTATATATGTATATATATATATACATATATAAATCTATATAAAAATATATCAGATGATTGCTCCAGAAGATAAATTATTTTACAATTTTTTCTACACGAAAAAATTAAAATTTTTACAGAGGTTTTCAATTCTCCGAGATAAACAATTCTAATTGTAAGAAAAGCAATAATCTTCTATAGGAAGATATTTTCCCATACAAACAATATTTTCCACAAATTTTGATAGGAAGATTTTAAATCCACTCCTACAGAAGCTCTAAAGATTTCATGACAATTTTCCAATTTCAAAACAAATCAAATCTTTTAAAATAAATTAAGTTTTCATCATTGTATAGGCAATATTTTCCTAAACAATAACTAATTCTAATAGCCTCTTTCAATTTGAGTTTAAATAAAACATTAAATAACATGTTTCAGATGCTTGAAGAATGAATTTTGAATGGAGCTTCGCCCTTAGATTCCAAAAATTATCAAAGCTTCTTCCAAAAATCCTCTTTTCCAAAAATTTGAAAACTAAAACCAAAGCCAAAATTTCTCGAGAGCTTCTTCCCCAATTTTCAACAACCTAAATATTTTTTTCTCATTGTTGTTAAGTATCCTCTTTCCTCTTTCACTTAATGCAAATATTCTCTTCGAGAATTAATTCCCATCACCAGATATTAATTCTCTAACACATGTCACAATTAAAATATATTTCCAACCAAATCACAGATATTTCCAAGATATTTGTTTATTTACAATTAAAATAAAATATTTAATTTGATTAACCATTCAGTTAATTTCACAATTTCATTTAATTAATTTAAATAATTAATTAAACAAAGCTTTTATAATCTAACAATTGAATATCAAATTTAATCTAACTAATTTAATCACTTTATAAAATAAATTTAATCTCAAAGATTAAATTACTTTACAAAATAAATTAAATCACTTAACTAAATCAAATTAAGAGCTTCTAACAACATTAATCATGATTAAATAAATAATCAATTAAAAACATTAAAAAAATTAAAAACATTAATTAACATTAATTTCCCACAGAGAAAATCTTGCAAAATAATTAAACGTTAAGGCAAACAAGGACTAGAAGATAACTCAACATGACCAAACCAAAGACTAATGACATATTGTGACTAGGGTTGTGGTTTGACAAGGAAAACCTGTTACTATCTCCCAATCAACTATTTCATTGGGCAATGGACATGCTCAAGTATGAGAATCTAGGTGGAGTTGATGTCATGTACCTACAATCTTGGTATCAAAACATAGGTCGTACAAATATATATCATGAACAATCACACCGTGAAGAGAAAATCGCGGAATCGCATGACGCTTGCAAGCGAGTGATACAATCTCATTCGCTTCACCAATACAGTGTCACATCAAAACTGACGAAACTAAAACATCAAATAACTACAAATGAACATATATCAATATCAACTCACATAATCAATTATGCTAACTAGAAAGCATGTCATAAATAGTAATCATCAATACAGTGTGCCATCACATCTCAATATAAAAACCAACATCGTTCCAATGTTAGCGATCAAATAACAACATCATAGTAACATAGTTTATCAAAGTAAAAGCATTGTCTAAAAACATAAGAAAATCAAAGGGGTGTTACATGCCTGAAACCTACTCCTATGCAAAATTCCAAATCTTGGACTAATTTTCCCATAATGGTGAATGAGTCCTATCAGGTCAAAATTTCAGGATCTACATCATTTATAGTCTTCATGCAAGCTTCCACAAGATTCTAGGTGCACACTTTTTGTTTTATAATTTTTTGTTGCATTTCATTCATCTTTCTAGGTCATTTAGAGTTAGTTTACATTGAACTAGGGTTGAGTGTTTCATCTTGCATTTCATTGTCTTTTCGAAGTTTAAACTTGGCGGTGAACCCCTCATTCAACCTTAACTAATCTCTAAACATATCCTAAGATACCCTATTGTCAGATCTCTTCTTTCATCCTTCATTGGGTTGAGGTCTTTAGGGCATCTTTGAATGTTAGTTGGATAAAACTGATGTTTTATGTCTTAAACCATAGAGAATCCATTTTTCAACTAATCAGCCATAAATTCAGAGCTTTTTTTAAATATTTAAATTTTTGGAAATATTATGAAAAATTAAGTTAGTTATTTGAGATTTATTTTTATAAATCAACTATATTCCTTAATTTAGTGGTCAAATTTTAGTAAAAAAAATATCAATTATTATCATAGTCCATTATTCTCAAATTTTATAGTTAGAAGTCATACTTGATATTATCCACATTACATAATAAAAATAATATCTAGAGTTACCATGTCAACTTTAGGATGAAAGGTTTTTTCTACGAATATTAAATTCAATGGCAATTTTTAGTGTCCACCACCTAAAATTGAGGAAAGAATTCCATAGGGGAATGAAACAATGATAAATTTCATTAAGGATAAATCATTTGACCCATTTTTAACATCTTTAAATGAGGGTTTATATTTTTTTAATAATGAATTATTATTTGAATCAAATCCTGAACAAAGACACAAGGTGTGTATAACCCTAACAAATAATATCAAGGGATATGATCAGCTTTTAAAAGTCAACTATTTAACCTACCAAGAATAGACATCCATAATTATGATGGTAGAAATTTATTTTCATGGATAAGCCTCATGGAATAATTTAAATTTCATAATATACTAGATAATTCTATGGTTAACATTACCTTACTCTATTTAGAATTAGGACCTTACTAAAGGTACATGTTACCAAATTTTCACCTATAGGCTCAATCAGGAAGAGCCATCTATGTTTCAAGATGAATGGTACATTTTGTTAAACCTTTTATGCAACATTAAATTATACAAATGAAACAACTTTATGAGATTACGAGAACACAAAGTTATTGTATTTATACAAGTGAATGAAACGTAAAATATTTTACAATATTTTGATGAAAAGTAATCTTATTGAATGTAATCATAAACATATGTCTCACACAACAAACCATGAGACTAACTTACTCATTTGATACAAATAAGAATTAAACTATACATGAATGAGTAAATGCTAAAGAGATTGAACATGGAAAGAAGGGAACCAGTCATTTCTTGAATGACTAGATTTGTGAATGAATCTGCTCATGATTGCCTTGTTTTGTTTCCTTTAGCTCCTTGGTCCCTAGGTGCCTAGTGTCTTGTTACCTACATTGGGTAAATAAATTATTTAGAATGTTAATTTATAAGCAATGAAAGGTTGCATTTTGAACATGCACATTTACTCATACATACATATATCAATTCATGTGTGCATAAAATGTAATGCATTTCTTAAGTGTCCATAAAAGCCAAACAGAGGAATGCTACACACACTTAAGGTAGGCATATTATTTCTAACTTTTTTTCTTCATGTGCAGCTATAGGTATAATCATATCTCTATTTTTTGTTAGATCAAATGAGTGGGGTAAAATGTGGCTCCCACAAGGGTTGAGCCCGGCTCATAATAAAGTGTGCATACAAAAATATCATGAAAAAATGTAGATGTGTTATATCATTCCTCATCAAAAACTATAGTAAAAGTGCAATGTGTTTCAAATCATAAGCATAATTATTACAAGCATGTAGTTCTACAAAATATTGCTTGAAGAATCATGAAAATGAGAGTGCAATGCATATGAGATGTGAAGAACATGGAAGTGTCATTTCTCATTGAACAATATCATGATAATGATCATATCCTAAAGACAGATATCAAAGAAAGTAGTCAATCACCTTAGGGCTATGTAGGTGATTTGATGGTGATTAACATGATTTATGGCTATGATAATCAATAGTATCTCTATACAATGACTTCATTGCAAAGATATGTTGAAAACACTTTGGACTATGATCTTGAGTAGGGGTTATTTAATTGAACAACATTTTCAAGTGTTGACAATCTCTACTGATAAAGGACATACTTGTTAATAGATTAATTTCACAGTGATGAAAGGAAATATGTACAAATGTTTGGCTAAATCTATGAAGCTAAAAGGAGGCCTGTCAACCTTTGGAGGGATAATGAATTAAACAAGACAGTCATATTGCTAGAGGACTGTGAAATATGAATAGGTAACTATGAAGTAATGCATGAGGACAACCTGTGACAATTGGCAGTTTATAGGGAAATGGTAGTTGTAAAATCATAGTGCCTCAAGATTTCTACATGATGACCATCGACAAGAACAGTGACACTTCAAAATATAATGCATTTTTATCAGGCATATGAAGGAAGTGATGATCAAATAATTTTAATGTTACTGAGCATTTGAAAATGATAGAGACTCGATTATGAAACTAAGGCTTGGTCATTAAAATTATAATAGTCCAATTCGAGGGTTCAGGTTGAGGTTTGAATTCAAACACAAGTCTATAGCTCATGTAATCTCCTATTGATTGGGAGTAATCAATCCAATATAATTGGAGCAAGCCAAATTTCAGAAAAGATAAAGGTCTGGTCTGTCAGTCCATTATACAAAATGCCAGAGATATTTAATGATAATTTCAAAACAAGAACAAGGGTTTCAAATGTGCATCATTCATGAATAGTCACAACCAACTCAAAAAACCGAAAGGAGGCAGGATTGAGCCATGGCTTGAAAGCTACAACACTTATGCGAGATTCAGAGTCAAGATGGTAAGTATATCCAAAGGAACCATGGTAGTCCATATAAAGAAAATCCCCATAGTTCCTCAAAAGAAAGATCTTGAGCATTTGTTACCAATTAGAAATGATCATCAAATAATACAGTGTACCAGTGCATGATAGTAGATTTTATTACTGAAATATCTTTAATTTTCTGCAGCCCATGAATGGTAGTTAATGTCAAAAGCCAAGCCCATATTATTGTGAGGATCTGGCTACTGAGTCACCTTAGTTGAAAATGGGATTAAGTGATGACTAGCATGCCATAAGTAAGGGATAGTTCCTCAAAGAATCAAGAAGAGACTTTAGATCATATTTTCCATTCACAAGTGATAGAGGTCTTGCATAATAGTCTCAAGGATAAAGATAGTGATCATCGTGAATCAATGGAGGATCCAAGTTCTTAATAATTGGAGAAAGAATAAAAATATGCAGAGAAAGCTTGTATATCTCTAGTTTTTAGTTTGTGATGGCACTCTCAAATTTTGCAAATTTGAGATGCCTATTTCAAAATTGTCTCTGCACTTTCAGAGGTGCACCTGACAAGTCTACTTGACTGACCCACTTTGGAGGCTTGTATTTTGAAGCCTATTGATTTTCGTGCAAAACCCATTTGTAGACATACTTAGTATACATATGTGAACATGTGTGTCAGTTTCTAGCTTCCCATGATGAGTTTTGATAGAGTTTTGAAAAGTGAAGCCGGAGGGTTTTGACATTGCTCTGTTGTTTGCAGACTGTTTGTTTTGCAAAGTTGCATCCTATTGGAGCTTGGTTTTTGCAACCAGATGACTTTCAAGTCAAAATGAATGTTGTTATGTGTTCTCCATATCAAGATGATCTCGGGTGTCATTTTTCAAAGTCTTATGATCTGATTTTCTATTTTTAGCAGATTGAAACTAAATTGCAATTTGTTCAGTTTCACATCTGCATTTCCGATAGCCTTTCTGAGTGGTCAAATTTAACGTTTGATCAACGATGTTTCATGAAAATTCCTCTTGCATGCATGCTCAAGGTACCTAAATTTTCCACTATGTCTGATGGCAGATTGCTAGGAGTTGATTCACTATTTTTAAAAATTGGCAGTTGAATGAGTTTTAATTGGTGCAGAACAACTGTTTCAGAAAAGCCTGACTGAGCAACTTTGTTGATTAATATCTGGTTCCTCATGATTTTTTTCTCTAAGCCGTATTTTTCACTATAATTTTGGGTCTAATGACTATATGCTTGTAATTTTTTATGGTTTCACAAGGTCGTTTGACCAATTTCCCAAGCCGATTCCAAAGTTAACCTGGCCTGTTTTGACCATTTTGCAAAAGTCTTAGAAAGCAGATTTTGATGGCGACCCAGTTCATGTTTTCACTTCACGTCCATTCAAAATGCAGTGTCAAGTGATTTGAGGGTGAAAGTTGTTTGAAAACAATTTTTTTTTAGCCGGACCCACATGGGGACCCAACCTACCACAATTATAAAGTTGTAGGTATTCCAATATTGGTAATAGAGATAAAATCAATGTTTTCACTAGAATCACATGTGGGCATGAAGTTTAGGTTTGGTATCTCATTTTATGTTTCAAATGATGGTAGTTACGTCTCAAGGTGTAGATGATTGTTTTCACAAAGAAAAATGGAAGGGCTCATTTTAAATAAGGAGAATAATGGTCTGCATAATAATAGAAAATGTGTTGATATGTGTCAAAATTGGGGCCCATATGTGAATCCTTTAGATGATGAGATATTAATGTTCATATTAATACAAAAGAGGAAATTCTATTTTCTAATGGTCTCACCATCAGCTCAAATGCCCTCTGTATACTAAGTGACATGGAACCAAACGTATATTGGTGCAGAAATAAGATGAATCCAATGACTGTGGTGGCCAAGCTTGAAGGTTTTTTACATCTAAGAAGTTAGAGAATGGATATTTATGAGTGAAACACAAAAAAACATTTAATAACCAGATGATGGATGATCGAGTGGCAACGCTGCAAGGAGAGGGGATAGATTGTGTCTAAAAAAATGCATCAATGGGTGTTTGTTGGATCATGGTGAGGAGGTATCAAAGCCAAATAAGAAAGTAGCTTCAATTTTTATCTTGAGGACACCATTCAAGAGACAGAGTAGATGTATTTAAAAGGGCCTTTAATAACTCTCAAGAAAATTCAAATGAGAAAGGCCCACGCCACCATAATTGCAGACTGCGCACAAATGGTTTGTTGAAAATATTTTGTAAATTTCAAAAAAATATAGTGGTGTGGAAACCATGAAGTATAGCCAAGTGGCCATGCACCAAAAAATAGGGCATAATATGTATAAAATGAATTTGTTGAAAAGGATTTAGAAACTCGCGCAAATGCAAAGCAACAAAGAGGCTTATGGAATATTTGGAAAAGCCTTAGAAAATGCCACTGGTAGGTGAGAGAGACTTGTACATTGTAGGAGGAGGCTTTATGGAGTAGAGGGAAAGTGCAGAGCATGGGAGTTGTAGATCAGTGGCAAGGATTTAGGGGACCTGCACACTATGAAAGGGGATTATTTTTATGCAAATGGAATGACAATGGGAGGAGGCTCGATGAAGTAACCAAGGGAAGCCAAATGCAGAGCATGAGAACACTCCAAAAAATGAATTTAGGGTCGACCTTGTTGACCTCACCAGATTATTGGGGATGTGATAAAAAAGGTGCGAGGTTGGCGAGAATGTACAAGAATGCACGAGAGGGGATTTTTATTAAAAAATTCAAAGGATTGAATAGTTTGAGATTTAAAATGGGGTGGGCCCAATGCAAAAAATTTAAATGGTAAACAGGTTAAGTACTTAAAATTTTATATATTTGTCCAATAGTGCACCCAAGTGAAAGATAGAGGCCACTAGAAAAGATTTTTCAATTGCCCCATCAAATGAGTAAAATTTTAAATAGGGGAATCCCATGAGGTGAATAAAATATTAATGAGGAAATATTATAAAATGATTTTATAGTTCATTTTATTTGCAACAGTTGAAAGTATTTTAATATTTCCCTATTAAATAGTGGGATTTTACATGTCTCGGGTAATAAGAAAATATACCTGGGAGAAATATTCTTACTGTGGAATATTGTAAATGTTTGCTGGGAAAACATTTTAAAATGAAAATGAAGGGCACAGGTAATATTTTTCCTTGTGAGATAAAGTGATTTTATTAAATAGGTCATTTAATTTATGAGAGGTAAATAATGCAAAGGCATAGTGGAAGTTAAAATGAAGGCTCCATTATAAAGTTAAATACTTTATATTGGCTAGAAATTGTAAATAAAGTGCAGCATTGTGAAGTAAAAGGTAGAAACATAATTTTCATGAGAAATAGGATGTTTTCCAGGTAGGTGAATTTGAAGATTCTCCACATAGGCACATGCTTTCAGTTACTGGGCAATCATGAGCAAATTTTGTTTTTGAGGGAATATGTTTGTTGGTGCAAAGGAAGAAGACAAGATATTCCTTTTAGATTGATCAACGGTGAATGGA
Source organism: Sequoiadendron giganteum (assembly GCA_007115665.2). Classification (NCBI taxonomy): domain Eukaryota; kingdom Viridiplantae; phylum Streptophyta; class Pinopsida; order Cupressales; family Cupressaceae; genus Sequoiadendron; species Sequoiadendron giganteum. The sequence continues at coordinate 721,079,520 of CM021100.1, forward strand.
GCTTCCAGATGACATTTCCAAATCGAATTTAGGGTTGCTCTTGCTTGCATCTCTTCTTCTATATCTTCTATTTTTCTCTCATTGTAAAGGGTTATGAGATAAGGTTTTGATTTTTTGTATTGGGCTGGGTAGATAGAGAATTGTAATTTCTGAGTCATTGTTTGAGTGTGTAAGCTGTAATTTTATGAATTCTTGAGTAAATACAACTAGTTTATGCAATTAACATCATGAAGGTGTTTCCACATTCATGACTATCATCAGATTGTATCGATATTTTTACACTTTTAGTTATATAAACTCAATTAAAACAAGGTGTTGTTTGAGTTTATCATCTCAAGTTTCATGAGATTGTTTTGTTTGTTCACTATTTTGTTTCAAGGAAATAGTTAGAATTCTTTGAGCAGGTGATTGTGATTTTAGGCGTATAGATGGGATTTGATAAGAAGAATTTTATTGATAACAAGAGAGGGATTGTTGGTGCAAGACACTAACTATTCATGCAAAGCATCAAAAATTCAAATCCACTGTTTGAAGACTGTTTGCTGGAGAATTCATTTTATGTGTTTGAATCCATGGCCCAGAATTGGCACTGATCTATTTGCAGTTAATGCATCTCAAAAACAAAATTATAATTGTAAAATCATTCTAATCTTACTACTTGGTTGGTTGTGTGTCTTGATTTCCAATGGTTGAGAGAGGGTTGAGTTAGTGATAATTTAGCCAAGTTTAAAGTTTTCAATACTTCCCTTTGTGTATTTCAATTGGAATTATCTTTTTTATAGAGCAATGTCAGTATATAGTTGCATTTAAGTTTTTGGCATTGTATAGGTTTACCCACCTTGGTCCTGCATATCCAGAAGTGTAGGAGATGTCAGGCTTTGACTGAATCTTGTCAGTTGGCCACTAGCCTTTGTTTCTCTTTAACATAGAGGTTGGCTACCCCTTAGATAATTTCAAAGCCTAGTTGGGTTGTTATTTTATACACCAATATTTTGTACTTGAAAACCCATAGTGGGTATTGTATGAGTTTTCAGAGATCGAATGGAGCCTTTAAAAAAAAAAATCTACAGGAAGCATGCATAAAATGAGTGAAAGTAGAATATTTAGTGTTTCCTAAATCTACAGAGCTTGAAATAGCCTCTTTATTTATAGAAGTACCAAAGGAAAATTACAGTGACCCATTTTGGATTTTTCCTAAATTTTGAGTTCAGAATATACAAGTGCAGAGCAATTGAAGTAAACATATAATCTATTAAGAGTAGTGAACATGGGTTTAAAGTAACTTGGGTGGGGTTTTATTTTCTTCTTGAGAATCTGAGCAATACTAAAAACCATAAGGAGGTCGAGCCAAAGAACACCTGGGAGAAGAAACCCTTATGGATTTATGTATTAAAAGAAAAGCCCTCATGTGTATCATGGAGAAATGTTAGAATATGGTAGAAGTAAAACCCCACCCGACACTATAATATGCAGAGATGTCTTACCTTCTTTGTTCTTTCCTTCTTCTTTTTGCATAAAGATCTTGTCTTTGATGGCTCTAGAAGCTTTGAAAGTCAACAAATAGAAGTATAAAACCAAACAAAGAAGAAAAGGAAACAAGATGGGTGGGAAAGATATAGATTGTCATGGATTGTGAGGTTTTAAAATTTATGAGAAGATTTTTTATATCCATCTTGGCTATCAATAAATGACTTACCAGTTTTTTTCATGAAGGAAATAAACAAGAATGTTGGTTGATGCTTCTACTGGATCATGGAATCCATCAGGAAAGGCTTTCAGGAAACCCTCATGGAAATGGCAGCACTCAAATTTCCTTCACAAAATGAAAGTTCCTTTTCCTTTTTGTTTTATTTTTAGGGTTTTCAAACCCTAGAATGGCCATGAGTACGTAGTTATTTTCGCCTATGTTTTTATGACATTCTTTTTAAACTATTACCTCGTGCCTTTGGTTTCTTTTAACTTAGGTTTTCAAAATAGTGTTGACTATCATGACCGATGCCTAGGGTGGAGACTTATTCATTTTGTATTTTTCAATGTAATGTAAAAATTATTTAATATTAAATGGTGTTTTATAAACCATTTAATTTAAATCATTATTTCTTACGAATGCAAAAACAGAAGCATATGTGTGCTATGAACATGTCTTAGGAGGAGGAGTAATGAAAAAGATATGATTGTGTTAATGACAATTCAAGGAAGTTGGAGGAAGTTGAAACTATTTGCAAACACCCGGAGGGAATTTAGGCAAGTTGACTTAGTTTGAGAGACTTTGGAGTGGTGTTTATGGTTTGATTAAGTCTTGCATGACTTTTTCAACCATTTGAAACCTTTTTTGAGATAATCTAGGGGATATGTTTGTGGCTTTTTGAAGACATCCGAGATTGGAAGCTTCTAGTTCCTATTTTTGGGGCAACTATTTGAAGCTTGCTTACTTAGTCATTTTTTGACTCATTTTGTAACTCGGTTCTTGATATGCAGATTTTAGCTTGGAGTGACTTTTATAGTCCTTTCTGAAATTTTGGCATGTTTCATGACTCAATTTTTCTAAATATGATTCACAGTGGAGACCTTTATTATTACTGGTGATTTATCTCTTATCTTTTAATTCTTGTAGATTAGTGTATGTGAGTGATTGATTGAAAGTTAGAAGTGAAATTACTTTCCTCACAACTTTGTCTTAGAGGTTCATACCTTTCTGGAATTAGTTTGTTTATGCAGATTACTAATTGTGTCTACTTGATGCATATTGTTTTGTTAAACTGAGAAGTTAACTTCCTTTTTATGCAAATTTCTCTATACAGACCTATTAATAAAATATTTATGCATTAACATACAACAATGAATTGTGCATACTTAAGTACATCCTATTTTTGATCATTTGGGTCACTATTTTGTGATCATATTTTGACCGTTAGCTTTGGTGTAGCACTTTAGTTACATTATTGTTTCATTTTATGCAATCTTTCTCCCTTTTCCGATCAAGTCAGTAGTGTAATAGATAATACCAGCTAGGAAGCTGACCTATCCAAAGGTTCATTTCAACCTTAGGTGACCCATAGCCTTGAAATGATCCCATGTTTCTCTAGAAATCTTAGATTAAATACTTTGCAAAGGGTGAATTTCTAGGAGCTAACAATTAGGACCTTACTAATGGTACCAATGAGAGACGAGCAAAAAGAAAAGAATTTTTTTTTTATTAGATTAATACTAGAAGGGAGAGTACCTGATAAAAAATAGCCATTAAGGTAATGATGGGCTCACAAGAAGTCAAATGCCTAGAAAACTAAAGCATAAACTAAAACTTAAACATAGACAATACACTTGAAAAAAGACTAGCATGAGACCACAAAAATCCTACAAGTCTCCCAACAACTTGAAACCATTGATTTCCTTCCACTCTTGAGCTAATAAGTTGAGCTTCTCCTCAAAACACATGGGGCCTTTCTACATAGCCTGAATATGCACAGTGGCATCTAGAGCCGTGTTGTCCACCACCTTACCTTTCTTCTGCTTGTGACCATCATCACGCCCTACCTTAACCACCCGTTTGCATTGGACCTTCCTTATCTCTTGTTACAAGATTTAAATGGTGAGGGAAGTGTTCATGATCACCTTACTATAATCAATTATTACTTGGAGGCACTACGTTGTTTTTTCTCAATTCTTGTGTAGAGTATAAATCTCCATTTGTAAATTATTTTTATCCTCCTTCGTGAGAATGATAGCTCTCAACTCTTCTAGTTCCTTATCCAATTTGGCCAAAACCTCAAATGAATTATCCAGAGAGGCTATCATATCCCAATGGCTCATATCCCGAACCTCCCTTGGCCACAAAACCTACTACTACAACACCTTATTTTCCAAAATTTGGATTTTCTCTTTGGTAGTAACTAGCTGACCTATGAGCCACTTATGTATGTCATTTAGGATATTATCCATCTCCAAAAATTCATTGATTTTGTTGCAAAGGGTGTCACTATGAGAATTATTATCAAAACCCACCCTAGGTTCAGCATGAGTCCCCTCCAAATTGATGCAAAAATTAGGGGAATTTTGAAGGCTAGGGTTAATAATAGGGGGGTGTTGGGGACATCAATAACCTCCATGTGAACAAGGAATTGCATGGGGGAATTTCTAAGGGTTGGATTCCATGACTCATTGTTTAAGTTATCCAACTCTTTGAACCCAAAAGTAGAAATACAAGTGGGATCAAATAAGGGAACAATTTGAATGGGGTTGAGAAGGGTTACCTCATTAGTAGGGGTTTTACCATGGGTATGGGTAAAATAATGAGAAGTGGAGGGGTTTCATCTAGGGTAATGGAGGGTCTGGGGTCCATAAGGTGTTTAGTGGGGTCACAGATGACCAAGGTTTTATTTTTAACAATGACAAAGGAGGGTAAAAAGGCAGCCTAATAATGACAAAGATGAAAGATAAGACCCTAGTGAAAGGGTAAATCATTTCTTTTACCTTGGACATTTTTTATAGACTTGAGAGGAAAAAATCCAAAAGAAAAAGTTCATATTATATAATAACAAAGATGGTTAAGCATTGAAAACAAATGAGCATGAAAGTGATGAAACCGACCCTCGAGCATAAAATAACTCATCAAAACATCCACAAACTTACTCCAAATTCTAGGGAGGTCAGCTCGATTGAAGCCATTTTGGAGTTTGTTCACTTTTTCACTCTTTCAAAAAGCGGTCCATGTCTTTCTGAACAAGACAAGTGTTTAGTTGGAAAATATTAATAATTAATTATAAACCTTCTTTGAAAAATGATGTATAGTTGAATATAATTTTATATGCATTACATATTGAGAAATGAAACATAACCACTAAAAGGTCCACACAAAACCAAACCATAGAATGGAAAAATTTAAATATTGTTAATTTTACTAACAAAAATGAGGCTAAAATGTCCCTAACCTAGGACAAATAACTAAGCTCTCTCCTCAATAAGAGGTAGATGAAAGAAAAAAAAATATTTGCATTATAATAGAAAATGATCTAGTAATCATAAATATGGTAATAATGAGAAGAGACTAATGATTATTGAGGAGGAACTAAGAAAAAGGAAGACATCACTATCAAAGAAACCAATATGGAATTTACAATTGAAAAAATAAAGGAAAAAGGAAGTTCTTGACTACTATTTTCTTAAATGTATTGAATAGAGCAAGCACACCACACACACTTCAAGTGTTTGGATATGGATATATAAAAAATATAAAGGTGATAGTGTTGGTTGATATAAGTAGTAAACATAATTTTACTAATAAAATATTGGATAATAAGCTTAATTATTTTATGTATCTATTCTCTAACTTCCAAGTTGTGATAGAAAATAGAAAACAACTCACTTGTGGTACTAAATTCCATCATATAAAAATCTCAATGGGCAATTATCATCTAGATTAAAAATTGTTTGTTATGCCAATTGGAGGAGTAGATGTAGTTTTAGGAGTACACTATCTTAAACTATTGGTAATGGTGTCCTTTAATTTCTAAGAATTAGCCATGGATCTTAATACATATGAGAAAAAATTAAGCTTTTGGGGATATAATCACCACCAAGAGAAATGATTAGTTCCTATAGGATGATTTTTTTCAAGAAATTTTCCTATAATATAGGGGCACAATTATGGGTGGGTGCATGGAAATGGGTAGCGATTTTGTGGATAGATCCTAATTTTTTTTTGGAAAACCATAATGCAAGTGCATTATAATGCACTCGCGTTATGACTCGTTATACCGAGCCTGAGGCTTAGAAACTACAAACCAATAACGTGAGCGTGTTATGGTGCGCTCGTGTTATTGATTGTTGAAACCAAAAAAAGAAATACAGATCTCTCATTAGGATTTCGACTGGTTTTTTTGCAGCCATGGCCAAAACCACTACAATTTTGTGCTCGCGTTCTAGGAGGATAATTTCAACAAATTTCTTCACCAAAAATCCCTTTTTCTTCACAATATTGGTGCCACAAGGAGGAGGAGCTGTGAGAGGTAAGGATTTTATGGTTTTTGTTTTGAATTAGTTAGTTTTAGGTTGAATTTGTTAGTTTTAGGTTGAATTTGATATCTATTTGTTTGAATTTTTAGGAGATGCAAATCAACCTACAAACCTTAAAAATCCTCAATAGGAAGACCAACCAAATCCTCAAGATCAAAATCAATGACAACATCAACCTCCACCAATGAGTCAACCCCCTCCTCACACTCAACAAAATTTAATGAGTGAAATTGAGAAAAACAAAAAGAGAATTGATGATTTTATGAGTAGGTTGAGTGATCCAAATGGTTCAACTGCAGAAAGAATGACCCTAGAAAATTCATTAAAAGATATGTTAAAAAATTTAGATTCAATTAGCAAAAAAATAACTGGATGGCAAGATAGGAGGCAGGTGGCTAGGGATTATTATCCCAATAAAGTATCATACAAGGATGTGAAGGATTTAAAAATTACAAAAGGTGATTTGTGCTCATTATTCACTAACCCACGCACAAATCAAAATATTACCCTCAATGCAAAGAGGTTTCCTATCCATTGGTTCCACCACCAACAGATTAGGGACCAATTTTATGATAGGTGGTACATGGTCTTCGATTACCCATCGTGCAAAAATTGCGAGGTCCCACAATATTTCCTTAGGAAACTATATAGTGATTTCATATTGAACAAAATCCCAAATTATTTTGATATGAGGGATTTCCAGGGGAGAGGTGGGGGGTTAGCTTAGGATAGACCTGGTGCATAGTCAAATTCTATGCGGCAAGGTAGACGAGCTCTAGCTAGGCCACCTTGTGAGCACGTTGTTATGCCTTCCATCGCGAAGGAAAGTGTTGATGTAGATACATTACAGGCAATCAACACTTTGACCCAAAGTTTCATCCATCATACTAGCCATATTCTACAGTGCCATCCAGGGGAGTCTTCAAGTGGTGGCCTTCAAACACATGTTTGTCAATATTGTGGGGCTACTTGTTCATATGACCCCACCGACACTCAGGAGACTGGTACACAAGATCCGTCTGTAGCTATGGAGATGGAGAGGGAAACTGACATTTTGCATGAGGTATATGGCATTGATAGTCAAGTAAAAGTTAGTGCATGTGTTCATTAAATTAATTTATTAAATTTTGATTTTGAAATGCAAGATTAACTAATTTTTTTTTACGATTTTAATAAAATTGCAAGGTCATAGTGTTGAGATTGGATACACCATCACCCACCAACCTATTTCTGTAGTACACCTATTGCTAGGGTATGTAACTAGTAAAAAATTATAAATTTATTGCATGTTAATAGCATTGTTTCACAAATGGTAATTTAATATGTGATTTTGGATGTTGAACACACTAATATTGGAGGTTTTGATGGAACACTTCCAAGTGGCAGTGGATTTACTCAAACCTTCACGTAGGTAATAGAATAAAGAGCCTAACTAATGAATCAAGTACTTAATAGATTTGTGTAGTCTATATGCACATCGTTGATTACGTTGAATATATATATTTTTTTTCAATTGTTGCATGACGATACACCTCCGAAATGAGAAAAAATAGGAAATTTACATTTACATTTGTTGTTATAGATGTTAGTTAGTGAAAAATAAAACCACTATTGATTCACATAGTTTAATTTCTATTTGTATGGTTTATACAAGGCTTGAGCACACCTAAGCATGGCATGAGAATATCTTCCTCATGGAGAGAGATTGTGAGATGGTTGTAAGTGATTATTTTGTCAAATATATAATTTTTATAATGTAATTTCTATATATTCATGTCTTTACTTCTTATTGTAAGAGTTAAAACTTCACCATGACATAAACCCTAGGAGGAGTAGCAGGAGCACTCCACGAGCACAACAAAAATGAGTGATAGAACTATCACCATCCGAGCGAAAAGGAAAGGGAAATTTTTTGCTTCCAGGGCATGGAAAACAATGAAATTTGATTCCAGAGTCCTTTGTTGTATGCTTACATGGCAGTTTTGTACATATTTTTTATTGGATATATTTGGCATTGTATGCCTATATGGCATTCTCGTAAACCTATATGGCTATTTTGTATATATATTTCATACTTATATTGAAATATAATCATGTATGCCGACATGGATATCTGGTTAATAAAAATATTTTTTATCGATGCCTATCCATATTTTCCTTCTAAATTGATGGTTCAATAGTTATGAGTTATGTGTATTCAAGGTGATTTCTATGTTAATACAAATATATTCTATCAATGCTTATACTTATGTGATTGATGTATGTTTGTGTATGGGATCATATTAATTTCTATTTTATTATGCTATTGTGTCTTTAAGGTTTATTTATTAAAGGGTGCATGAAACAATTTTTAAATCCTTAAAAATCTTTGAATTTCTTAGGTTTTTCTATTTGTTGAGTTTGGGCTCTGAGCCTGAGTCCAAGTAAAAAATTGTCTTGTCAAGTCCAAGGTGAGTCCAATTCTTGTAACACTAGTGTGAACACATTGAGGAATAATGTATATGTCGATGAAGAGAGAACCCATCCTTGTTTCCAAACAAACCATGGTATAGATATGGGTGGTCGAGATAAAACATTACTCTTCTGGATAGTTCGAACCATAATATTTCATGGCTGGAAACACACCTTCATTATGTGTGTTCTTGATCCTACTGAAGAAATGGTGGAACATGTTGTAGATCAAATATTGAAACCCTAAGTCCACAAGAAGGTTACTTGTCCCAATTTCCACAAATGTCTTTAAGATGTTCATCCTTCTTGAGTAATGCCAACCACTATCATCAGTTGCCATGCTTCTAATGGAAAGTAAATTTGTTGCAATACCCAAAGTCTATCAGGTTCATTCTCTCTAATACTATTGTAATGAATCAAGCTATGGATCAATAGATTTTTTATTTATTTCTTATTGAAATGACAAAGGTTGTCATCCAATATTATTAAGATAGCTAATGGAGTCCCCAAATTATAAATATAATAAATTTTGAATATGAAATCTAATTCAAATATTAATTTGATAATGGAAATTTGATAAATAAATATAATAGTTGTTTCTAATTAATCAATTAAAATCATGTGCTAGCTTTGAATATAAATCTTCCTATCATTGATATATGGGCCTTGAGAATTGGGATGCCTTCCCTGATCGATACTTTGTACTCATGCATCTAACTTTGAGTCCTTTCCAGATTGTATGCTTGAAACGTATACTCCCATATTATAATTTATTTATCATATAGAACAATCCCACACTAGGTAATTCAATAATAAAAATAAGTCTACAAATTGATTACCCTGATCTTCCCTTCTTATTCTCTTTTATACTCAAAAAATACACAATTGAATCCTAATAGCAATATCACAATTTGACACATTGTAGAAAATACCTCCTACTTATCAATTGATGAGCTAAAGGGGCTCTTTAATGAATGTTTCATAAGGAAACATTTTTTTTGAAGGTTTTTCAAATAGGGTTGCAAGATAAGTGGGCTTAACCTTGGGGAAAAACCTTTGTAGTTAAATGCTTGAGCTGGAATAGTACTGGGATGGGTGACCTCTCGAGAAGGCCTAGTGCCTCACCTCTATGAGAATCACCTACATGCAATGAGTGCTAAGAGGGCAATTCATTATCATGAGAGATGGGTTCTTGTGAACTTAGCACTCTTTCAATCCATGTCAGCCTTGGGACCATACAGGAAGCTGGAGGTCATACCAAGTACGGGATCATCAAGTTTGTATAAAAAATCTAAAAACAGAGAACAGTGTGAATAATTCTTATCTTATCTTCTCCAAAAGTTCATCAACAACCTCCATTCGAGCCTCTCAAGGATTTAAATAATGTTTTAAACCCTTTTCTAACTAATCCACACCCTCAACTAACTAAAAACCAACTTTCAAAACAAGTAACTATTGCATTCCAAATTTGTTGCTTTAAGCAACTTAAAAATTTGCAACTTTAGACTCCTCCAACCTAAGGGATCGATTCGATGGAACATAGCTCAAAGTGATTCCACATGTTTTGGTATGAAATACGATCATTTATAGCATAAACATACCTATTTAGACATGTTGGAATAGTGTGCTTGGTCACACAAGTTGCAGAATGAAAGTTGCACCACTTTGCAACTTTGCACTGCTTGCATTTGATGCTTTTTCCACCAAGTGAAAATCTACCACCAGAAGAAAACCACGTTGAGATAGCCAAAACTGAGAGATTTTTTTGTATAGGGGCTCAATACAATCCTATATGATCACACAATAAGTTTCTAAGCATCACGGTATCCGAGTAATAGCATGCTAAAGTTTGCAGCCATTTTGCACTAAGGACCCTTAAGGGATTGATCTGGAGGAATGTAGCTCAGATCAATTCCACGTGTTTCGATGTGAAACAAGACAATTCCTAGCATAAATATACTTATTCAGATGTGTTGGAATATTTAGTTTGGTCATACGAGTTTCAGAGCGAAAGTTGCACCACTTTGCAACTTTGCACAACTTGAATTTGACACTTTTTCTATCAAGTGAAAATCCGTCGCCATGAGAAAACCACTCCAAGATAGCCAAAACCAAGAGAGGTTTTTCTAGAGGGTCCCAACGCCTTCCTATAGGATTAGATGAGAATTTTATAAGTTTAATGGTATCCAATTAATAGCATGCTGAAGTTTGCAGCCATTTTGCACTTTGGACCTTTCAGGTATGGATCCGGTGGAACATAGCTCTGAGCGATTCCACGTGTTTTGGTGTGAAAGAGAACCATGCCTAGTGTAAAAATACCTATTTGGATGTGTTGGAACAATCCTCTTATTCACAAAAGTTGTAGAACAAAATTTGTGTTGGGTCTCAAAAATGCAAGATTGAACCACGAGAGGTTGCCAAACTCTCACAATGCTTTTGGCCAACTAACAAGGCCGATTGATACAATTGTACCTTCTTCTCTTCAGGCTCTACAAAACCTAGGTGGGTGCACCTATGTGTATGTTTTAGATTTAAATGTATTTCCATTTTGAACTATCTACCCACAATTGCAAAGGGAAGTGGACAAATAAAATTACTACACCTACTCCTACATTACTACACAAATGAAAGTTTTTGAATAAATTGTGTGATGTGAATTTATATCTTTGGGTTGTGGTAGATCAATGCCTTCTATCCACATGGGCAATGGAGTCAAAATTATATGTTTTTCCTCTTATTGGATTAACTCTATTTGTTAGGCACTTTGAAAAATTCTATGGTTGGCATGAAACTTTACTAAGTCTATGACTTGCATAAACAATGTTGGAATGTTTCTCTATCAAGTTCTTCTTTAACTATCTAAAATAAATCTTAAAAATACTATGATCTATTAAGAGAATTTAATTTTGACTTGTAGAAACCAACTAATCAAATCACACAAAATGGAATATATTTTGATAAATCATGGAATATGCTTGATATGCTGATTTAAATAATTAAAAGACCTCAAGTTGGAGACAACCAAAATAGAGAGTATAAATTGATGTAACACAACAACTGAACACCAAAGATAAATTCACCATTTTAAAACATTAGTCTTCATTGTTTCTACTTCAAGAAAATTATGTACATTATTTCCATCCCAGTCCCTTGTCGAGAAAAGTCTCCCTCCTACAGTCTAGCTACTGCATTTTTTCTATCTCTTTTTTTTATGTCTCCTCTTTGCTTTGTACAAAAATGTTTTGAAGTCTGAGGTTTTCAAAAATTCATCATCTTCTATAAAAGACCTATAATATTCATCTCTCATATCCATATCCATAGTTTCCTCAACATTTGTTTCTCTAGAAACATAGGCATAATCCTGAGTTCTTATTCTTGATACCTTCCCAGATGAGCCTTATGGCCTGTCAGCTTCTAATATTCCTTTAATGGAGGACAACAACTCAACATCTACCAACTCTTGATCATGCTTCTCATTCACCATTTCTACTTCCTCTGCCTCCAAGTTTCTAATTATGTCATTAGATTGATAGGGTACATGCTAGTACCCTCCAAAATTTATTCTTTGCTTGGCATAATGGATATATCCCTTTGGATCAAAGTTCTTTCTTGATGGTGCTTTTCTTATGTTGTAATGCAATAAATTATCTAGAATCATATTGTAGCCCTCCTTTTCCAACATAGTAAAATCACCAAAACATAGGGTACTGGGCATAAAATCCTATTTCCCATATGAACTTAAGTTCATGACATTGAAGAAATCCATTTTCCTAACAATTTCTAAGTATGCAATTCTATCTGGGACTATTCTAGGCAAAATGAATGGTGTATCCTCAAAACCATAAACTCTAATCATAGTGGCATTTTCTAAGCAATACCAATCCCCCCAATTGTGGTTGATTGGTCCATTATAATCCCTAGGCCTAAGAAAACTCTTTATTTCTTCAGATAAGGAATAATCACAAGGATGACTAAAAAATCTATATAAAGGATTCACAAAGAATTATTTAAAATGCAAGAAATTGGAATTAGCAAACCTGCTGTCCCAAATAGTAGTCCATAATTGAATAGGCAATGGCCTACCTTCCTTATTAGATTGTGAAATCCTTAGCTCCTAGGGCCACAATCCTAAATCTTGTCCAAAATACAACACCAAGTGCATCAATAGTGAATAAATCCTGAGGTGTAGGAAAGAGGCACCATTCTTTATTTCTATCAACCCTGCATCCAGTTCCTTAAACAAATGTGAAGCATAATCAAAAGATCTGGAATTATGATACTGAATATTCGCAACAATCACCATGGGCACAACTATCATATGCTCTTGGAATTCTATCCCCAATACTTGTCCCACTAAAAAATAAGTGTACTTCAAGTAGGGTTCGAAGAGATCCACATGAAATGGTGGTCCCTCACTGTCTTCCATCGGAGTAGGTTTGCCATGACACCTAATTTTGTGCAGGGGTAATCTCCAACCCTTATAAATGGTGTCCATTCTTTTGAATTCACTATCAAGCTCCTCATTTACTATCTTCTCAATGCATATTCCTTCCAATTTGAAAAACTCAGCTATTGCATTCTCAAATATATGTGTCAATGGATTCCCTGACAAATCACATATAGCTTTATTCTTTGGGTTATAATGACCAACCAACAATTTTACCAGTTCGACATCAACAAAGACATTTCGGCACACCAGTTTTCCCAAATTGAGCCTCCACGAATTGCATACTGGCTCAAAGCAATTTCTCCTATGGTAATGAAAATTGAACAACTCGTACCCTCTAATTGGGGTCCAAACATCCTCTATGAATTTTCACTTGTCGTCCAATTTGTCAATTTTTACTTTGAGCTACTTAGAACGCCTAGCTTTAGGCCCTGAACCTTGTAACTGAACTATGAGATCTTGATTTAACTTCCTCTCAGTTCCCTTTGGTTGCAATTCAATTTTTTTCCTTTTTGCCTTTGATTGACTACCCTCCCCGGGTTTTCTTCCATTTATCTTATCTGAACTAGTGCCTTCCATATTCAAAATTCATGAATTTTGAGTGGTCTAGAAACTTACTGTATTTTTCTTGCATATCCAAGTCAGATGAATGTCCTAATTGTTCTCCTGGTTCTCCTACTCTCTTTTGCTATAAACTCCGTGAAACAACGATTTCAATTGAGCACACCCTGATATGAAAAATCTTTTATGCTTCATGGTGCCATTAATGTCTTTACTGAGACATGAATGCTGCAAGTTTTTCGAAATTCTCATTGTCACATCAAGGATCATATCGGCAAGACATTTCAAATCTCTGGTCGACCTGCCTGTTCAATTTTCACCCATCTACTAAGATGTCTTGCAATTTCCCTGAAATCACAAGTCTCCTTGATAGTTTCTTCCTTTTTCCTTTTATATCACCATGACATTCACCAAAGAAAACCATCGCCCAAACTTAACGAATCAGGCCAACGATTCTTGACCTCACTCTGAAAGCTCTTTGTCTCACCGAGATGTTCACTTTGTCTACTTAAGTTGCTGAGACCAGGTAAGTGTTCTGCCGACAGAATAATACTTGTCGTGATGTCTCTTAGATCTCCCCACTATGACATATCTCACCGATACATTTTTTTTCGATGAGACCATGCGTATTGTCTTCTCGATATCCTGTATCTCTGCATGCTCAGTTCCGTTGGTGTAACCCAAGGGGTCGGAAAGACTCCCCAAACTCTCCACGACATCATTTGTCTTACCGAACGAGTCTCCCCTTTGCTTTATTAGTAAGACCAGTAATGCCTCGGGTGGTGTTTTGAAATCTCACTTCGATGACTAAATTCTCTCTGATATACTTTATTTTATTCCAATAAGTAAATGGTAACTTAGCTCAATATGACCTTACATTGTCATACCAATACCTTTTGTCTTGCTGATAAGAAGTGTAAACCCTCATTCTCTTGGTGTACAACTTTGTTGTTATGACACATCGAATGTCTTGTCGATATATTGAGGAAATGTACATTATCATCAGTGAGACTTGCATCAACTTGTGCTGATATTTTCAAATGTTAAATATTCAAAGCCAGATGGAATTTATGGGGCTATATGGCAAAATTTAATCCGGACTTTGGTAAAGAAATGCAATGTGAGGAATTTTATGTCTGTACTATGAACCCTTTTGGGAAACTAGTAAGCATGAAGGGTTAATGAGATGTTCAAATTTTTCACAGTTCCAAAAATGGCTTTGTCTGGGGATGAATGATTGTGAGATCATTGCAAGGATCCAAATCTCTGGGTGAGTAGACAAAACATTATGGGTGAAAGCAATTGGAGATGAAAAATGATCCTAAACTACCATACATGGAAAAAATATCAAATAAGGATTTCCAAGATTGTCCATGTACTATCAATCTCCTGTATCCTTTACTTCCTATACTACTGTGCATGGAAATTTTATGAGATTTTTTCTTTAAGAGTTGTCCATGCCCTAGCAACCCTTGATCCTCTATAATTTTTAAGAGAAAAATTTCTTTAGAAATTACCCAGGTACAGGAAACTCCTGTTCTTCACCACTCATATTTTGCAAATAATATGAGTCCTCTCCTTGCTTGCCAATAATAATAAAAGGTCTTAACCACAAGGCCTCAAATTCTCCATGCTTTCCCTTCTCCTAGCATCTAGCATTCCACATAAATACTAGATCATCCTTTTCAAATTTTCTATCCTTTTCCTTTCATGTTCTAGTTTTGAGCTATTCTTCTTATTTCACCAAGCTCTACAAGTTGCTCCATTCTCTCCTCCATCAGTTCTGGAACATCTATATTTTCTTGGAGAATAAATTTGTAAACTAGCAATTAATTTTGTAAAGGAATCCTAGCTTGTGTTCCATACACTAATTCATATGGGGATCTTCCAATTGCATTTTTTATAGTAATCCTATCTGCCCATATAGCTAATGTTAACTTTGAATCCCAAGATTTCTTGTTTTTACCGAGCATCCTTTTTATGATTTTCAAAAGACTTTGTTGATAGATTTTTCCTAACCGTTGGCTTGTGGATGATAAGGGATAGAATAAGAAACATTAATGCCATATATTCTACAAAACTCTTTGAACTCATCAGACTTGAAACACATCCCATTATCTGTAATCACCCTCAATGGTGTACCGAATCTAGTGATAATGCTATCCATTAAAAATTTGATTACAATTCTAATTATCGCTTTCTTGGTTGGGATTGCCTCCACCCATTTGGTGAAGTAATCATTGGCCACTAGTATCCACCTATGTCCTCCACTTGACTTCACTTGTATTTCCCCAATGAAATCAATCCCCCACTAATGGAAAGGGGCTTCAACCTGCATAGTTCTGAGTGGTAGAGCTCCCTGATACTTCATTTTTCTTGAAAACTTTTGGCATGCTTCACATTTCCTTACATATGAAAATGAATCATTAAAAAATTTTGGCCAGTAATAACCTGCCCTGAGGATTTTATGTGCAGTTTTTTTTTCTGAATAATACCCTCCACAAACCCCTTCATGCATTTCTTTCAGAACATGATCAACTTGCAACTCATCCAAACATAATAGAACCATCCCATCTCCATTTTTCTAGAATAAATCACCTTCTATTAACACATATTTAGAGGCTTGTAGTTTCAAATTTCTTTTTTGGTTATCATTAAATCCCTCCGGGCACTTTGTGCTTCTGAGGTAATGCATGTTGTTTGTGTAGTAGGGTGTATGCTCAATACTTGCAATTTCATTTCCTTCTTCTTCTACATTGCAAATTTGATTTGCCTCAATGTTTGTTTCTGCCATTAACTTGGCCAATCCTTGGCCTCTTATCAATTTAGTAATTTGTATTTCCATATCAAATTCTTGGATTTTGTTAATCCACTTACACCTCTTCCATGTTACTTCTGATTGTGTCAAAATGTCTTTGACTACTATGTGAGGGACATAAGCAATCACTTTGGCTCCAACAAGATATGGTCTAAAGGATTTTGTGGTCTTTACCAGTGCAAAGGCTTGTTTTTCCATTATGTCATATTTCAACTTTGATCCCTATAAAGATTTACCAAAGAAAGACACAAGTTTCTCATGACCATCATCATTTTTATATAACATGACAACTACTATTGTATGCAAAGAGGCAAATGAAAATATTTGAAAAGGTTTTGTGAAATCAGGAGATTTGAGGATAGGGGCTTTTTTAATGGCTCTTTAATGGATACAAAGGCTTCTAATGCTTATGGGGCCCATTCAATTTTTTGTCCTTTCTTTAGCATTTTAGATATGGGTTTGACAATTTTAGCAAATTTGGACACAAACCTCCTAACAAAATTAACTTTCCCAAAGAATGATTGGATGGATTTTACAATTTTAGGGATAGGAACCTTATATATAGCCTCAAATCTCTCAGGATCTATGCTAACCCCCTCATTTGATACAATGTGTCCTAAGAGTTTTCCCTCTGTAACAACAAAATGACATTTCTTAGGGTTCAAACTAATGCCATATTCTAAAGCTTTAATGCATATTTTTTCAAGATGTTCTATATGATCTTCAGCCCTTTTTGAGTAAGCAGTAAGGTCATCTTGATACACCACCATTATAGGATTAATCAAATCTGCAAATGCTAAGTCCATAGCTCTTTGGAAGGTCACTCTTGCATTTGTGAGACCAAAAGGCATTCTCACATAGACATATGTTTCCCATGGGGTTGTAAATTTTTTTTTGTACTGCTCAGATTCCCTGACCTTGACCTGATTATAACCCAAAAAAGCATCCATCATCGACAACAACTCACACCCAGTTACTTTATGTAGTATAGATTCCATGTTGGGAAAAGGCTAGTTGTCCTTGAGGGATGCCATATTTAGATTTCTAAAATCCATGCATAGTCTTATATCTCCATTTTTATTTCTAACAGGAACAAGGTTTGACACCCATGTCGAGTGCCTTACAGGTTTGATGATGCCTCCATATCTAAGCTTGGCCAATTCTTCCTACATTTCTGGTTCCAGAGTGGGGTTAATGGGCCTTTGTTTCTGTCTAAATGGCTTTGCATCTACTTTCAATGGAATTTCATGCTGAAATAAATCCTCCCTATATGCCTTGAGGTCCTCATAGGACCAAGCAAACACATGTTTATATTTTCTTAACAATGAAATCAACATTCTTCAGATAGTAGGGCTTATCTTATTCCCAATATATACCTTCCTTGGTGATAGTTTAGTCCCTAAGTTTATTTCTTCAATATCTTCCATTTTGACTGGTGTTTGTTTCATAATGGATCGATCACTTCCATCATATACTCTTTCCAACACCACTAACCCATTAGGAAGTTTATTAGTCTTAAGTTGCGGGATTTTCTTTCCAAATATTGTTTTTTCTCCATCTATCTCTTCCACAAAGGCGTTGAAATCAATTTCTTGAGCCTCATACTGGTCTATATAGTGAAGGAATTTCAAAAAATCAGTGTCATCATTAAAAATTTTCCAACTATACACATTTTCAAGTACAACAGGTCTTGCTTTGAATTCAACTTGTGACACTCCTACTAGCTGATATCATCTTGTTTTAGTGCTACATTTGCCAAGAAGTCTGCCATTATATTTTTTGATCTGTCCACCCAATCAATGGAGAAAGCATCAAATAGTTCAATTGTATCCCATATTGCATTTTTGTACTATTCCAATCTTTTATTTTTTGCTACATATTTTGATCTGATTTGAGATATAACCAGCTCCGAGTCTCCAAAAACTGTTAAGAGTTTGATCTTGTGTTTAATAGCTAAATTCAATCTAGTCAACAAAGCTTCATATTCCGCTACATTGTTTGTACATTTGAATGCTAACAAAAATGAATATTTGAAAGTTGAACCATTAGGAGATATAAAAACTATCCCAGCTCCATTTCCCTCTTGGCTGTAGGCTCCATCGAAGAACATTTTCCATATTCCTTATTGGTTTTCAAAAATGTTTTGATAAATTGGATCTTTGCTTACCAATTCAGGTTGAGACAGTTCCACTCTAAAACTCCCCAAATCAACATCAAATAAACAGTTAAGTGGCTCTTGGGGAGCACATTCAACAATTTGGTTCATTCTAGGTTCTCTATATAATTGGACCTCTTCTCCATTCACTGGTATGGTGGCATATGATAAGTCAAACTGTACATTACCCCCTACTGCTATAGTCCACTGTCTCAACAGAAGCATTTTGAATTGGGGAGGTGTGTCAATTACAGTTATGTCAATAGTGTAAGCATCTTGTGGGTAAGTTTATAATCTTACTTCCATATTCTTGATTATTCCCACAACCGGGAGAGGCCTGCTATCCATGGCATAGCATTTACCTCCTTCCACATCTATCCATAGATCGAGCTACTTCATCACCCCTACTGGCATGATATTCATGGAGGCACCTGAGTCTATCATACAATTTCTTACTATTTTTCCACTTATGAGTAAATTGGTGAAGAATGAATCAATTTGTGGTGTCTTCATTAGGCAGGCCTCTGGAATTTTTACCTCCTTTTTATTATTCATTTTAGAAACTTCTTTATTTTGAGGGTTCATGCTTTGATTCCCATTGGAAATTAATTGTATGGCACCTTCCCTATATTCCTTGATTTTCATCATTTCAATTAATGGGATAGACATCTTCAATTGAGGTAAATCTTGTATAAAATCAAAGGATGTACCTTCAGTTTTGATTACCTTTTTAGGTTCAATGAATTCTCCTTTGTTCTCTTCCTTTTTCCCTTTGAATGTTTGATTTTGCTTTTTCTTCTCGATGGGACATTTTTTAATTTCCTCTTTAGGAGATCTCTTGTGTTCTCTTTTTTTTCGTTGTTTATCATCAATCCCTTTTGATGTCTCATCTGATGCTTTTTTATTTTTTATAAATATCCCTCTTGGGACACCCTCATCTCTATTCACCGTTCTGTTTCTCAAATGATATTTGTTTCTAGCTTCCTCCACTTCTGCAATTGTCAATCTTTTCATCTCTTCTTCACTTGGTCTTCTTATATTGCATTTACTAGTCTGACTTGATGCAACAAGGGAATTTTCCTCATTATCACTTGCTTCATGATAAAAAAAAACATGTTACTCTGCAATGTGAATATTGTATTTTTTGGTGATCAACATTATACTCATATCCTTCCTGCTCCAAAGATTTAAGAGTGTGGGAAGTTAGGTAGACATTTTGGTCTTCACCACCATCATTTTCCAGTTTGTCTTCTTCAGGTATTGACTAAGCTATTACACAATGCTCTAGGGAATGTGGTGCACAAAAAACTAAGCACAAGGGACTCTTATCTACCATATATGCCCCTTTCCTTTTTAATGGATCTCATGTTTCTTTATTTCTTGGCCTATCATTTACCAGCTTCCCATCCTTCCAATTGGTATTATAAGGCATGTCATGCAGCCTTGGTCTTTCATTCCTATATGTGTTCTCTTGTCTATTTGGGGGAGCATATTGGGGAACCCTAGGGTTTTCCCTTTTAGAAAACAGCCCTGCAGCTTTCCTATTATGTTAAATAGTTAATGCCATATTTTGGGCCTCAGCTAGATTCCTAGGACCTCTATTTCTCAATTCATACCCTGTCTTGGGATCAAAGGCTTTCAAGTAGATACTCAACACAGTAGTATCAACCAACTTGGATCCCTGAGGTATTTTATTAAGCAACTTGACAAACCTTTGGTTAAAATCAAAGGTTGGATCGTTTTGATGTTTCTGGATAGTCACTACCTCATGAAAGGAAAAATATGATGCACACTGATTGCCATACTGCTGAAGAAACTGATCATGAAATACCTGAATGGAATAAATGGATGTAGTTGGTAGACTGTTAAACTAGTCTCTGGCATCCTTAATCAGTGACATCATAAATAGTCTCATTTGTACATCCTCATACTGCATGTCCAAGTCATGAATGACTGCTTTAAAATTTCTCAAATGTTCCTTAGTTGTAATTACATTACTTCGTGTGAATTTAGGGACTAGGTTCCTCCAATTTTTGTCTAGAGGGTAAGGGCAGATCTGAAATCCAACAAGATCAGATTGTCTAATCATGGTTGTGCATTGTGGAGGGGGATTTTGGAAATGCTGGTGTTGGTAGAGTGAGTTATTATTTTCCATATATTGTGGACCTTGTGGGGGTACATACTACTAATGAGGAGGTGGTTGAATATTTCAATGTTGTGGTGCAGCATTCGTGTTTCTATATTGATTTCTAGGCTAATTTTGGTGGGCTTGTGAGGAATTTGATGGATTCAAATTGTTGTTTTTATGAGGGGGTGTATATTTGGGTGAATCAACCACTAATGTTTTGATTTGAGCTTTGTGTAATTTCGTCTTTCTTAATTCTCCCATTGCTTGAAGTTGTTGCTCATATTCTACCCTCAATTTTTTTGCATGTTGCCTCATTTGCTCCTAGTGTGTATCTTCTTTTTTTGTCATGAGTTCATGGTTTTCTTCGGATGCTACCTCATATTCAGGTCCTTCCTCAAAAAATGCAGCTCTCTAATCACATTCAAATTCTCTCCTCTTCTCAGCTTCAAATTCAGCCATGAATTCTGCGTCCTTATTATGACTCATTTGATGAAAATGATTTTTCTTCTCTTCAGGAGTGTGAAGTTCTTTATATGGGCTATTTTCACTTGTCAATGCCTCGTATGAGTTGTGTGTTTCCATTGGTGGTTTAGATATTCTATTTTTTGTGGATGGATCTAGGTCATTGAATACTTTCTTTCCTTGATCATTTTTATAAGTGTGTTTACCTTTTTCATTAGGACCATCTCCTTCCTTGCATGTTGTGGGAAACTGTGTTGGTTTGAACTCTAGGTTGATTCCTTTATGATTTATATCTTATTGAATCAGTCTCAATGTTTTTGTTCATTCAGACTTGCCACGAACTTTTTCTAAAAGTGAGAAAAGATTTTGTGATTATTTTACCCAGTGGAGTCGATTTTCAAATTTTAATTATTGTTTTCTTTTATTTGACTTTATATGGAAACACTATCTACTATCAAACTTCTCTCTAGTCTTTTCCCCAGTAGAGTCACCAATTTTTTGGGTCTCAAAAATACAGGTTTGAACCACGAGAGGTTGCCAAGCTCTCACAATGCTTTTTGCCGACTAACAAGGTCAATTGATGCAATTGTACCTACTTCTCTTCAGGCTCTGCAAAACCTAGGCAAGTGCACCTATGTGTATGTTGCAGATTTAAATTTATTTCCAATTTGAACTATCTACCCACAATGGAAAAGGGAAGTGGATAGATAAAATTACTACACCTACTCTTACTCCTACTACACAAATGAATTTTTTTGAACAAATTGTTTGATGTGACTTTGTATCTCTGGGTTGTGGAATATTAGTGCCTTCTATCCACATGGGCAATGGAGTCAAAATGATATGTGTTTCCTTTTATTGGCTTAACTCTAGTTTTTAGGCACTCAAAAAATTCTATGGCTGGCATAAAACTTTACTAAGTCTATGACTTGCATAAACAATGCTGGAATGTTTATCTATCAAGTTCTTCTTTAACTATCCAAAAGAAATCTTAAAACTACTATGATCTTTTAAGAGAATTTAATTCTGAATTGTAGACACCAATTAATCAAATCACACAAAATGGAATATATTTTGATAAATTAGGGAATATACTTGATATGCTAATTTAAATAATTAAAAGACCTCAAGTTGAAGACAACCAAAATAGAGAGTATAAATTGATGTAACACAACAACTGAACACCAAAGAGAAATTCACCATTTTAAAACATTAGTCTTCATTGTTTCTGCTTAAAGAAAATTTTGTATATTATTTCCATCCTAGTCCCTTCTCAGGAAAAATCTCCCTCCTACCTTCTAACTACTGCTTTTTTTCTATCTCTCTTTTTTTGTCTCCCCTTTGCTTTGTACAAAAATGTTTTGAAATCTGAGGCTTTCATAAATTCATCATCTTCTATAAAAAACCTATAATATTCATGTCTCTTATCCATATCCATGGTTTCCTCAACATTTGTTTCTTTGGCAACATAGGCATAATCCCAAGTTCTTATTCTTGATACCTTCCTAGATGAGTCTTGTGGCCTGTCAGCTTTTGATATTCCTTTAATGGAGGACAACAAATCAACATCTACCAACTCCTGATCATGATTCTCAATCACAATTTTTCCTTCCTCTGCCTCCAAGATTCTAATTATGTCATCAGATTGATAGGGCACATACTGGTACCCTCCAAAATTTATTCTTTGCCTAGCATAATGGATATATCCCTTTGGATCAAAGTTTTTTCTTGATGGTGCTCTTCTCATGTTGTAATGCAATAATTTATCCAGAATTGGATTGTAGCCCTCCTTTGCCAACATAGTAAAATCACCAAAACGCAGTATACTGGGCATAAAATCCCATTTCCCATATGAACTTAAGTTCATTTCACTAGAGAAATCCATTTTCCTAACAATATCTAAGTATGCAATTCTATTTGGGACTGTTCTAGTAAAAATGAATGGTGTATCCTCAAAACCATAAACTCTAGTCATAGTGGCATTTTCTAAGCAATACCAATCCCCCCAGTTGTGGTTGATTTGTCTAGTATAATCCCTAGGCCTAAGAAACCTCCTTAGTTATTTAGATAAAGAATAATCACAAGGATTATTAAGAAATCTATATAAAGGCTTCATAAAGAATTCTTCAAAATGCAAGAAATTGGAATTAGCAAACCTGTTGTCCCAAACAGTAGTCCCTAATCAAATAGGTAATGGCCTACCTTCCTTATTAGATTGTGAAATCCTTAGCTCCTGGGGCCACAATCCAAACTCTTGTCCAAAATACAGCACCAAGTGCATCAACAGTGAGTAATTCCTGAGGTGTAGGACAAAGGCACTATTCTTTATTGCTATCAACCCTACATCCAGTTCCTTATACACATGTGAAGCATAATCAAAATATTTGGAATTACGATATTGAATGTCTGCGGCAATCACCATGGGCACAACTACTATATGCTCTGGAATTATATCCCCAATACTTGTCCCACTGAAAAAATAAGTGTACTTCAAGTAGGGTTCAAAGAGATCCACATGAAATGGTGGTCCCTCACTATCTTCCATTAGAGTAGGTTTTCCATGACACCTACTTATGTGCACGGGTAATCTCTAGCCCTTATAAATGGTGTCCATTCTTCTGAATTCACTATCGAGCTCCTCATTTACTATCTTCTCACTGCATATTCCTTCCAATTTGAAAACCTCAACTATTGCATTCTCAGATATATGTATCAATGGATTCCCCGACAAATCACATATAGCTTTATTCTTTGGGTTATAATTACTAGCCAACAATTTTACCAGTTTGACATCAATAAAGACATTAGGGCACACCAGTTTTCTCAAATTGAGCCTCCACGAACTGCATACTGGCTCAAAGTGATTTCTCCTATGGTAATGAAAATTGAACAGCTTGTACCCTCTAATTTGGGTCCAAACATCCTCTATGCATTTCCACTTGTCGTCCAATTTGTCAATTTCTACTTTGAGCTACACAGAATCCCTAGCTTTAGGCCCTGAGATAGGTAACTAGTCTATGAGATCTTGATTTAACTTCCTCTCAGTGCCCTCTAGTTGAAATTCAGTTTTTTTCCTTTTTGCCTTTGATTGACTACCCTCCCCGAGTTTTCTTCCCTTTATCTTTTCTGAAGTAGTGCCTTCCATATTCAAAATTCATGAATTTTGAGTGGTCTAGAAACTTACTATATTTTTCCTGCAAATCCAAGTCAAATGAATGCCATAATTGTTCCACTGGTTCCCCTTCTCTCTTTCTCTGCCAACTTTGTGAAATAATGATTTCAATTGAGAACACCCTAATATGCAAAATATTTTATGCTTCGTGGTGCCATCAATGTCTTTATTGAGACATGAATGTTAAAAGTTTTTTGAAATTCTTGTTGTCACATCATGGATCATATCGACAAGACATTTGAAATCTCTGGCCAACCTGCCTGTTAGACGTTCACCCATCCACTAAGACGTCTTTCAGTTTCCTCGAAATCACAAGTCTCCCCAATAGTTTCTTCCTTTTTCCTTTTATATTTCCAAGACCTTCACCAAAGAAAACTATCACCCAGACTTAATGAATCGGGCCAATGATTCTTCACCTCACTCTGAAAGTTCTTTGTCTCACTAAGATGTTCACTTTTTCAACTTAAGTCGTCGAGACCAGGTAAGTGTTCTGCTGACAAAATAATACTCGTCGTGATGTCTCTTAGATCTCCCCCCTGTGACATATCTCACCAATACATTTTTTCTTTGGTGAGACCATGCACATTGTCTTCTTGATATCCTTTATCTCCACATTCTCAGTTCCGTCAGTGTAACCAAAGGGGTCGGTAAGACTCCCCGAACTCTCCCCGGCATCATTTGTCTTACTGAATGAGTCTTCCCTTTTCTTTATCGGTAAGATCAGTAATGCCTCGGGTGGTGTTTTGAAATCTCACTCTGATGACTAAAGTCTCTCTGATAGAATTTATTTTATTCTAATTGATAAAAGGTAACTTAACTCAATATGACCTTACATCCTTGTATCGATACCTTTTGTCTTGTCGATAAGAAGTGTAAACCCAGATTCTCTTGGTGTACAACTTTTTCGGTATGACACATTGAATGTCTTGCGAATATATTGAGGAAATGTACATTATCATCAGTGAGACTTGCATCAACTTGTGTCGATATTTTCAAATGTTAAAGATTCAAATCCAGATGGAATTTATGGGGCTATATGGCAAAATTTAATCCAGACTTTGGTAAAGAAATGCAATGTGAGGAATTTTATGTCTATACTATGAACCCTTTTGGGAAACTAGTAAGCATGAAGGGTTAATGAGATTGTCAAATTTTTCAAAGTTCCAACAAGTTGCACTACTTTTTAACTTTGCACTGCTTGCATTTGATGCTTTTTCCATCAAGTGAAAATCCGCCACCACAGGAAAATCACTCCCAAATAACCAAAACTGAGAGAGGTTTTTGTAGAGGGGCTCAACATGATACTGTAGGATTAGACAATAATTTTCTAAGCATTAGGTTATCTAAGTAATAGCATGCTAAAGTTTACATTCATTATGCACTTTGGACCCTTCAAGGATCAATCCGGTGGAATGTAGCTCGAAGCAGTTCTACGTGGTTTGGTGCGAAAAAAATACCATGCCTAGCATAAAAATACTTTTTCAAATGTGTTGGAACAGTTAGTTTGGTCATATGAATTACAAATAAAAATTTGCACGACTTTGCAACTTTGCACAACTTGAAGTTGACACTTTTTCCATGAAGTGAAAATCCATCGCCACAAGAAAACCACTCTAAGATAGCCAAAAACAAGAGAGGTTTGTATAGAGGGGCACAATGGCTTCCTGTAGGATTATATGAGAATTTTCTAAGTGTAACAATATCCAAGTACTAGCATGATGAATTTTGTAGTTTGGACCCTTCAGGGATTGATCCGGTGGAACATAGCTCAGAGCAATTCCACGTGTTTCAGTGTGAAATAGGACCATGCATAGCATAAAAATAACTATTTGGACGTGTTGGCATAGTATGTTTGGTCACACAAGTTGCATAAAGTTGCACCATTTTGCAACTTTGCACTGCTTGAATTCGATGCTTTTTCCATCAAGTGAAAATCTGCCGCCACAAGAAAACCACTCCAAGATAGCCAAAACCGAGAGAGGATATTCTAGAGGATCCCAACATCTTCTTGTAGGATTAGAGGGGAAGTTTCTAAGTGTAATAGTATCCAAGTAATAGCATGTTAAAGTTTGCAGCCATTTTGCAGTTTGAACCCTTCAAGGATTGATCTAGTGGAACATAGCCCAGAGTGATTCCACATGTTTTGGTGCAAAAGAGGACCATTCCTAGCATAAAAATACCTATTCAGACATGTTGTAATAGTCTACTTGGTCACACAAGTTGCAGAACAAAAGTTGCACCACTTTGCAATTTTGCACTGCTTGCATTTGATGTTTTTTCCATCAAGTGAAAATCTGCCACCGCGAGAAAACCACTCCGAGATAGAAAAAACTGACAGAGGTTTTTGTAGAGGGGCTCAACGCAATCCTATAGGATTAGATGATAATTTTCAAAGTGTCATGGTATCTGAGTATGAGCATACTGAATTTTGCAGCCATTTTGCCCTTTGAACCCTTCAGGGATCGATCCGGTGGAATGTAGCTCAAAGCAATTCCATGTGTTTCAATGCAAAACAATACCATGTCTAGCATAAAAATACCTAATTGGATGCATTGGAATAGTTAGTTTGGTGATACGATTTTTAGAGCGAAAGTTGCATCACTTTGCAACTTTGCACAGCTTGAATTTGACACTTTTTCTATCAAGTGAAAATTCTCTGCCACGATAAAACCACTCTGAGATAGCCAAAACTGAGAGAGGTTTTTCTAGAGGGGTCAAACATTTTCCTATATGATAAGATGAGAAGTTTCTAAGTGTGATGGTATCCAGGTAATAGCATGCTAAAGTTTGTAGCCATTTTCCACTTTGGACCCTTAAGGGATTGATCTGGTGGAACATAGCTCAGAGTGATTCTACGTGTTTTGGTGTGAAAGAGGACCATGCCTAGCATAAAAATACCTCTTTAGATGTTTTGGAACAATCCTCTTAGTCACACGAGTTGCAGAAATAAAGTTGCAAATTATTTACATGACCTTTTCCACATTGTTTACATTTTAAAATTCAAAGTTTGCAAATTTTCCTATTCAAGGAATTTACAGAATAAGGTGCTACTACATCAAACATGAACTCAAACCTTACAATATTTGAGTATATCTCATTATGTAATTAAATATTATTACAATGCCTTAGGCACTTCGTTCCCACAGATCTCTTACAATGTCACTCATACATTTGAGATTCTCTTTAAATGTCTACATCATAGGTGCTCATTATGAGGTTAACTTCAAATGAGTAACTTGAGATTCCCTTGCTAGGATTCACATGCTCTTTTATAATGGCTTTAAATCAAAATTGAGATTTTTCAAGATCATCAAAATAAGGATGTTGCATTGCTTTTTTGGCTGAGATTCTCTTTGATGGCTCTTAAATCAACATTTTCTCCAATAAAAGATCAATCAATTTTTAGTAGTTTACTTATAAATAAGGAAATTAAAATAGAAAAATAAAGAGCATCCAAAATGGAAATGAAATAAAAATAGATGGAAGGCACTTACAGATGTTGCATGCAAGCATCAAAATAAGGATGTTGCATTGATTTTATGGCTGACATTCTCTTGGATGACTCATATATTTGCATATTTTGCAAGGGGACACCAATCACTGTTAAAGAAGATGATAGCATTGGCATCAAACAAATTAATGTGCATACAAGTATAAATTAATAAGAACCAATGTGCATATAATTACAAATTAATCCAATGAACCATCCAGATCTTCTCTACTCTTTATTGTGTCAAGTATTGCCTCATGGTCAGACTCATGAACCTTCCATAACATCTTGTTCAAAGGTCTACCCCCATATTTGGTCAAATGAACATTGGATTCCATGACAAGGTTTGAGTAATGAAGAATCTTATGATGCATGTCAAAGTCCTGAAATAGCCAATGTTTAACACTTGAATGTGGGTACCTTCTAAGCCATGTTTCAATAACCACAACTAGCCTGTAGGGTATTCGATATTTTATCCATCTATAACTGGGGCCTCCAATTTTTTTTGGTCTCAACACAATGAAACAAGTAATATTTTGTTCCCTCTTTATTTTCTTCATCTGCAATAACTACGTAAACATGCCTTGCATTGATATGTGCAAAAACCCTCTTGAAATTTGTCAACATTATGAATATAGTACAAAGTAAGATAACGATATGTAATTTCAACAACTAAGAAAGTAGATATATCACCTAGTTGAACTAGATCTAATACATGGTCAAAGTCGACCGATGATTCCATCTGTGTCAATTCCAATTCTATCGGAGGGCAATACTTGTGAAATGGGCTAAGATAACTTTTGAACCATTTGTCAACCCACTCCCCTGATTCACAATCATTCTAGGCTTGCATTGTACATGAAGAATAAAAACATGCCATCATTCATGTATCGATACTCCATAAACCTGCATTTGAGCAAAGGAAAGAGTGTACCTCACTTGATCATGTTAGTGTAAAATAGTCTTCATATGGTGCAATATTAGTATCATCCATCAACCAAAAAAATCTACAAACTGAAGACGTACCTTCATTACCTAGACCCATCAAAGCATTACACCACTCGACAATTGATTTTGCATTTGTCAACATTGCATTATCTTTATACTTTAACTCTTCTCGTGCTAATTCTCTTTTCACGCATGCTATTGCACCATCATACTCCCCTTTTCCATGTCCCGCCTCACAAAAGTTCCACATATGTTGAAAACCTATAATGGCATGCATCCTGCACAACTAGTAGAACATGTACGAGTTCTTGAACTATGTTGCATAGTTATCAGACCATATTATATGTTGATCGTATTATATGCCCCTCTGAGCCAAACCACTATAGAAAATTTGGAAGCAACCTTGTACAAACTCTGGAGAATGTGTGTGATCATCACTAATGTAAAAGTGGTACTCCCTCAATACCTTCCTTTGCTCATCTATACAATCAAATGCATGAATGAATGTTATGTGCACAAATATTGAAAATTGTGTGGAGTTGTAATACTATGACTACACCTCATGTTGTGGCTGTAGAGTGTAGTTCTCTATAAATTCAACCATGGATACTATGCTTCCAATTGGAAAGGTGTCCTTGCATAGCTTGAACTGTGTGTCCAACCATCACGCTTTGTGGGTATGCATTGCATAATAAGACAGTATATTGTCACAAAATGTGGTCATAAATTGGTACATTGGAATCTTCTCAATAACCAAATCACACCTTTTTCCTTGAGACCCATCTTTTTTACCATATGCCACTATTTTATACTTCCCGAAATCTACTATGTTTTTTCCCACCTCATCTGTGCTTTCCATATGTTGATAAACTGGAATACGTTGGAAGCCACCGCAATTCTTGCATGAACCATCCAAGCATGTTGTCCTATAGAATATCTAGCCTCCTCTATTTCACATAAATTTTTTGATAAGAACTCTCTTGAAGATTTTGGTGGGGCTTCTATGCCACAATCCTGCAAAACATCATTAGTATGCAAACCTAAACATATAGAATGATAGACATCATAATGGTTAGAAAATTCAATATGTATTCTACAACAACAAGTAGTACGTGTGTGGTTTATCTTGACATAAAAATAATTAAGTAGTTAAAAAAATCTTTGAGAAATACTAATTTGAGAATAATCATTTTCAAATTTCCAAAAAAATTGGGTTTGAGTCATATCCAAAAAATTCTTTGGATGTGGCTCACGATTTTGACTACGGATTCTCCTTCTTTCCATATCCCTTTGATTCAGAGATGGCCTTGTGTTATTCTTCCAATACTCTTCAATTAGTGATCTCAAGGCTTCGACAAATTCTTTATCTTTTTATGATAGTCTCCCCGAGAATGCCCATAATTCATTTGTATCATTTCCCTCAATTCTTTGCCGCCTTTGAATGGCTCTTGATAATTTTTTCCTACTAATTCTCATTTGTTCACTAGTATTTTTAATTAGATGAGCTTTCTTTGTTTGACAGCTTACCAAAGTCGATGTAATGACACATCAGGTGACATTACTATCCTTTGAGCATGAGGTCTTACCCACACTCTCATAAGAATCCATTAGATTTTTCATAATAGTGTCTTCACTCGATGCATTCGATGTTCTCAACCCAAGATTCTTCATGATGTTCCTATACTTTACACCCCACATCATTTCAACAAATAGTTGACATCTTGTAGTCTCATTTAGCCTTTGAAATAATAATTTCCAAATCTTATCAGCATATCTTCTACAAGTGTATTGAAATATTACCTTCCATGTGCTGTAAAATATCCTGATCAATATTAATCAAATACTTTGGATTTCTACGTAATATTGTAGGTGGTGTTATCCTAGGTACATACATCTCAACATTAGGAATTTCATCAATATTTAATCTAGGTGAGCTAGATTGTGTACCTTCGATCAAGGGTGGATTAGAATACATACCTTGAGGTTCATGTGGGTATGATGGCATACCTTCCTCTTCAAATCCGAGTGATGATGTACTCTCCACTTGAGATGCATTAGATGGTGTCCAACAATATTCACTTGTGGTAGATGGTGTCCCTCCATATTCACTTATGTTATATGGTGTCCCTCCATATTCAATTGTGATAGATGGTGTCCCTCCATGTTCTCTTGTGCTTAATGGTGTTCCTTCATATTCATTTGTCATAGAGGGTGTGTCTCCAACTACGATATTTGAATATGTTTTAGGACGATGCTTTAGCATTCGTGCTTGTTGTGCCGCCAATTCTCGTTCTCTTTTTGATGGTTGAGTTTCCTCTACAATCGGGTTGTTTTCATCAATTGTTTCCAATTTCTTATTTTCATGATATGTTATCACCCAAACTCTCTACTTTTCTTTCAAGGTTTCGTTCTCTTTGTCTGTTAGTTTCCTCTTTGTCTTTTTCTTCGGCATGGTGGATGATATTATTTGTACCATGGTAATGAGATGAATATTAGTTCCTGAAAAATGTATCCATTCAAGTTAATTGAAAAATATATTTCATTGAAGGCTTCATTTAAATAATACTTACAATCATCGTGTACAAAAGTTAACCTAGCATGTAGACAAATGTGTACAAACTATGAAAGCACTAGGCTGGGTAGAGCAAATTTCTAACTAAAAGTGAATAACCATGATGGCTATTCTGAAAAATAATGAGTCAATGGAATTGTGAGTGTTTGATAAGTTTGTGGTGTAGGAGTACCTTGACAATCTCTGCTTCCATTTTTAAATTTGATTCAATTTTGGGTATCTTCATGTTGTAAGAGGGTCATTAAATACATTTTCCATGTACCAGTTATATGATCTTTCAAAGGTGGTTGTTTGTTAGTTATAGGAATTAGGGGGAGTTTTTTGTCATTTCAAAAGGTTTAAACAACCTCCATTGGCTCAAAGGGAGGATTTTTATTCATTTTGAAATCCATTTTTTTTATAAAGAATGTTGTTTTCCTGAAGTTCACTAGTTTTTTTGCACTTTCTTGCACTTGTATGGATCTATATAACCTCCCCTTGATAGAAAAATAATATAAT
Organism: Sequoiadendron giganteum; assembly: GCA_007115665.2. Lineage (NCBI taxonomy): Eukaryota > Viridiplantae > Streptophyta > Pinopsida > Cupressales > Cupressaceae > Sequoiadendron > Sequoiadendron giganteum. Next base: position 721,111,234 of record CM021100.1, read on the forward strand.
ATTCTAGGCACATGTCTTAACTCTCTAATGCATCAGTTCTGAGGGCTTAAGAATACGTTTGAAGGGAGCAATTGACAATTTTCTGAAACTGCTCATTTCAAGCCAGTCAAGGGTTTGAGTAGGATTTAATTATGAAATGACCATCCCACCTACTGTTATGACTTGTTTCTCAGTGGGATGGCATTTAAATTTTTAGAGTAGGGTCTTTTATTGTTGAACATGCCTTGGAATGAAACTAATGACAATAGGATGGGGTTCTTAGGCTAAAACAAGCACTTTTCCATGAGAATTTGAGGAACCAAGGAGTTATTTTGAAAAAGTGTTGAAGGAGTGGTCTATGTAATGAACTTTTGACCTTGTACAGGGTATTTTGAAGAATTTTGATGCTTTGTAATGGTGTGGGAAGGCCCGGGTATAGGAGTTTCTATAAACCCTCCCTCTTTGCATTAAAAAATGAGGGTTTTTGTATTGGAAGCCTAGTAGATCGGGTAAGGTCCTAAGACCTAGAAAATATCTTGTTTTGAGACCTAATTAAATAATTCTTTTTGGTTTGGAAGTCTGGTGTGAGGATCTAAGGGTAGTTCCTTTGTAAAATTGGCCTACTTGAAGGCCTAAAATAGTGAAAAGGTTAGTTTTCTTAAATTTGTCCCAAAGGAGTCATGTGATGGGTTAAGGTATGTCTTGGAAATCTGAAATGGGTGCTATAATAATTATTTTATTTTCTTGGTGTTTTGGAAGGTTATGGAGTTAAGGGCCCAAAACTGGTTTTGCACAGTAACTAGATTCCAAGGGTGAAATATGGGAAATAGTGTTTATGTTTGTTGTCCATCTTGGAGGAGTGTTCACATTGGTCCATTAGGAATTTTTGATCTTGTTAGATGCCTCTTGAAGGAAATTTTACATCTTCAATGGTTTTAGGTCCTCACACTCTACATCAAAAATGAGTATCACAGTCTAAAGTGTGTGCATGGTTTTAGAGATACATGTGATAGTTTGTAGATTCTTGGCTACTAGTAATGTGGATAATGAAAAAATGAACTAAGTTTGTGTGGAAGGGCAAAATTCTGAAAGGTTTCATTTTTGTTGTACTAACTCAAACAATGGTGCCATTATGGAATATTTAAGACAGCTTGTGAATGACATAATCATTGGTTGATGTTTTGAGGAACCTAGTTGATTGTAATAAGTTATTTTCAAGGTGTTTTAAAGGTTCTTAAAAGGAATTTGGAACTCTTAATGCTAATTTGAGTATACGAATCAATTTTTTTGTGAAGCAAAATATAGTTGAATAAGTGTGTCAAGAAAGGTTTTGATTTCTTCCTTTGTACTACATCAGTTTGTGTAGAGGTATTGGAAGATGTTTGGACCCTTTGGAGGAATGGGAGAGGCTTGGAGTTGTATTAAAGGATGAATTTTGGTGAATGGTTCTGAGTTTCTAATCAACTTTATGCTATGTTACAATCAATTTTATGATGGTTAATCTATTTTTTTGAGTCTGACAAAGAGTTGAAACCAATTTCTAATGTTTTGATGAAAAGATGATTGAGTTTGTTTGTTGATCTTCTTCAATTTAATTTAGGGTCAAAATTACCCTTGATGATTTGTGGATCCTGGTAGATGTTCTGCATCAAGTGTAAAATAGTAATTGGAAAGTGTATATAATTGTGTATATAATGGTAATTTAAAATGTGCTTTGAAAACCTAAGGTTATAATGACAAACAAAAATGAAAGCAAGCCATAATAGAATGAAAGAAAATTTGTAAAGAATTCACATACCTAAAAAACCAGACTTTCAAATATAGGAGTTCAACCCAATTATGTATCCTTAGCTTCTTCTTTCTTCAAACTCTACAAAAATTTGACTTGTTCAAAAGCTTGTTCCCCTCCAAACTTCAATTATATATCAGTTTTCAATGGAATTCAAACTTCAATTGATATTATATGTCTTTCAACATGGAAACTCTGCTATTTCATGCAAAGGTGGTAGAAATATCATGGAAAAGGTGATGGAATGTGAAAAACATGCTTATACACTTCACAACATCATTAAAAAGCCGCCTTTTTTTAGAGCACATGCAAAACTAGGGGAATATGCAAATTATGGGCCTTGAAATCATGGGTATATAGAGTTTTAAACCGTTTTAGTGGAATAAAACATGCGCTTACGCTATAACGCAAGCGCGTTATGTGAAATATGGTTTTCTTAGTATATATCTATTCTCCCTCTTTGTCTTTACCCTCTATTCTAATCCTATAGTTGTCCCCTGCATCCTTATAGTAGAGGAGATAGAGGTGAGTGTGTGTGTGTGTGTGTGTGTGTGTGTGTGTGTGTGTGTGTGTGTGTGTGTGTGTGTGAAATGGAGAGAGAAAGGTATATGGATAGTGGGAGAGAGAGAGGTATATGGAGAGTGGGAGAGAGAGAGGGAGAGAGAGAGGGAGAGAGGGAGAGGGAGAGGGAGAAAGGGATGGAGAGGCAGAGAGTTAGAAATAGAAAGTGGGAGACATGGAGACAGATAGGGAGGGAGAGAGGGGGAGAGTGGGAGAAAGAGAGAGTGGGAGAGGAGTGGTAGAAATATGGATAGAGAGAGAGAAAGAGAGAGTAGGAAAGAAATAGGAAGATAGAGGAGAGAGAGGATTTAAGAGAAAAGATATAATTAGGAGATATAGGAGATAGAGAGAGGGAGGGAGAAAGAGAAAGAGATGGAGGAGAGGAGGAGAAGATTTAGAATAGAAAGTAGGAGACATGGAGGTAGATAGGGAGGGAGAGAGGGGGAGAGTGGGAGAAAGAGAGAGTGGGAGAGAAAAAGGGAGAGAGGGAGGGAGAGGGAGTGGGAGAGAAATATGGAGAGAGGGAGAGAGAGGGAGAGGGGGAGAAAGAGAGAGTGGGAGAGAAAGAAGGAAAGAGGGAGGGAGAG